>CM076570.1:1059639594-1059914716 GCA_034641835.2 Pinus albicaulis
ATGGCCTATTCATTTCATCAACATGGATTTCTGTGGAAATAAATAATGCTTTCTGCTGCTTATCACCAACAGGCATAAAAAATAATGTCTACATTTCATATTTGGTTCACTACTCGGTTGTTTTCTTTAGTAGACATACCTCTGTTCAATGGAGGCTCTCCAAATCTGTTCTGAAGATGCCAATTTTCTCCACATATTGAATGGAAGATATGTGGTAGCATTTTAGACTTTAGTTATACCCAGTGATCAAACAAGTGAATCAAGGGTGAATAAAACAACACTGTAGTGTATGGTACTGGAATAGTGGAACTAATTGAAATGCTGTGTACTCATGCAAAACCCACTACATAATAATAAACACCCAGCAAGAAGCAATTGCAAGATTAGCCATAGAATGTGGTTAAACAGTGAATCAGCAATACAATCAGACAACTCCAACACTCAAGCAATCATTTAAACCAGTGAGCAGAGCTTTACAATGTAGCTCTGTTATAATGCTTGGTTTTCATAGAATGCAAGAACAGATTGAAACCAAAATTATGTCAAGTATACACAGCCATTAACACCATGACAGAGATGTTTTTTTTTCAATTTGGAAATCCAAATGGGTAGGGGTATTTTCTAAGCAGGAAATTGATTGCAAAAGGGTGAGCTATACACAGATTTAGTGTGTTGTAAAATGTTATTCATTGGGAGGAAATTTTCAGATGGCCATGGCTCAACAACAATCTTCATTCATCATGGGACAGACTCAATGCCTTCCCCTCCTCCAATCATCAAGCAGAATGCTTCTTTGAGCTCTCAGCTCTGTTAATGCCCTTCGTCATTTCCTTCTCATCTGCCAAAAATAATTAAATGCTTATTACCAAGTTTACAAAGAGATTTTGGTGAGAATCCAATTCGGACCAGATGGTAATGTATTACTCTTCATACTGGTTCCTCAATGGTTCAGGCTTTTACAAGCTTGAGAGGAACCTTCAGAATTATCTGTGGGGAAAATTGGGATGGAGAAGAGAAGTACCTCTAAATTTTGGCAGATGTTTACTCTGAAAACAGAACATGTAGGCCTTAGGCCAGTGTATATGAGGATCCAAGGCTTCGTTTTGGCAGTGAAGTGGTTGGTTAGGGCCATCACTGGGAATGTTGCATGGAGAATCCTAATTAGACTCTGGATTCTCTCATTGAAGAATTTCTTGGTATCAAAGGTCCCTTTTCTTTGATGGACATCATTTGTAATTCATCTGATTTCTCTCTTCATGGATCCATTGTCTCGAAGAGAATTTATAAAGCTTGAAAATTCATCTTTTCTCATATTTAGTTTGAATCTACACAGATTTGGGCATGTCTGGGACCTCGGCAGCAACACCATCTGGTGTTTTTTCAAAAGCTACCAGCTTCTTGGCTTGCTTCCAAGTTTAGATTGCAGGTTCTATTCAATAAAAGGCCCTTGTAAACAGAATGACCTATATGGGATTGGCATCAGGTGTATTTGGTTTGCACAGAGGGATCTTTCTACAAATCTATTATCTAATCCTTAAATAAAAGTGTATGCTTGCCTATGTGGAAATAATTAATATGATTGACTCTGATGAAAGGCTTAAGGCAGCACTCACAGTTGTTGAGCCAAGGTGGAGATGGACTTTAACCTGACGGGAAATCTAACTATGCTACTGCTTTCATATGCTATACAATTTTATTAGACCCAAGTGCAATATCACTGAGAATTAAATTCTAGATGGTCAATTATGCATTGATGAAGATCTCCGGTTGAGGAGAATCAATATGATTTGGTCTACATTTTGTGCTCATAGGTCTAGAGTACTTTAATGGCAAGTGCTGGTTTAGGGGCTACCCAGCATGCGTGGACTTACTAGAATTGATCTTGGTCATGGTTTGTGTGTTTGGTGCGATAGTAAAGAAGATTTAAAGAACATCTTTTAGGAGTGTGAGATTGTCAGATAACTATGATCATTGGTTTCACAATATCTTCTTGAAATCCTGTAATTGAAGAGGAGCTATTTTTATAGATCCTTATAGTTGTTTAAGATTTTGAGGATGCCGGCTTGGTTGGTTTGGGATGTCACTTGGCTTGGCTTTTCAATTAAATTTGGAGAGTGGGATTTAATGAGACTTTTGAGGGGTTGAAAAAGAATTACATATCATGGAATTTCATACGTGTTGGGATGACTTAGAAATCCAGTTTTGTGCTAAATTCCTTATCATGGATTTTTATGGTTTTCAGGATGACTTAACAACATTTGCCTGCCTCATCTAAACTATGCCTATTACCCCTGAGATAAGTTGTATAGTCTTTTAATTATTGAATTGACATTATTAGTTGGATGTTTCATTACTTTTTACACTATTATTTAAGGCTATTTCAAAATTAGTGCGTTTAGTAAACTCTGGTAGATATCTTAGGGACTTCAGGCCTTCAAGAGAGAGAATCAAATCACCTTAACAGGTATCACAAAGCTTCTCTCATATAACACTTAACTCTCCATAGCTGAAATTTGACTTCTTCTTGAGCTTGTATAATTGTCAATTTGTTTCTTTGGGTACGTTTAAAGTTGGCAATATTTATACCTTATTTTTGGTTTCGAAAGTGCTTTACACGCTATCCATTGAAATAGTATGGATGCTGGTAATGCAGCACAAAATTTGAAAGCTGCATTTTAGGAAAGCATTGCTTAGCTAGCTTACCGAGTGAAAAACAAAATCAGTGGCTTGTCCATTAAAGATTCGGCCATGCATATGGGAGGATCATACCGGAAGGCTAAAAGTGTTGATTCATCAATTGTCATCTCTTGGTAGTTTGCGTGTATGAGTACATCAATTGTGATCTCTTGGTGTATATACCCAGCAATTGCCTTCTATCTATGGTATTATGAAACTATGAATGTGTTTGTTGTTGAATAAGGTCCTCACGGGTCCTATGACATAATGAATCAGGGTTCATCTGGAGTTAAATCTATCATGACACAAGTCATTCTGGCTCCAGGTGCTGGATTTCATTTAGTCTGTTGTTTGTGCACTGACATCGTAATACATTGATAGGATCAGTGTATAGTTCATTCTTTGGATTATGGTTTAGATTTTCATTCTCAATCATTGCTTCAGACTTCTTAACTCTTTCAAGATTAAGCTTTTCTGCATAAAGTTGAATTCATCATTTTACTATGTGTAGAAAAGAAAATGTATCTAAAGTAATTAGTTGGTAGCTTTCACAACTTCTCTGTGTGTTTGAAAAAAAACCAAAGATACTATTTGATCCGTATAAACCACTACTCTGCAGTGTTGCTCATCCTGGCATAACAAATTAGGGTTGATAAAAACAGGCAGTGCATGTTGTTAAAGTAAAACTAGCATGACATAGTGAAAGTTCTACAATTTGCATACAATGAACATAAAAATGCCAATTCAACTTGCTTAAATTGTCTGCTGGAAGTGGCCTTTATTCTTGTTGACATTTCAAGGCTCATGTAGTAGAATATAAATTTTTCTGCTAGTTAATTACTTCCTAATGATTTTCAACCAGTATTTTATGCCACTGCTATCATTGAATACTTACACTTCAGAAAATCTCAACAGTGAATGCAGCGGAAACAGTAAAGATCACAGAAAGACAGCCATGCACAAAAGAGACAATATTTTTAACCTGGGAAACCAAGCTTGGGAGAAAATCCCAACAACTTTTCTTAGGAGAAATTATTTTTCAGCAAGGTTTACAAATCAGAAATTTGTCTAGAAAGCTGTGCCAATGATCCAAGTCAGACGCCAGTCAAACCTGGTCAAAACATCTGTTGGTCGATGTTGGTAAAACCAGCCAAAAATCAGAAATTCAATGCTGGTCAACTTGGCATAGTCAAACTGGCCTGCAGTCAACTGCAGTCAACCCTGTGGTCTGCAGTCAACAGTCTGCACATGCGGCCCTCCTGCGGTTAACTACAGATCGGTCAACTCTGGTCAACTTGGTCCAAAAACAGCTTGGTCAACTCTGGTCAAAGTTTGGTCAATCAGAGAGCAAACTTGCTGGTCAAAATCACACTTCTTCTCACATATGTAGCCTCAAGAAGATGAATAGAAATGATGAAGAGAGAGAGACTTGTTCTGCGTTGGTCTCCAAAAGAGGTGTCTTGACATCTTATTTATACATGTCCAGGGGGTGTGGCAACACAAGGCACACGTCCCTTCACAGGTTGGCCGACTCGACCTTTTCATGTGCTGAACTGTCTCAATAAAAATAAAATTATATATAATTTTTCTAGGGCCGACTTGGAGGCCCTTTAGTCATACCTCCCGATGTGACACAAAAGTCAACACTTCCTCTTAGCGAGGGAGGTATTCTCCTTGGTTGAAAACAGATTTCTCCTTAGCTGAAATTTCCCCTCCCCTAAAAATGTTCATGAGCTTGCTGTGTTGATGTAGTGTCTCCTCAAATGCACGTCTATAGATATAGATCACTTCATCCCGGAGTAGGCAATGTCAATATCCTTGGCCATTTATCCCTAGCCAAATCAGCATGGCCCCATGGCTAGATGTATCAATCTCCCCTGGTCAAATTAGCATGACCTAGCCAAATCAGCATGGCTTCTTAGGAGAAATTCTGCCCCTGAGCCATTCATCCCCAGCCAAATCAATATGGCTTCTTAGGTGAATGCACCATTCTTCCCTAGTCAAATCAACATGACTCTATGGATGCCAAATCAACATGGCTCTAATGGAAGAATGTCTACCCTATGCTGCGGTTGCCCTGAGCCATTCACCCCTAGCCAAATTAGCATGGCTCCATGGGTGAATGTATCATTCTCCCACTAGTCAATTCAGCATGACCCCGTGGGAGAATATCTGCCATATTCTGCAAGCATCAATAGTTCGGGCCATTCACCCCTAGGCAAATCAGCATAGCCCAATGGGTGAATGTATCATTCTCCCGTAGTCAAATCAGCATGATCCCGTGGGAGAATGTCTGCTCGATTCTGCAAGCTACAGAAACGTCAGCACTTCCTCTCAATGAGGGAGACATTCCGCATCATGCCAAGCTTGTCTCTAAAGTATGCAAACTTTGCTCTAGACAAAGGCTTGGTGAGAATGTATACAATCTGCTCATCTATGGATATGTATTAGAGCTTCACTGCTCCCTTCTACACCATGTCTTGGATGAAGTCTCTTGCACTTGATCAAATTTCCCTGCAAGTAGCTTCTGAAACCACACTGCTTCCTAACTTGCGGTATTGGCTGCAATATACTTTGCCTCTATAGTATTGAGTTCGAGAGAAGTTTGCTTCCGGCTAAACCAGGATATCATAGCTGATCCCAAGTTGAAGTAGCACCTTGAGGTGCTCTTTCTGACCTTTGCACTCCCAGCCCAATTCGAATTAGTATATCCCTACAATGGAACTTCACCAGTTGAGACATATCTCAAACCATATCCAATTGTACCACGTAGGTACCTCAACACATGCCTTGACTCAACCATAAACTAGCTAGCTTCCTTCATTGGATCCATAACCATAGTTTCTTTTTTGGTCACCCTAAATGGGTGCTCCCTCTGACGCTAAAGTAGACCCTCCTGTGGTAGTCTTGGCTGTTCCGTTTGTCACGAAAGAAAATCTTCCTGCTACTACTGCTCCCTTAGTCACTGAAGCATACCCAACTTTTTGGCATGTCTCCTCATAGAAGGCATATCTCTCCTAGAGACCTCCCATTGTTGAGCATCTAGATTCTAGTCTGACAATCTCAACCAATCACATTTTCTTGGAAGGCTGCTCTTTCCACTCTGCCTGATTGTCTGTTCCCTCTGAATTGGAAGCTCTTCCTGTCATCTAGCATGGTTTTGAACGTCCTAACAATTTCTACAATCCTCCCTCTCAAACACCAATCACTCCCGTTGAGTCTATGCTCGAGCCCTTAGGCCATACAAGACCCTGACCATCTAGCCACTGGAGCAAAGTCTTCTTGTAATCCACTCACTCTTTTTGGGAGAACCTTCTTGCCACAAACCTCACTTTGTGCTTCTCGATGCTGCCATCTACTGCATGAATTATCGCCTTGGCAGCCTTCGTAATGGACTTGTTCTTCCTTTCTGCAAACCCCATTTAGGAGGCCATGGAAAGGAAATTTCATAACCAAGCATTCATTTTTTGGTATGTAAAGCATTCAAAATAAAATGACAAGAGGCTGACCAAAAAAATCATACGAGAAAAAATATGATTGGAAGTACTTATCTCTTTATCAAGGAAGAAATTGTTGAGTGTGGTAGGGAACTGTCAACTCCCTCTTGATCCTTGCTTGTAGAAATTCATTGAAGTCCTTGGAAGTATACTCTCCTCCATTATCTAACCTCAAAAAGCTTGATCTTCTTCCCTGTCAAGTTTTTTACTTGAGCCCCTTGTCTTCTTTTGTGGTTGATGTTCATCATCATCATCAACATTGGTTGTTGATGCATGCTACTTTTCCTTCCTTTTCTTTTGAGGACACTGGGAAGCATAGTGTCCAAAATTATGACAATTGAAGCACCTGATCCTTGACATATCCTTCTTTTTCTGATCTTGAATTGGAACGGGTCATCTACCTATATTCTTCTTATCGAACTTTCCAAAATTTCATTTCCTTTTCCTTTCTCTACATGAATTGCAAGTGCTTGAGTTTCTTCATCCCGAGGTCTTTGCAAGTTGTCCTTGGACAACAATTTGGCCTCCTCTTGGACACAATCAGTCCATAGCTTATCAAAAGTGGGTAGCTTTTCTCGTGCATAGATTCCTTGAACAAATGGATCTCATGAGGAAGGAAATCCATTGAGAGTCATTGTAACAAGCTCTGCATCATCAATGGTATCTCCAATGGCTCCAAGTTCATCTCTCAACTAAAAGACTCTCATAAGATAAGAGCCACCATACTCTAATCTGGGCATCATGATACTATGGAGCTGATGCCTCAAGGCTAACTTCCCACTAGTGTTGTCACTTTGGAACAACCCCACCAAAGCATCATACACTTCTTTGGCAATCTTCAACTCAACAACATGTGGAATCAAGTGGTCCTTTATAGAATCTATCAAGATTCTCTTAGCCTTGGTTTCATTCTTCTTATGCTTGGCTTTTTCCGCAGCTCCCTTTGGCTCTAGAATGACTTCCTTCACAAGATCATGAAGGTCATTTTCTTCCAAGATAAAAAGTATCTTGACCTTCCAAGATCTGAAATTAGTAGCACTCCCCAACCTGTCTTCTACTCTGAGACTTGGCACCATTTTGACAAGAGATCTAAAATCCAATCAAGCTGCTGGTTACTGTCTCTTAGGCTTACTTCAATGGTTGCTTCTTTCAATAATGCTCTGGTACCATGTTGAAATTCTAAGGCTAGTGCAGTAGAATACAATTTTCTGCTAGGTAATTACTTCCTAATGACTTTCGACTAGTATTTTATGACACTGCTATCATTGAGTAATTACACTTCAGAAAATATCAACAGTAACTGCAACGAAAACTGTAAAGATCATAGAAAGACAACCATGCACAAAAGAGACAATATTTTACCCTGGGAAACCCAACCATGGGAGAAAAGCCCAACAACTTTTCTTAGGATAAATTATTCTTCAGCAAGGTTTACAAATCAGCAATTTGTCTAGAAATCTGTGCCAATAATCCAAGTCAAACCTGGTCAAAACATCTGCTGGTCAACTCTGGTCAAAGTTTGGTCAAACAGAGATCAAACTTTCTGGTCAAAATCGTCCTTCTCAAATGTGCAGCCTCAAGAAGATGAATAGAAATGATGAAGAGAGAGAAATACTTGCTCTGCGTTGGTCTCCAAATGAGGCATCTTAACATCTTATTTATACATGTCCAGGGGGTGTGACAATCCAAGGGACATGTCCCTTCACAGGTTGGCCGTCTTGACCTTTTCTTGGGTCAGCCTATCTCGATTCTCAATAAAAATAAAAATTTACCTAATGTTTCTTGGGCCGACTTGGAAACCCTTTAGTCATGTGGGAATACCTCCCGATGCAAATTCTAACATGCTTTATTTAACTAAAGTTTTTGCGCTTTGATTCTATTTGGAGTATCACATCTAATCACCGAAGAAGATTCCAAATCATATAAGTTAACATTCTCCATACATTAGGAATTCATTGTATAGATATTCATATAAATGTGGTTGATAGTTAGCAGCTCTGTTCATTTTTGTGCCAGATAAGAACTTGACATTTTACTTGTTCTCTACTAATTTTTTCTAGGTCCAGCCACCTTAGCTCAGCAGTTTACTGTAGTCTACTAAACGAAATGAGTTTTCTTCCAGGATTCTGCTGTAGTTTTAGAAAGTTTGTTGCGATTACCCAGTCCCAACCATTGACTTGCAAAGAATAATTGAAAGCACCACTGTTGAATAGCAGAGTAGAAATGGATTGCTACTTACTGATTCCTCTACATTTGTTAACATTGGCCCTTTGTTTGTTGTCCTTGCAGATGTGGCTTGCACTATGCCTTGCTGCAAATAGTGCAACATGGTTTAATACAGCTGTCCTTGTCACCAATATGCGAAATTTCCCTCAAAGCAGAGGCACAGTTGCTGGCATTCTCAAGGGAATTTCTGGACTTAGCGCTGCAGTATTTACTGAAATTTTCACTGGGTTTCTTAGCGAGAGTTCCAAAAATCTTTTGCTTTTCCTGGCAGTGGCTCCTCTTGTAGTCTGCTTGCTTGTGATGTACTTTATTAGGCCTTGCACACCAGCTTCTGGAGACGATACAGAAGAGCATGGATACTTTGTTTTTATCCAAGCGATTAGCATTTCTTTAGCTCTGTATCTTCTTTCAATTTCTATTACAAATTATTTTTTATCTTTAGAAAGATATCCTATTTCAAAGCTATTTCTAGTTGTAATGCTGCTGTTTCTCTTGTCACCAACATTAATTCCTCTGAAATTGACATTACGTGCACTCAAGGAAGACAGTGAATATATACGGAAGTTTCTTGGCTTGCAGATGGACCCTTGTAGAGAACCACTTCTTGGTAAAGAAGAAAAAGGTCCAGACTTGAAGCCTAATGCAGATAAAAAGACTGCTGAATTTCTATATATTAATAATCCTGTATCAAACATGTCAAAGGACAATAGTAGTGAATTGCAGAGACGATTAGAAGGCTTGCCTTTATCAAGATCCTCTTCGAGTCTAAAGTATACAGCGTTTCCTGAATGTGAGGACATGAACCTTGGTATTCTATTAGCTGAAGGAGAAGGAGCTATCAGGAAAAAGAGAAGACCAAGGCGTGGAGAAGATTTCAAACTTCTTCAAGCTTTGGTAAAAGCTGACTTCTGGCTGCTCTTTGTAGTCTTCTTCTGTGGGGTTGGTTCTGGGGTTACAGTTCTCAATAATCTGGCACAAATAGCACTGGCTGAAGGCTATCAAGATGTCACAATCCTGTTAACATTAATTGGTATTTGCAACTTCATTGGGCGTCTTGGCGGGGGCGTTCTCTCAGAATACTATGTTAGGTTTGCTATTTACGAATTCTCATTTTGTTTTCTTCAGGGGCAACTTTTAATCAATGTGATGGATAAAACATTTTTCTTGTAAGTAGTAAAGGACTATTTCATGTGATCAGTTTTCTTTCTTATGAAAACAGTGAATGCTAAATATGCAGGCAAAAGGCCTTTCCCCGGACAGTTTGGATGACAGCTACACAGACTCTTATGATAGGGACCTTTCTCTTCTTTGCCTCAGGTCTTCCTGGATCTATTCATATCTCTTCTTCCTTACTAGGAATTTGCTATGGAGTACAGTTCTCTGTTATGGTTCCAACGGCTTCTGAGCTCTTCGGGTTGAAGCACTTTGGCATAATTTACAATTTTCTGACAATAGGGAATCCACTGGGAGCTTTCCTCTTTTCTGGTCTCCTTGCTGGATACATATACGATAAAGAAGCTCAAAGGCAGGCTGGCCATTCCTATCGAACGACCATGGGTGACACCAATGTTGACTGTTTAGGACCTAATTGCTTCAGGCTTACCTTTCTTATCATGGCAGGGGTGTGTGCTTTTGGGGTTCTGATGAGCATTATTCTTACAATCCGGATAAGGCCAGTTTATGAGACACTGTATGGCAGGAGTTCCTTCTGCATTCAGAAAACAACGGGTACAGAAGAATTAACCTTGGAGAAGGGAGAAAAAGCTTAAACATTGGTACACCCTTCTAAAGTCTAGTAAGTGTTCAGAAATCCTGTTGCTGTTCTTGATTTCAAGGTAACTCACTGTGCTGTTCTTGATTTCAATGTAACTCAGTTGATTAGTAACCCGAAATATATCTTTTAGTGTGGAGTGGAGAATGAAGTTCGTATAATTGTTAATATATCGTGTTTGAAAGAAAGGTTTAGGGTTTTTATAGGCCCAAGGGATCTAGCATCGTGAATGTTGATTTTTGCAGAATTGTAACTGCCAGTTTCTATTTACTGTAAAGTTTTTACTGCACCCTGTTGAGTTTGAGGCGAGGACACAGTTTCAAGGGACAAAGAATCGTTTACTGTTCAAAGCATAAGCAGTTGCTATCCAAGTTCTGTAAGTTGCCCATTAGATGATGCCACTTCATAGAGACATTATGATAAGTTAGGGCGAAAGGTGTGTACAGTCGACCGGATTTAAATTATGTTTAATATTTTCTTCCCCAGTTTATACTTTACTCTGTTATATACGTTGTAAAATAAGTTGACAAGCCACTAGAATGAGAGAACCTGATGTTAGTGGGTACATTGGGTATGCCCCAGTTTGGTTTTGGGCAAAAGGTCCCTGGAAGTGTAAGAGTGAGTGTTCGAGTTCGAATTCGAATACGTGTTTGTTGGTTTAATATTGAAATTATATTAATTAGTGATTGTTTCTTGAAGCTTAAAATATCAGTGGAGGTGGGATATCAATTGGGTTTATTTTATGTAACGGTCGATTTTCACAAGTCATATGATGAACTTTAATGAAATAGATTAAAACATGTATATTTTTATAGAGTATAAAAATATTATATATTTTTAAAGTAAAGTAGTGGAAATGTTATTTTTTCTTTTTATTGGAAATTGATACTATGATGATAAATGTTTATAAAGTGAATAGGAATGAAATTTTTAATTTTTATAAAAAATTGGTACTATAATAATAAAAGTTTATAATTCATTGATCTACTTGGAATTTTGTTATGCAAGTTTTAACTTTTTTTATTTGTTTGTATGATAAAAAATCTTAGAAATTAGTAAAGAGGAAATGCTAGAGATAACAAATAATTTTTTTTATGTAAATATATATTGTGAAATGGTCAGGGAACAAACAAAATAAAAGAAAAGTCATTTGCACAGTTTGTTGATGGAAACTAGTTAGCAAGCAATTTTTAGTATAGAACAAAAGTGAAATTTGGTGCTTGCAAATATAAATGTAGACAATATAAACAAATGCTAGTGACTGCAAACATAAATGTAGATAAGGTAAAACTAAGAACAATATCATCGAATGAAAAGAAATATTTTTGCATTCTTAAAATTGGCTATATGAAACCTTTGATTCCAAAGAATGATTTGTTAGCATTATGGCTAATGTGTTGTCTTTGATGACAACTTGCTTAATAAAGATGTACTTGATGTCAACATTGATGACTGTGGAGCTAATGTAGACTTGTATAGATGCTACAGATGATACAGGAAGAGAAATGACAATTTAGTCACACATGAGTGACAAAAATGAAGTTTGGGAAAGTATATGTGGTTCCTATGAAGAAGGGCCGCGTACATATGCAGGTCTTGTAAGTGAAAGTCGCATACATAATCTGAACCATGGTAATCTGGATACCAGGGGTCATTTCCAGGGTATTGGCCCACAATAATTGGAGCAACTCCGTTTATTTGATCCCATCAAAGAATAGTAACGACATTACCAAGGGATTTACCTAAGGCAACTAAGGCTAAATCTATATAAGAAGATGGATATGAAGGTGTAAGGTGTGCAAGTGAATGGATTATTAATGTGTGATCTAATATGGAACATGGATACACGAGGAAGCAAGGAGATGACTCAGATCTGAAATATTTGAATATATGTTGAAATATGATTGATCGATTTATTTGTTGCAAATGTCTAAGTAGCTAATAATGATAGATCTGTGATTATTATGATGTTATGATATGAATGTATGACAGTAAAGGTTGCGGCGTGTGAGTTGTGGTTGTAGCGAAGGTATGTTTCAGTGATTTAAATTTATGTATGCTAGTTTTCTTTTGAATGGTTGCGTACATACGTGGATTTATCTTTATATAGTCACATATATATTATGAGATACAATTTTCAGTATCTTAAGATCTATACGTGGGCGCTATGCATGGTAGTCGCGTACATATGTTGATTTGTTGTATGGAAATCATGTATATATACTAGGGTTTGAACTGTTGCTTAATGATTGACAATTGGTGATATATGTTCTGTTTGCTGCTATCTGTCAATGATGTCTTAATCATACTGATCTCTGTCTGACAATATTGATTGAGTTGATTTGGTTGTGAATTGATATATTGATCAACTATAATGACCTATAATTGGTTCAATAATTTGTGATTGATTCAGTACTTGATTTAGTGGTTGGTTCATTGTTACAATGATTCAGTGTTCAGTGGATTGAGATTTGTACGCAGCTGTTATACAAAGGAAGTGCATATATACATGGGTTTTATTTTGAACAATAACATATATAATTTGAAGTTAAATTTGGTCAGGGTTTGTAGTGCTGTTGGTTGATGACAGTTGATGACTTTTGTGCATGTCCTATGATGTGTTGATCTGGATGGTTTATATTTGTTATGGATTGGTTTGATCTGGTTGCAATAATTGGTTGAGACTCAGTTCAGTGATTGGTTTGCTGATGTTACATTGATTCAATTGTTTCAGTGATTGGTTTGATGATGTTTCACTAATTCAATTGTTTAAGTGATTATATTTCAGATTTAATATTTGATTTCGTATTGAGCATAATGTTAGGTGTGGGTCTAGTTTGAAAATATGATGAAAGGTGGTGTACAAGTTTTGATGTTTTGAGTCAAGTGGATCTAGTCTGAAATATTATGAAACGTGGTCCACAAGAAGTGCCGAGGGTTGGAGCCTTCAGTAAGAGAGTCAAAGCTTCCTTCCAGTGGTAGGTGATCCCTTCCGATAGGAGTCGGTAAACGAGATCATAGGGTTGTAACTCTCTTCCAGTAGGTGCTGGAGAACGAGTGGAGGTTGTAGCCTCCTGTAGGTGGGTGCCTGCGTGCTGGTAAGAGTCTGCACTAGTACAAAATGTAATGAAGTTTTCCTTTATAATAAAAGAAGAGAAAGACGACAACATTGATGATTTTCTTCCACATTGGGTTTCCACCTAAAATACCGGTGTTCTGTGTGTGTTGCTTATGTGTTGTGATTTATTTGTTCTTTAATGCACACTGAATGTTTAATGAATTCATAATGGAATGCTTAAGTTAACTCCCTGATGAAATTTATGTAAAATTATGTAAAATGGATATACGTTGTTTGCATTCACTAGTGTCGCATATATACACTGGTTGCATAAAAAACAATAACATACATAATTCAGAATATGAATGAAAATTTAAAGTGAGTTAAAAATACTGATTCACCCTCCCCTCTTAATATTTTTCCCTACAATTTATATAAGAGCAGGTGCTCCAGTAGAAGCTTAACTGCTTAAGAGTGGATCTGGGACAATGGGAAGAAAGCACACGAAGAGAGAAACACAAAAGAAGAGATCAAATCGAGAAAGTAGTAACACTGATGCGTATGTTTTTTTTTCCACAGGAAAAATCGTAGCTTTTATTATTGTAAATAATAGTTACATGTTGTATATGCGTGAGCATATGCAGATCAACTTGAAGTTGCCAAATAGATAGTGCTGAGAATATTTAGAAAAAAAATACATCCGCTATGTGTTCATATATACATACGTCCACTATAAGTCTGATCGATATATATACAAAAATAAACTATAATCAAAAGTGTGTTTTTTGTTCAGCTGCATAATCTATCGGGGGCCATCCTCCTGCCCGAGTGCAGAATCAAAAGGTATGTGGAAGAACTGGTAGTATGCATGCTCGTTCTGTTCTTGTACCTCCATATGTGCAGTCAATAGGTGCGTCGCCTCTTTGGAAAGGAGGTCGGAAATAATGTTCCTCCCCTTGAAAATGTGCCGACATGAAATATGATCAAATTTTGTTTTGAGCAGTCGTGTTTCAGCTAATATATTTTGTAGTGTGTGTGTGTGACATGTCGATAGATCAGAAAACCAGTCAATGACAATCTTGGAATCCCCAAAAATTTGTAGAGTATGTATATCTTTGGTGATGGCCAACTGAAGTAAGCACAGGAGGCATGATAGTTCTGCAAAATTGTTGGTGCCGCGACTAAGTCCAATTTTGACTTTATAGTAATGATGATATGAGAGATGAAGAATAAACCCACCACCACAACCATGAGACTGTGTATATTCGTCAAAATATGCCCCAGGATATGAGTGATCAATGATCTCGGGGGTGATGATATAGGGACAAGGAGGAGGTGGGTCATCAGGGATAAAATGATAGATGGAAAGGATATGGTCAGCAGATGAGGGCCAGTGATGTGGGATGTCATGAAAGATGGACCGATTGCGAGCCATCCAAATGTTCCAGCAAATAAGAATGGGTAAATTTCGAAATTTGTGGGGAGTAACAGCATGCCACCAGTGATCCCAAGCATCTGTAATGGAGTGGCCAGTCCACTGATGCATATGTTGCTGTGGCAATATTTGCATTCATAGGTCAGGAAGAATCTGTAGCAGATCAAGCCAAGTCAGTGAATATGGACAATAAAGGTATGTTGGTACTTAATGATGTTAACTATCAGGAATGGAAAGAAAAGATGAAGTTTAAGTCAATGGACCTTGGATCTGATGTTTGACATTTAGTATGTTATGGTTGCACTAAAACTCCCCCATCGACTGAAAAATTGCAAAAGAATAACCAAATATTAAATGAAATCATTGGTAACCTACCTTTTTCAAAATTAGAGAAGGTTATGCATTATGCAACTACAAAGGAAGTATGGAATAATATGTCGGCAATCGAGAGAACTAATAGGAAGTTTGTTCATCAAGAGAACTAACAACGAATCTTATTTCTAAAGGATATAATGATGTGTCAGGAGATGAGTATGATAATAAAACAACCTTTGTGATGTCAGATGGAGTTACTGATTCAGAAGAAGACAAGTTAGAGGAAGTACTTAATCTCAGAAGAAAACTTGTTTTTGCTTTGAAAATGATTAACAATCTTAAAGAGTAAGTTGCAGGTATATGAGTACAGTGTAGAGACCGACCCTATAATTTACCAGATGAGTGCTAGGCTTTAAATATATATATATTTTTTTATACAGTAACTAGGAATGAAACCATAATCACACAAGTTGAAACTCAGTAAAATTAAATCACGTATATCAAGTCCATCAATTAACTTCTTAACACATATGTATATTTAACTTGATTATAGGCACAATGAAATCATCATAATTAAAACAATCTAACACACACATGTACCGTTCACCCCTGGACGAGAACCAAACTTGACTTGCCGCTACTTGAGCTCCCTTGTTGTCGTCTACCTCCAAGCCTGAAGGTTGTTGTGCTTAATCCGAATGTAATGACCCACCGGTTGACCTACCAGCCTACTCCTTGGGTACTCTCCTTCCCCACGGACCCCCGAGCTGCAATGAGATTATACAACGAAGGAATGTGCTAGCTGATAGAGGTGAGCCTCTCTTGGCTCAAGAGTCTCCTCTCTATAACACTCTATCCCACCAAACTCAACTATAGCTCGTAACCACTCCAAATGAAATAATCTTCTCCATCGAACCATAGGGTAAACAAAAGGCTTTTTTCTCTTCCATTTCTATTTCTTTTATAGAAGGCTTCATAGGTGACACTTGGAATTTCATGTATAAATAATGAATTTTTATTAACCCAAAATTTGATTATTCACCCACCCATGTGTCACCCTCTCATCAAGACTCTCCAAAAATAATTTACTTAATTATTCATTTAAAATAGTATTTCCCTCAACCCAACAATACTTCCTATTCCTTCTCCTAGTTGTCTCTTGATTCTTCATTTTCTACTCCTTAATTTGTGTTTATTACTGAAGTTAATTGATTAGTCTCAGATTTGGTCCCCTAACTATCTTAATTTGCCTTTTAGATGAATATTCTTATGTTGGCTCTTGCCACATGGAAGTTCTCTAAATTTCTCAAATTTTAATTTATTAATCTTATTTTAATTCACCACCCTCTTCTCTTAATGAAGTTTTTAATAAATCTTTATACTTAACTCTATGTCCCTCTTTCCCCCTTTTTGCCTAATTAAGTTACTTATGTACATTATCCACTTAATATTTTGTTTTAATCATGGAAAAGGTAGAGTTATCATAGCAAAATATTTTATATCTTCCTATTCCTCCTTTACCCTAAGTTTTATTCTTGATTTAATTCCTTTGGTTCTAACATCCTATATCACTTGATATGAATTAGTTGGATTTTCATATATTGATTATATTTATTAGTTTCTTTAATGATGTCGAGGGTGTCAAGTTGGTCATGCCTTTCAAGAACTTCCATTCGAAGTTCCAAGGGTGCCATGCCTAAGAATTTATTTTTGATGCCAATGGTGTCAAGTCGGTCGTGCCCTTCAAGAATTTCTCTTGAAATCCCAAGGGTGCCACACCACTTGCCCTTCAAGTATCCAGTGGTTACGAGGGGAATTTATATGTGCAACGACAGAGACCCCTATCATCTCGTAAGTTGCCTGCTATAGTGAGACTAATGGTGCTGGGGATCAAGGAATCCGCCTTAATGTGTACCCCTCAGAAAATCCTTGTGAGCAAACCAAATTTGGGACCTGCCCTCACGACATCGTGATCTTCAAGGCGAAGGTACTTCGACCTTTCCAGCCTAAGTCACGGCGGGAGTGCTAGCAGGCGAGATCAGGAACACTGTTCCACCCCTCCCATGTTGTTCCATCCAATTGTACAACCCCATCACCCATATGTGAGTCATTCGGCCAAGCAACTAACATGTTTCTGCAACCACTGACATATCATCAGAGTGTGTGTATATATATATATATATATATATATATATATATATATATATCAAGTTTCAAACTGAACTTAGAATTTCAAAGACAAAATATAAATTTCTATCAAACCAGATGTTGTTAGCTCATCATATGCGAGTGCCTCTGGTGGTTTCCTGTCATACTCAATAATCATCAGTAACCAAGTTTCTCATTGTTAGTTATTATCATAATGGCAACATCAACATGACCGTCATTCACATCGTTGTTCATTTTGAATAAGAACTAATGTAAGTAGCTACCATAGGGAACACATCCATCATGGTTATCATAATCATAACATAAATGAGAAATTAACATATCCATCAAAACCATCATCATTGTAACATCAATAGAAAACATACCTATCCATCAAGTCTATCATTATCATGATATCAATAGAGAACATACATATTCATCAATGATGGCATCATCACAGTATCAATAAAGAACATACATAACATCAAATCTACTAATAATAGGGTCGTGTCTGGATCCTCAACCTGAGGTCCTCAAAGAATAAAGTATGAAGGATCAGTGTCCATCAACCAAAGTGGGGCACTACATTCACCCCCTCTTAACAATGGACTTCGCCCCGAAGTCCTTAGATTAGGAAAGGAAATTAATATAGGGAATGCATATCCGTAATATCCTCTATTAAAATCTTGCTATCCTCATGGTGACAAGTATCCTCAATTTTTAAATCAAGCAATTTCTCCCTGATTTTGTCCATTAAGGAATACCGAAATATTTGAGGGTCATACTTAAAACATCTTCCATCTTTTTTATTGTTCCCTTTACGCAAGTAATATAAACATTATATTTACTTGTTAACTTTGATTACCTCCCTTATATAGTGTTTAAATGGTCTTGGGTGATTATGTGTTGCATGCTTTGACAATCAAGCCCCACAATTATATTTTATCATTCTTGATGCCAATGCTTTTAGGGCACACAACGTCATTCAACAATGTATAATATGTGTACGGATATGCCTATTACATTACATCAATATTCATTTTGTAACAAATGTGGACTACTTGGGAACCATTAGTTTGTATAAACACCATCCCCAAGTAAGTTAACAAAATATCTACAACTTATATATGCTTATTTCTCATATATTAACACAATTGATTTCTTATGAAATTAAAATGATCATAGTTATATATGTTTAACATCTATCACCATGAAATATCTCACAAGAGAATGTACAATTAGTGAGTGACCATTAACTCAAATCGTCTGTGTAATGAACCTACGTCAAGGTGCATCAATTCTTCTTGTGAATTAATCTCAACTACATCACTTACACCACTTAGATTTAATTAATAAAATGGCTTTTAGGCAAGGAATCGTCACATAGTAGATATCATTTAACATGATATCATTAATATCGTTATATGATAAAACTCAAAAATAAATAAAATCATACAAGTATATGATAGGCTCCAAAAACTAGCACTCAATATCAACCTATATCAAATTAGTAATAATCCTTTTGAATTTCTTAGCTGTCACATATTTGAACCTAAGAGTATTGTAATTATCAATTTCAATGTGTCTAATCATCATTGTCTCAACAATCACCTAAGCTAAACTCCTTCATGTATCACATGCATGGCACGTCTCTACCGTGCAATTGTTGAATAATAAGCAATTGCATGTTCCCTCTTCTTCTCCCATAAAGGAATCAACATGAAAATTTAATTCCATACATTTATTCCCTGACGTGTGTGTATATATATATATATATATATATATATAATGTAAGTAATCTCTGAGTCATTATTGGATCCATCAACATGTCCCTAGGTGTTCCAAATCACTTGGGATGGCTAAGCATTCCAAAAACCACTATGTCATGAACCATATTGTTTTACAGTAAAGGGGTATGATCATATGAGATTGACTAACTAGGTGAAGAACCACGCACATGAACACATACTTATGGCCTTCCTTTGGCAAAGTATTTGGTAAAACTATATAAATACTAAAAACCTAATATGAGAAAAGCGATAGATTGTCATCCAGGATTTCTCAAGATGAAAGGATGAAACACGCTTGTCACTGTTCTCGTCATTATTTTGTCCCATATATGAAATGAAATTTTAACCCTCAAGAGTTCTTGTTTAATTTTAGATGGATGATTCATCCTAGAAGGAGTCGCCTCCAAGTAATCTTTAGATTGACACACTTTCCATCCATATTCTTAGGTCATCATACTCTATTTCCATGGGCTCTATACTCAATAATTGTTTCAATATTATCTATTGCTATCAATCTATTGCTATTGGATTCCTGCGTGAATGACTATCTTGTTGCATTGACTCTTATCAATTATATAAAGGATCTTGATTCGCTTTCAAAGAGTGAAAAGTTTTCTTGCCATAATTTAGGAAACCAACATTTTTACCAACGTAAACATCAATTTACACTCTAGTACTCATATCTCATAAGGAATTTACTACTTTAGTATTATTATTAACTAACATAACTTATTTATTAAGTATCACAATATGTATGATTTACTAACTTTTAAGGATACATTTAATATGCACGTACACTCCATTCTAACTTTCAGATATGCATTAGCAGTGATGCAAATATATTAAATTGAAGTATGTGTTTTAATATATCACTTTGTCTAACTCTAGATTTATGGATAAAGTATTATAAGACTATCCACTTTAATTTAAGTGAACCTATAATTACTTTGAAATCCATTTTTATGTTTCATTTTCTTTAAAATTTTACAATATTTATTCTATAACAAATGTTGCTCCTTGTCATTTAATTTAGAAATTAAGAAATTGCTTAAAAATTATAACCTATATTGACCAATGTCAAATTGAAAATGGTCAATAGTAAAATCCAATCTTACAATTTTGATTTCACATAAAATAATAAATTGATATGTGAAGTGGATAGATCAATTAATTTTCTCACATACAAGTACTTGCATAAATTTTGGTGGGTTATCCACATTAGTAAGTCCACATAAATTTTGGTGGGTAATAAACACTAAGTCTACAACATTTCAGGTTTACTCCTATTTGAGTATTGGGGAAAACATAAATAATGGATATTGGGGAAAACATAAATAATGGAGGGAAGTAACTCCTCAAAGAATAAAGTGTTGGCCTTAGGCCTAAATAAATGTTAATGTCATATTACTGCCAATCAACTACAGCGGGGCACTACAGTTTACAATAGTTTGCCTTTAAGAGAGAGGAAGGCTTAACCGTATGTGCATCGCCTGGTATTTGGATGGAATATTTTACCCCTAATAATAATAATGAACCCACGCGGCAATGGTAGAGTTGTTATAATTTTGTTAATGCCCAAAATATGTACAGCTCATTGTAGCTGTTCTAATGAAGAGGCTCTGTTTTTTTTCATCCTGAAAACAAAATAAAAAGACTAGCTGTCCTAATAACGAGACTGCTCACCATTAGCACTGTTGGGTCTTCACTAAGAAATAGAAGAGATATTAATCTTCTGTGCTGCAATGACATCGAAAGATTCGATTATAATGGCACTCAGAAACTCTGTTTGGACTATTTTATAATTTAAAGAAAATAGATTGTAATTCAGAAGATAATTCCTACCATCAAATTCTGTCTGAGAAATTTTTGAATCCAAAATAAAATCGTTTGTCATTTCAAGATCATATAGACCATTTCAAAAACAGCAAATCAGAATAAACGCACATGAAATGAATAACAAGTTGCTGCAAGGTATAACAATGGTTCTTTTCCAGATCCAAAGGATGATGACAAAGTTAAACTACAGATTATAGCTGAGGGGCTCCAATATGCATTGAAGAAAAACAAAAACGACAAATAGGCAGGGGATTAGTCTCCATTTCAAGAAATATGTCAGAATCATCCTAGGGAGAAGATCATAAGTAAACAAAATGAGATGGAATGAATGAACAATGTGCCTGCAGTAGATGTCAAGTACCAGGAAAGATTTGAAAGGTTTAAAATGCCCTTAATTTGAAAGTTCCAGAAATAATATAAGATAGATTTGAAAGGTTTCGAAGCCATTAATTTGTTACATCTCGTTCTTTGGAACGTTGTATATATTAGGTTATAAATCATGATATATGTAAACCGAAATTTCAGCAATTAAGGGCCAAAGAGCAGTGAGCCAGGGTTAGGTAACAATGTCCAAAATAATTATCAAGCTGAATAACGGATCCTAAAGCTACCAAGGCAGTCATGCACACAAATTTTCTGGGCATCGTTCAACTCCTACAATTTACTCTTATAATATACTCTTGAAAGGGAAAATGTTTGGCTTAATGCATAACGTTCAAGGAGCAACGCTAAACATTTATTATGAAATTCAATAACCATGGAAATAATCTTCCATTGCTCTCACTGTGGTCTTGTGATATAATCAAAAGCGCATCTAAACCCCCTGAAGATAATCCCAATCTTGATCGAGGGATTGTAGCTCTTTCCAAAGTATGATGATGTTTCCATTGTTCCAAAAGGACATTGTTGTCGCAACAACAATGAAGATAACAAAGATGTAGAAGAAACAACCTTAGAGCAAGATGCCTTGACATGCCATGAAGATAATTCTGGCTCCATTAAATAATTTGAACCTGGCAGATTGGAAATGAATGAGGTCAAACCCTTAGTTTCAAACCACAGTTCTGGCATTAACCAAACATTTCTTATACAACTGGATGACAATCACATAAATAAGGGACAAGGCAACTGTGAATTTCAGAACCTATACAATAGCAATGACAGAAACAAAGTCAACTCTGTTCTTGGAAAGAAAATATTATAGATCCTCTCTTTTCTTGTTACTGTAAAAAGGATTTTGATAAATTTTGATCTGACAATAAACGAGTCCAACAACTACCTTACTTCTCAAAAGGGTGATAATAAATGAGTCCAACAACAACCTTAATTCTCAAAAGGGTGAACATAACAAAACTGTAAATGCGTATGATGGAGACCATGAGCACATTCTCGGAAACAAGGGGTATTTTGAAGCAAACATAGAGGAAAAATCTATCATGACTGTTGAAGATTTGTGTGGTCAAGTATAAAATACTTTTCCCTTTATCATTAGGATTTTTCTGATTTTTATTTTTTATTTTTTTATTTTTTTTTACTGTTGACAGCGTTAGTTTGCATTCAATAGACCTGGACAACAACGAAAGTCAAATTGTAAACGAAAAGGCAGAGGAAGCCATATTCAGGTCAGAATTAGAGCTCTGTGATGTTGGCGTGGGATTAAAAGGCAATGAAGGGACCCGAAAGTTTTCTGGGCAACTTCTTTTGATTCATATAGAATCAGATGAAATTCTCTCCAATGCCTATGTTACAATCAATGTTTCACTAGAGTTGCTATACTTGCATGCTGAAAGCCCTGTCCACTTTGCTCGAAGTTTTGTATTGTCACGCCGGGAGACATGGAGCCCGTGATTGACGTTATGTATTAGATACACAGGGATATCTGGAGTCCAAGATTGAAATCAGGAACGGAAACTGATGAATCGGAAGCTTTAGCCGTTGTCATTAAGAAGATAGTGCAGCATCTCGCATATCTCGCAGAAGCCTCTGTCAAAACAAATCCAATCCAGATTCTGCGCCCACGGTATGGTGGGTGTTATAGAAGTCATCCGCCAGACGCCGGCAGAGGCACAACGCGGACGATTGATGCTCTGTTTTTTTTTTTTTTTGCGAGAGGGCATGATTTCTGGCTTTTCGTTCTCTTGTTCGAAATGTGTTGCTGGCATAGGTCATCGAATGCTCTGTTTTTCTTCGAGAGAGGGCTTCTCGTAACCAAAATTCTGAATTAGTTTTGCTTTAGCTGTATCGATAGTTTCTCGCCCTCTCTTATGGAATCCAACCAACCTCGGGGACTTAGGCATGTCATTAAGTATATCTATAGGCATTAGGAATGTATCGGAGAGGGCATGGGCTTGACTCGGTTATTCAACCACTTCTTCCTCCTTCAACTCAGAAGGTCCCTACTCAGGGACAGGGTTAATCAAGTGACCGTAGCTTCTATGATTTGGTACTCAGTCTATGATCCCTTCTCGTTTGAATGATCAATATAATTATTGTCGGGCTTGAATTATATGTCTGGGAGAGTAAGTCTGTACTCGGGGAAAATTCAATTATAGCCTTTCTGCCGACAATGGCTGCGGGAAAACGAGATCATCATACATGCAATTTTCTGCTATGAGCTCCCCAACAAGCTCCAGTTCACGGCTATTGATCCTAGAATAGAGCTCCCTCACAACCTTCGATGCAGAACGCGGTGATAGAACAATCTACGTCCTCTTAGAAGTGGCCAGGACAATAGAGTTTCGATTAGGCTGCCCGTTTTGGGCGATGGATTTGGATTTGAGAAGGCCCCACGTAGTGTTATTCATCTTTAATTTACAGAATTGAGAAGCTCCACGGGGATTTGGGGCAATACACAGACCATTTTTTTTTGGTGCACTTTCTATTTCTCAAAGATATTTTTCGGTAAAAATATAGAAGGTTCTTCGAATAAATTTGAAGGCCATGAAATCAAATTCTACAAATTTAAACATTGCCTAATATATCAAAGTGTCGATTTATGCAGTTTAGCATATCTTCAGTGCTTTGGATTCGGCCTTGTAACTGAATGAAAAAATTTGATCTAGATCATTTTAGTGAACTCATCACCCCATTAAAGCAATTGTTAGGACTGCTACGCATCCTATCAATGCACAGAAACAATATATTGAGCAATCCTTGATAGTTGTTCAGTATATTGTTGTTATGTATCCCATCAAAGCACATGGACGATATCATGAGCAGTACCAGGATGTTTCCTAACAATTGATGAAGAATTCGGCCACAACATGCTCTTTTATCCTGGTTTATTATTTAGTGATTCCTTTGTTAATATTTTTTTTTTTAATCTTCAAATGAGTGATACTTTTAATACTTAGGTGGCCAAATTTTATAGGTGGTAGTCTAAATTGTTTCTTCCTCTTCTTGTTAAATATATGGGCTGAGTGCCTATATTTTCATCATATTTATACTAGGAAAAACTTATCAAATACATAAATTGGAAGCATAAAGGGTTTCTCTTCAAACCCAAATAGTTGAACGAATGAGCAGTCTTCTTGAACATGAAAAACACTCTTTCCTTTTAGAAAATACATGGCTTCAAAAGAATATCTACTATCCAAAGAACTAATAGGCATTTTTCTACATTCTACAAGAAAAAAATAGTACTTGATGAAAATAGAACTAAGTAATGTGCTTTCATAATGGTGGATACCAAAATTATATTAGATCTATGTAAAAATTGGAGTGTTGCCTTGCAAACATTATAATAGACAATAGCATAAACAAGATATTAAGTCATGAATAATTTCTTTGTCTAATTAAAATTCCAAATCGACTGAAAATATATATGAGCCCAATAGAATGAAGCTCCCTCCTTAATAGAATAATGTAATACATACAAAAATAGGAAAAAATTTGATAGATTCTTGGCCAATAACTCTTGTAAATAGGCAAGCAAATTCTATATATAGTATATTTAAGATACATACATCAATCTTACTATTATTAACTAGAACCTTAGTTGGTTTCTTCAAAATTTTCATATGAAGGCTAGCTCCTCCATCATAATTATTAAGGATTTCTAAGTCCACAAAGACTACAAAACTCATGGCTCAAAAATTTACGAGGAACCTTAATACTTTATGGGCCTATAGGTCCTAGAGGTGGAACCCTTGCTTTGATACCAAGTGTAGAGACCGACCCTATAATTTACTAGATGAGCGCTAGGCTTTAAATTTTTTTTTTTTTTTTTTATACACAGTAACTAGGAATGAAACCATAATCACAGAAGTTGAAACTTAGTAAAATTAAATCACGTATATCAAGTCTATCAATTAACTTCTTAACACATATAAATATTTAACTTGATTATAGGCACAATTAAATCATCATAATTAAAACAATCTAACTAACACATGTACTGTTCACCCTTGGACGAGAACCAAACTTGACTTGCCGCTACTTGAGCTCCCTTGCTATCGTCTACCTCCAAGCCTGAAGGTTGTCGTGCTTAATCCGAATGTAAAGACCCACCGGTTGACCTCCCAGCCTACTCCTTGGGTACTCTCCTTCCCCGCGGACCCCTGAGCTGCAATGCGGTTGTACAACGAAGGAATGTGCTAGCTGATAGAGGTGAGCCCCTCTTGGCTCAAAGTCCCCTCTCTATAACACTCTATCCCACCAAAATCAACTATAGCTAGTAACCACTCCAAATGACATAATCTCCTCCATCCAACCATAGGGTAAACAAAAGGCCTTTTTCCCTTCCATTTCTTTTTCTTTTATAGAAGGCTTCATAGGTGACACTTGGAATTTCATGCATAAATAATTAATTTTTATCAACTCAAAATTTGATTATTCACCCACCCATGTGTCACCCTCTCATCAAAACTCTCCAAAAATAATTTACTTAATTATTCATTTAAAATAGTATTTCCCTCAACCCAACAAGACTTCCTATTCCTTCTCCTAGTTGTCTCTTGATTCCCCCTTTTCTACTCCTTCATTTGTGTATATTACTGAAGTTAATTGATAAGTCTCAGATTTTGTCCCCTAACTACCTCAATTTTCCTTTTAGATGCATATTCTCATGTTGGCTCTTGCCACATGGAAGTTCTCTAAATTTCTCAAATTTTAATTTATTAATCTTATTTTAAGTCACCACCCTTTTCTCTTCATGAAGTTTTTAATAAATCTTTATACTTAACTATATGTCCCTCTTTCCCCCTTTTTGCCTAATTAAGTTACTTATGTACATTATCCACTTAGTATTTTGTTTTAATCATGGAAAATGTAGAGTTATCATGGTAAAATATTTTATCTCTTCCTATTCCTCCCTTACCCTAAGTTTTATTCTTGATTTAATTCCTTTGGTTCTAACATCTTATATCACTTGATATGAATTAGTTGGATTTTCATATATTGATTATATTTATTAGTTTCTTTAATGATGTCGAGGGTGTCAAGTTGGTCATGCCCTTCAAGAACTTCCATTCGAAGTTCCAAGGGTGCCATGCCTAAGAATTTATTTTTGATGCCAAGGGTGTCAAGTCGGTCGTGCCCTTCAAGAATTTCTCTTGAAATCCCAAGGGTGCCACACCACTTGCCCTTCAAGTATCCAGTGGTTACGAGGGGAATTTATATGTGCAACGACAGAGACCCCTATCATCTTGTAAGTTGCCTGCTATAGTAAGACTAATGGTGTTGGGGATCAAGGAAGCTGCCTTAATGCGTACCCCTCAGAAAATCCTCGTGAGCGAACCAAATTTGGGACATACCCTCACGACATCGTGATCTTCAAGGTGAAGGTACTTCGACCTTTCCAGCCTAAGTCACGGCGGGAGTGCTAGCGGGTGAGATCAGGAACACTGTTCCACCCCTCCCATGTTGTTCCATCCAATTGTACAACCCCATCACCCATATGTGAGTCATTCGGCCAAGCAACTAACATGTTTCTGCAACCACTGACATATCATCAGAGTGTATATATATATATCTCAAGTTTCAAATTGAACTTAGAATTTCAAAGACAAAATATAAATTTCTATCAAACCAGATGTTGCCAGCTCATCATATGCGAGTGCCTCTTGTGGTTTCCTTTCATACTCAATAATCATTAGTAACAAATTTTCTCATTGTTAGTCATTATCATAATGGCAACATCAACATGACCGTCATTCACATCGTTGTTCATTTTGAATAAGAACTAATGTAAGTAGCTACCATAGGGAACACATCCATCATGGTTATCATAATCATAACATAAATGGGAAATTAACATATCCATCAAAACCATCATCATTGTAACATCAATAGAAAACATACCTATCCATCAAGTCTATCATCATCATGATATCAATAGAGAACATACATATTCATCAATGATGTCATCATCACAGTATCAATAAAGAACATACATAACCATCAAATCTACTAATAATAGAGTCATGTGTCTGGATCCTCAACCTTAGGTCCTCAAAGAATAAAGTATGAAGGATCAGTGTCCATCAACCAAAGTGGGGCACTACATACATGGATCATGATAAATCGGTAAATACTGCAACATAATCATACTGTGAAGGAATTGAAGTTGAGATCTGTTGGAAACACGATTTTCGTTAGACCAAAACCCGCAGGCATTAGTCTCCACTACAATCGCTAGAGTTAGGATCCACGAGAGGCAGTTAGTCCATGTTGCAAAACACACGGGGAGCGTTGAACCCAATGTCCAACAATCTCCCCCCCCCCAAGACGAGCCGGGTGAGTTTCAAACTCGAGACCTGTCGCTATAATACCAATTGTCGGAAACACGATTGTCATTAGACCAAAACCTGCAAGCATTAGTCTTCGCCACAATTGCTAGAGTTAGGATCCGTGAGAGGCGGTTAGTCCATGTCGCGAAACACATGGGGAGCATTAAACCCAATGTCCAACAAGATCATCTCTCTAATATCAAATCTTGAAAATTCAAACAAATGTAATGAAGAGATATTCCAAGTATTTGAAGAACAAGAGAATCTAAAGGAATGAGGAAACAATATCTGGAAAATCATAAGAATAATGTCAAAGACTAGAGGTCGAGGTAAACATTCTAAAAGGTAAATTAGAAGAAAATGATAAACACTTGAGATTTCAAGATAGTACTAAGATTTTGTATAACATTCTTAATAGTCAAAGGCCTCCCTCCATTATATGTGGTCCTGGTTTTCATGAAACTGTAAAAGGAGAATTTAGTTCACAGGCATGTGCAAGGAACTTGGAGGATAAAAATATAAGAAGTCAACCAGATCAACATCCAAGGAAAATGATTTTTCAAATGAAATCATTTGCTCCCAATAATATAAACATTAATCGATTCTCCTCTGATCAATGACATTGAATGTTTTATATGTCATAAATGTGGACACATTGCAGCAAATTGCAGAAGCAAATTGTTTCGATTTCAAGCAAATAGCCACTTCCCAGGAAGACCATCAACCCCCAGGTACTGAGATTTCTTTAAAGGATATTGTTTTGCTTGCAACATATTTGGTCACAAAGCTATTGATTGCAATAGAAGGAAAGTGAAAAAAAAATATTATGATTCCTATGCTCCCTTTTCCAGTCATGTAAGATGTTATACTTGTAACAAGTTTGGGCATGTAGTAAAAGAATTGTTAATTTTGGACAACGAGGTCCAAAATCCATGTTTTGATGCTCAGATGAAGATACTAATATTTTTATTGGGTTCCTCTTTCAGAGAGATGCAAGATCGATCTAAAGATCATCTCGATCCGATGAGCAGAACATTTATTTTGAATTTATTCTTAATCTAATCAAAATATGTGTAGGTTGGCTTTAAGGTTTTATAGCCCAGCAGATGTGTCACACACCCTCACTGATGGATATAAATAAGGTCAACGTTGGAGGAAATCTCACTCATCTCATCCTCACACATTCTCTCTCTTCATCTGATTGGTTTGATCACTTGGAGTCTCTTCTCTCTCCACACGTGGGAAATCTGGCAGCAACAATTTTTCTGGTTTTCGGTCTAGGGTTTCTGCAGCAACTGCAACAATTTTGACCAGCGTTGACTTTGGTCAATGGAAGGTAAAATCGACCCAAAAATCTCCCAAATTCTCGATTTCCCTAATCCGCATTTCTAGCACTATTTCCGAGGCAAAACATTGACTTTGAATGTTCAGCGTTGACCTAGCTGCTGATGTTTGCGTTGACATTGACTGATAGCGTTGAATTTTCTGGGGTTGAATTTTGAGTTGACCGTTTGGCTATCCTGAGGGTTGTGTGACATTGCTGGTTAGCTGACCATATCAATATTTTGCTGGTTGAAGCATCCTGTTGACCGCTGTAACGCACCATCACACTCATATGTTTCTAGTTTGTCTTCTGTTGATCTACTAGTATGTTCTATCAACATTTTACTTTATTGTTTATGTGATTGCTGTCTAAATATTGAAGAAAAAGTAAATTTGTATCAAGCATAGAACATCTACATAAATTTACATGGAATCGGAGCTGAGGTGAAGACAAGCCCTAATTTGTAGCAATCATCGAAGAAGAGGATGGGTTCCTAAAACTACAATGGATTCAAGGCTGATGACAAATTGATCGGGAAGGATGACTTCCATGTTTGGAAGATGACATTGGATCTTATGTTGGAAGACCAAGATATCATGGACTATGTGCTGGGTAAAATCCAAGAGCCTCCATCCACTGCAACTGCTGCCGCCAAAACAAAGTATAAGAAAGGGGAGATCAAAGCAAAGCTGATGATCAGGGACTCAATTCACAAGAGTCTGGTTGCCTACATCTATGAGCTGGGCACATCCAAAGAGATGTATGATAAGTTGGTCCACATTTTCAAGGCCAACAATGCGAATCAAGTATTATTCTTCAAGAATCAATTGAAGAATCTGAAGAAAGACAGGGATGAGTCTATTCAATCATATTTTTTGAAGCTGACCGAGATCAGAAACAATCTGTTGGTTATTGGGGAGACAATAGTTGATCAAGAGATGGCACTCACCGCACTTGGAGGGCTCTCATCTGAATGACATGTGTTCAACACTACCATTCTCAATAATAATGTGATACCTGACTTTGACGAAGTACTATCGAGATGCGTTCAAGAAGAGACAAGAATGAAGGAGTATGAAAATGAAGGAAATGCTGCCTATGCTGCTCATTCTAGAAAGAAGAACTTTGGTGGTCCAAAGAACAAACGAAGAGCAGGCTCCCAAGGAAAGAAGGGAAAGTGTTACACTTGTCATAGGCCAAGTCACTATGCTAGAGAATGCCCTTTCAAGAAGGATTCTCCCGACGGTGATGACAACAACAACAACCAGAGGAATGGCAATCAAAGGAACAACAGGTTCAAGGGAAAGATGAAGGCTCCCTCCGATGGAAATGGTCAACCTTTGAAACGGTCAAGAAATTCTAGGTATGAGGAATCAAATGTTTTTGATAAAACAAATGAATTCATTCTTGTATCTGCCCTCTCTGCTGCATCTCCACCCGACACTATGGATTTTTGGTAGATAGATAGTGGTGCCTCAAGGCACATCACTGGGTTCAAGGAAGCACTCTCTGATATGGTTGAGAAGGATACTAATTTGGAAATTATCCTTGGAGATAATGCCACATATTGCGTGAAAGGGACAGGGACTGTGACCCTCCATTTGTCTTAAGGTCAAGTCCTCCGCTTGCAGGATGTACTCTATGTACCTAATTTGAAGAATAACCTTGTGTCTATATCGGCCATAGAAGACAAAGGTTTCAATGTGGCATTCATTGATGGAAAGGTGCGCGTGTGGAAGAAGAGCTTCAAGGAAGCTATCATGATTGGGTTTAGAGTTGATACACTCTACCAGGTTGGAGGAAGTCCACTAGGAGCGATGACATGTGATACTATCCGACAAACTAAACTATGGCACCGGAGGTTTGGACACCTTCACTACAAGGCCCTTCCCGAAGAAAGGAAGGTGGTGACGGGGATGCTCGAGTTCTGAAATAATCATGAAGGTGTATGTCAGGGTTGTGCCGAAGGAAAGCATACAAGGGGACCTTTCCCCTCAAGCGTCACAAAGAAATTTGATGTCTTGCAATTAATGCATTCTAATCTGTCTGGTATGCTGCCCGTGACATCCTTGGGAGGATGTTCTTATTATATAACGTTCATAGATGACTTCTCTCACAAAACCTGGATATAATTCTTGAAGAAGAAGGATGAGGATTTTATGTGGTTCCGTACCTTCAAAGCCTTGGTGGAAAATCTGACAGGGAAGAAGATCAAGAATTTGAGGACTGATAATGGCACTGAATATGAGATGAACGAGTTCGAGAAATTTTGTAGAGAAGCTGGCATCAAGAGGGAGACCACAACTGTCTATACTCCTGAGCAGAATGGTGTTTCTGAACAAAAGAACATAAGCATTGTGGAAGCTGCCCGTGCCATGCTATGTGACCAGGGTCTACCGAACTTTTTGTGGGGAGAAGCTGCGAACACTGTTGTGTACATACAAAAACGATGCCCGCATTCTGCTCTGGACTCCAAAACTCCCGAAGAGGTTTTCACTGGTAAGAAACATGACATCTCACATTTTAGAGTTTTTGGATTTCCTGTTTATTTTCATGTGTCGAAAGAGAAGAGGAGCAAGCCGGATGCTTCTGGGAAGAAGGGAATGTTTGTAGCTTACAGCGAAACTTCGAAGGCCTATAGAGTCTATGTGCCTAGTCAAAGGGAAGTGGAGATATGCCACGATGCCACTTTTGATGAAGATGCTTCCTTGAAGAAAGTAGTCAATCTTCCGAGATCTAAGGAAGAACATGAAGCAAGGCCTAGAAATCAAGAAGAACTGAAGGATGAGACAATGCCTGATATTGAAGGACTGATGGACCCGATTGATCCACCTCCTTCACTGGGGAAGAGACCATCATGTCTTAGGGACACTCTCGAGGATGCCGAGGGACATATGGCTCCAAGGGGGATATTCTGTGAAAGCAAGAAGCCGAGTAGATACCAAGGGTATCTAGCAGCCATGAGTACTATTGTACAATCTGAGCCTAGATCTTTTGAGGAAGCCGTAAAGCATCAAGTATGGAAGGATGCTATGCATGAAGAGTATGAGTCCATATTAAATAATGATGTCCGGGATGTGGTTCCAAGATTGGAGGATAAAGAAGTTTTCACCTCGAAATGGCTCTACAAGATCAAGCATGGATCTGATGGAAGTGATGAAAAGTTCAAGGCAAGATTCGTTGCCCATGGCTTCTCTCAAAAGGAAGGCATAAACTATGATGACATATTTGCACCTGTGGCCCGATATACCACCATTCGATCTATCATAGCCCTTGCTGCTACGCAAGGATGGAGTCTTCATTAGATGGATGTGAAGATCACATTTCTGCATGGTGCAATAAAGGAAGAAGTGTATATAGAGAAACCTCTGGGGTTCGAAGTCCAAGATCGAGACACCCATGTATGCAGGTTGAATAAAGCCCTCTATGGGCTGAAGCAAGCACCCAGAGCTTGGTATGAGAGGATAGATATCTACCTGATGAAGTTGGGCTTCACTTGTAGTAATGCTGATACGAACCTTTACTTCAAGGTTGATAGAGAGAAGACTCTCATTTTGGTGTTGTATGTGGACGACCTCTACTTGACAGGTTCTGACCCTCTCATTCATCAGTGCAAGAGGGAGTTCGCTGTTGAGTTCAAGATGAAGGAACTAGGACTGATGCACTACTTCCTAGGCCCGGAGGTTTGGCAGAGACCTGACGAGATTTTCCTTTCTCAAGGCAAATACATTATGAAGCTTTTGGAAAGAATTAGTATGGTGGACTACAAGTCTGTGTCGACACCGATGGAGCTCAACTTCAAGAAGTTGAGTGGCAGTGCTGCTGGGCCCGTATTACCAAATCCTACTGAGTATCGTCAACTCGAGGGGCCCTGATGTTCTTAGTGAAAACCCATCCAGATATATGTTTTGCAGTGAACACTTTGAGTCAGCAGATGGTTGAGCCTCATCACACTCACTCGGTTGGTGCCAAGAATATTCTGAGATATCTTTGGGGCACGATAAACCATGGGTTGAGATACACTGCCAGGAACATGACACTCCTTGGATATGCTGATGCTGATTGGGCTAGCAGTGTGGTGGATCGTAAAAGCACATCGAGATGCTGCTTCACACTTGGATCTGCTTCGATATCATGGATGAGCAAGAAGCAAAAGTCAGTGGCTTTGAGCACCGCAGAGGTTGAATACATTGCAGCGAGTATGGCCTGTTGTGAAGCAGTTTGGTTGCGAAAGCTCTTCAGTGAGTTGTTCGGGCATGTGCTAGATACCACTGTGATACTCTGTGATAACTAGAGTGGGATTCGATTTTCCAAGAATCCCATGTTCCACGATTGATCCAAACATATTGATATCAGGTACCACTTTATCCGGGATATGGTATGGTGAGGCACTGTAAGGCTCGATCATATAGGAACTGATGAGCAGGTCGTAGATATTCTCAAAAAGCCCATGGGGAAGGTCAAGTTCCTAACCTTCCATGAGAGTCTTGGTATCGTGGAACGACCCTATGATGAGGGTATTGTTGGACGATGAGCTCTGGGATCTCTGGGGGGTTTTGGGGATAGCTTCTTAGAGATATAAGCAACCATAGGGCTAGGCTTGCCGAAACTTGTTGGTGTGCTTCGGCCCCACCATTGTGATGATTGAGTTGGTTCACCTCTCATTATCTGTGCCCCGTATGCATCCTACCCATTGAGTTCAGGGCTCATGGGAGGTACCTCTCATTTGGCCAGTGAGGTGGAAAAAGCTAGAGACTAGTAGCAAAGATTGATGGACGCATCAGAGATTGTCATACTCTCTATCTAGGATGGCACGATCCAACCACTTGATCTGGGATCAAGTCTAGTGAGGTTTCGGACCTCCTACTGACTTCAAGTCAGGTAAACCAACTTCGGGTTGGTATGAGACTCTTTGTGAGTCTTATAGAGGTTTCAGACATTCGGGCTGAATCTGTCAGCCAAGAATGATGTCTTTGTGACTGACCCACTTCTGTTCTGAAATAAAGAGCCAACAAAGCAAGTTACGGAGGGAATATGCATGATGTTGGATTACACAGGTGGATGGAGTTCTCCCTAGTTGAGAGGGAGTGTTAATTTTGGACAACTAGGTCCAAACTCCATGTTGCGATGCTTAGATGAAGATACCAATATTTTTATTGGGTTCCTCTTTCAGAGAGGTGTAAGATTGATCTAAAGATCATCTTGATCTGATGAGCAGAACATTTATTTTGAATTTATTCTTAATCTATTCAAAATATGTGTAGGCCAGCTTTAAGGTTTTGTACCCCAGCAGATGTGTCACACACCCTCACTGATGGATATAAATAAGGTCAACTTGGAGGACATTTCACTCATCTCATCCTCACACATTATCTCTCCTCATCTGATTGGTTCGATCACTTGGGGTCTCTTCTCTCTCCACACATGGGAAATCTGGCAGCAACAATTTTTCTGGTTTTCGGTCTAGGGTTTTTGCAACAACTGCAACAATGTTTGACCAGCGTTGACTTTGGTCAATGCAAGGTCAAATCGACCCGAAACTCTCCCAAATTCTTGATTTCCCCAATATGCATTTTTTGGCACTATTTCCAAGGCAAAACGTTTACTTTGACTTTTCAACATTGACCTAGCTGCTGCTGTTGTTTGTGTTGACCGTTGACTGACAACCTTGACTTTTCTAGGGTTGACTTTTGAGTTGACCGTTTGGATGTCTTGAGGGTTGTGTGACATTGCTGGTTTGCTGACCGTATCAAGACTTTGCTGGTTGAAGCATCCTGTTGACCACCGTAACACACCATCACACTTATATATTTCTGGTTTTTCTTTTGTCGATCTACTGGTATGTTCTATCAACATTTTACTTTATTGTTTATGTGATTGCTGTCTAAATATTGAAGAAAAAGTAAAGTTGCATCAAGCATAGAACATCTACATAAATTTACAAGAATGAAGGAACAAGTCAATAGACCTTCATAGACAACAAGGCAAGCAACCAGACAAGAATATTGTTACCAAAAGACTTGAGAAAGATGGATCCACCAACACTTCTCATACTAAGCAAAAGGAAGAAGAACTAATTAAGTGTGGTCTTGCTCTATGTTCATTTTAAGATGAAGATGAATATTACATAGGCAACAAATGCTCTCATCACATGTTTGGAGATAAGAACAATTTTGAATCTCTAAAGAAAAAAAAAGATGGTAAAGTCATTCTTGGAAATAGTGCTCCAACAAAGGTTCTAGGAAAAGGTAGAGCCGAACTTGATAAGTATTCAAAACAACTGATGCATTATTAGTTCAAGGGCTAAAGAAAAATATTCTAAGTGTTGGTCAAATAAATGATAAATGACATATCATTTTGTTTACATCAACTAAATGCAAAGTTATAGAAGAAGAAATTGGAAAGTTTATAACAAGAGGATTCAAAAATGCAGACAAATTATATGTGCTAGTAAAGAATAATTCAGGAAAAAATAAGAGGTATAGTTCCTCTTCTTCAGATTCAGAGTAAAAGAAAATGGTCCCCACTACAGTCTATTTTTCTTAATGCATTTCTCTAGCAATGACTATAGAAGTGAATGTGAGGTACATAATGTCATGGATAACATGTGACGACTATTAGGTCCACAAGATCAATTGTGTATGATCTCAGGGGGAGCTATGCATGTATATCTTGATGATGATTCCCTATGTTGTTTTGATATTCATTTGGTGATACTTATACTACTGACATTGCATTAATGAATCGAATGTGAACATGAAATATACATGAAATGTTCAAGGGGAGCTCTAGTTATAAAAAATTATCATTTTACATTATGTATGAGTTTCTCATGAACGACAATCATGTATATACGCGGTTTTTGATGTAGATAGTCATGTATGCTTCTCTGAGATGAATATAAAGTGGCACAAACTCAGGGGGAGATTCTCATGTGTTTTTATCATTTGATTATTGGAATTTTGGTTCTGAATACAGTCAGTTAATAATGCCTATTTGATACTTATGAATGATGAAGTTATGAGTTGTTTCAAGTCGTATGCTATTGTTGCTGATGAAATTGTTATTTGATGCATTTGCTGGTTGATGAGATGGATATAATATGATTAAATTTGATGATGAAGAATTGGCATAGGTTCAGGGGGAACATCTGCTATGCTTTTAATAGTGAATTTTTGGCATTATGGTTTCTTAAGCACTTCTTTTTGCATGATGAATTTTTGATGAGTACATGTCATTGTTGATCTATGGTTGTTACTGCTGTTCTATTGAAGATAGATATGCTGTTATCATGAGTGATCAATGATGCATAGATTGCATGTAGTAAAGTCATGGATGATGTCTATATGTTGCTTGAGTTACAATTGGTAAAATTGTTAATGGTGTCCTATCTTTGCTAAAGCTTGAAGATATGCTTGTTGAAGATGTTGGTTGATGATGTTTCTTATCAGTTCTATGATTTGTGATGTTGAAGGTTCTCTTTGTTTGCACATATGTTATTAATGCATGTACATGCTTCTTATGGTGTTTGATATTTATACTTAAGTGTTGTGGCTCTTGTTATATGTGGAGAGAATGTGTTGACCATGATGATATGAGATCAAGGGGATGAGTTGCTGACAGGGTTTTATTGCACTATCTTATGCTTATGTTATATTTTCTTGATGTTGCTTGGAAGCATTGCACATTTGGTCACATGTTGATGATGTTGGAGAGATTCACGACTACACTATCTTACCTTACATGCTGATGATGAGGATGTTCACTATGACATCTATGTTGCTGTTGTCAAATGTTTATGTTGCAGATTCCTATGTGGTGTATGGTGCATGATGACTATCATGATATTTCTACCTCATTTTTGAGGTTCCTGGTTTTGGTTATAAACGTCATATATGTCTCCTGATGTAAAGGTAATAAAAAGACCCATGTTGTTATCATTGTAAAGCTCACTCATGTATGGGCTATTGGGATCAAGTCATGTAATGAATGTAAGCCCATTATTTTGGGCAATTGATGTAAAATTTAGGTCAAATATGTAACCCCAATATGTTGGGTGATTGATGTAATCATGGAAACATAGAGTCATTGGTGATAGGAAAGGTCATATTTTGTTGAGTCATAATGTCTTGTACTTTTATTGTATATCTTTAGAAGGTCCAACATATCCTTGGGGGGAGCATGGTCAATATGCATCTTTCATGATTCATACAATGATCATCACTACAAGGGAAGTCCTTCCTTCAACCAGGTTCATCCCTTTGCCCTTGATGTCAAAGGGGGAGAGAAGCTTGGTGTTTGGAGAGAGGTTTTTAGAGAGAAGAATTGGTGTTTGCAGGAGGTATCCAAACACCAAAGTGGTTGCCATCAAGTCCAAATGGGGATATTGTTGGCATTATGGCTACTATGTTTCCCTTGATGGAAAACTGCTTAATAAATATTTACTTGATGACTTCAGAGCTAATGCAGAAGTTTACAAATTCTACGGATGATATGGGAAGAGAAATGCCAGTTCAGTCACCTATGAACAAGTGAAGTTTGATAAAGTATACACAGTTCCTATGAAGAAGGGTCACGTACATATGCAGGTATTGTAAGTGGAAGTTGCGTACAAAATCCAAACCATGGTAATATGGATACCAGGGGTCATTACCATGGTAATGGCCCATAGTAATTGGAGTGGAAAATTTATTTGATTATGTCAAAGAATACTGATGACATTACCAATGGATTTACCTAAGGTATTAGCTAAGGCTAAATATATATAAGAATATGGAGATCAAGGTGTTAGGTGTGCAAGTGAATGGAATATTAATGTGTGATCTGATATGGAACAAGGATGCACCAGGAAGAAAAGAGATAATCAAATCTGAAAGATCTAAAGATCTATTGAAATATGATTGATGATTTATTTGTTGCAAATGTATAAGTAACTAATAATGAGGAATATGTGATTACGGTGATGTTATGATATGAATGTGTGATATTAAAGGTTGTAGCATGTGAGTTGTGGTTGCAGTGAATGTATGTTTTATTGATTTAAGGATATGTACGATGGTTTGCTTCTGAATGATCGCGTACATACGTGGATCTACCTCTGTAGAGTCACGTATATATTCTGAGATATGGGTTTTAGTATTATGAGATCTATACATGGGCGCTATGCATGGTAGTCGCATACATATGTTGATTTTATCAATGGAAGTCGTGTATATATACTAGGGTTTAAACTGCTGCTTGATGATTGATAGTTGGTGATATATGTTCTGTTTGCTGCTGTCTGTCAATGATGTTTTGATCATACTGATTTCTGTTTGGTAGTATTGATTGGGTTGATTTGGTTGTGGATTGATAGACTGATCATTTAAAATGACTTGTAATTGGTTTAGTGATCTGTGTTTGATTCAGTGGTTGGTTCAGTGTTACAATGATTCAGTGTTCAATGGATTGAGATTTGTACATGTGTTATACAAAGGAAGCGCATATATAAGAAGGTTTTATTCTGAACAATAGTATATATAATTTAAAGTTAAATCTGGTTAGGGTTTGCAGTGCTGCTGGTTGATGACAATTGATGAGTGTTTTGTATGTGCTATGATGTGTTGATCTGAATGGTTTATATTTGTTATGGATTGGTTTGATCTGGTTGCAATAGTTGGTTGAAATTCAGTTCAATGATTTGTTTGTCGATGTTATAATGATTCAATTTTTTTAGTGATTGTATTTCAAATTCATTGTTCAGTTTGGTATTGAGCATAATGTTGAGAGTGGGTCCATTTTGAAAATATGATGAAAGGTGTCCTACATGTTGTGATGTTTTGAGTTAGGTGGGTCCAGTCTAAAATATTATGAAACATGGTCCATAAGAAGTGCCGAGGGTTGGAGCCTTCAATAAGGGAGTCAGAGTGCCCTTCCAGTGGTATTTGGTAAATTTGTTCAGGGGATAGGTGCTCCCTTCCGATAAGAGCCAGTAAACGAGATCAAGGGATTGTAGCTCCCTTCAGTGGGTGCTGGAGAATGAGTGGAGGTTGTAGCCTCTTGCAAGTGGGTGCTTGTGTGCTGGTAAGAGTCTGCACCAGTACAAGATGTAATGAAGTTTTCCTTTATAATAAAAGAATAAGATAGAGACTATGACAACGATGGTTTTCTCTCACATTGGGTTTACACCTAAAATCCTGGTGCTTTTATGTGTGTTTTTATGTGCTTTTATTCATCTGTTATTTACGACATACCGGATGGTTAATGAATTCATAATACAATGATTGAGTTAACTCATTGATGGAATTTATGTAAACTGGATATACGCTGTTTGCATTCACTAGTGTCGCATACATACGCTGGTTGCATAAATAACAATAACATACACAATCCATAATATGAAATGAAAAGTTAAAGTGAGTTAAAGATACTGATTCAACCCCCCCTCAATATTTTTCCCAACATGATTTGATGATTATGATCTTTGATCATATGTGACATGCCTCCTTAGAATGAAATGTTACTATTAGTTGGCATTGAAGAAATTCTTATATATATTTGTTATAGCACGAACAAATCAAATTTCAACATTGTGAGTTTTAAGTGAATGATTCACATATTCGTAAGAACATTTTTTCCCTTATCATCATGAGGGTAAACATTGTTTTTTCTTTTCATGTACTGCTCTATAAATCAAGCTCAGAAGATTTTATATTGAGTTATCATGTCTATCACTCAAGTTTTAAAATAATACTTTTGAATTCTAGCACAGTTGAATAGGAAATATGTACGTGATATGAATGTTGGACAAAAATTTGTTGATTAGAGGTCAATCTTCGAATCATCGAAGACAATCATCCTCTTTCGAGGACTCCAAGCCTACATTGAAATCATATAAATGATTGCAAAGTTTGTTTTGATAAAATACCATTGCCTTTGAATATTGTCAAAAAATACATCAACAAAGCAAGTGTTATCAAGTGAAAATCTCGTTAGGCACCTAATATTAGTGTTTGTGAATCATTCATTCAAAACTTCTACTTTAAAGATAGATTTAGATATATTTCTATGCAACCTCTAAGGTTAATGAGAAAAAAATAATGTAGTTGCACACGATAGCCCATTAAAATTCAAAGTACTTGTAAATAATAATTAAAAATATTGTGTATGGGAAATAAAGATGATGATCTATGCGTAATATGTTCATATTAAAGTCAATCATTGTGAAAATGGTGAGAAAATATGTTTTATACTTTAATGGGCTTAAACTTTTGTCAGATTCATGGATATGAAGAATAATTCATTTTCAATACAATAGCATTTTGTTATTACGAAATTAAATAAATGGAAAAAATCACCATAATTTCATTCTTGAAAAAAAAATAAACTACTGAACATTCTTGATTTGAAACCCACTTACACCATCCAAATCATAAGAATAAATTAATAAAAAATCTTTGTAGACCATCAAAATTTCCATATTAATATCAAACTACAACCAAAATATTAATCTAATTTAAATAAAATGATTAATATTTAATTCTATTTACTAATAATTTCTCACAACTCATCCTCTCTTGACTATATCATGATTATAATTCTATCTTAACAAGTAAGTTTCACTATTATTCAAAAAAATAAAAATAAAAATAAAAAAATCTAGTATTAAAGGACAAAAATCCTAAAAATAAAAATAAAAATAAAAAAAATCTAGTATTAAAGGACAAAAATCCTAAATATTTTTAATGATAAATTTGTTATATATATTTTGATTATTATTTTATTGTTTTTATTTATTTCTTTTTAAAAATATTATATATTTTATACTATAATTTCTAAAAACAAATATTTAAATTTCATAAACACTTTATATAATTTTTAAAATTACATATATTTTAATAAACATTTTAAATTTATATAAAATTATTCCTCTAAAATCATTCAATAAATTTCTAAATTACAGACTAACCGATTTTATGTTATTCTTTTTATGTGAGTATATTATGATTTTTTTTATTCTCTCAAGAGGATAATCAAAGTTTGGTTATTATGAATTTTTTTATCAATAATGTGATATGATGATTAGCTATAATGTTATATGATGATTAGCATTAATATTGATAAAGTATTTTTATATTATAATTGTTGCTTAAACACATTGTTGAGTTATACAAATTTATAGATATAAGTTTAATTTATAAAATAATATTTTGTCTTTTAATACCGAATTACATGATTTACTTTATACAACTTGTAAAACTCAAAAAAGATTTTTTTTTAATGAGACATCTTATAGTAGTAGGGGATATGACATCACCAACATGGAGAGAGATTTTTTGCATTGCTGCTTTGGTTAATAAATTTAGGTTCAAGAGCTTGGAGGCATGAGTTGTTGAGTTGACCAATGGATAAAGGGACCGAGGAACTACCTAAACACCTTGATGAAGATATTCCAATTAACCTCAAGTTCATCCTTGAACTTGGAGAGAGCTTATTGTTGTTGGATCAAAATATCCATGAGAGCTACTGCTTGGGTCACCGATGAGTCCATTCTCACTTGAAGCTGTTTAATTGAACCATATAATTCTTGCTTCCTTGAGCCGGGAAGGCACTAAAGGCCATGACAAAGGAGTGATTTAATTCCACCAAGGAGAGATCATAAAGAAGTAGAAGATTTAGGACTATATATCAATAATCTCATTAAAAATCCATAAGGATATTCAATTGAGGGTTTCCAATCATTGTGATGAAATTTCCCATCACTAACATGATCGTATCATAATTCCATAGTACAAATTTGTAATGTTCTAGTTGAAGGGGCATTGGACCAAACCCGATAGTTATTGTAGCCATCAAGATTGGACCTGAAGCTTATGTCTTCACAATTTCACATTTAGCTATTGAGAAATCATACCTACTCGATGATTAAAGGTCCACTTGTTTTCATGATTGCTTATGGGATGGGATGGAAAAAGGTTTGTGTGTAAATTAGTAGATATCCTTAGGGGTTGTAGTTGCAACATTCACGAGGTAGTTGGCCAAGGAATTAATCTCAAGGTTTGTGTGTAAATTAGGAGATATCCATAGGGGTTGTAGTTGCAACATTCACGTGGTGGTTGGCCAAGGAATTAAGCTCATGGTGAACATGAAAGAATGCCATTGATAGTATAGAATGAATACCTCTTCAACGCTTGTAGAATATGGAGTGTGACTTCAAGTCTAAGGGCATTGGTCAGGGAGGATCCCAACTACATATGGAATATAATATATTTGGAGTTACCAATGTAAAGAAGCTTGTGTGGCTTTAGGAGAGAGGCTAGATTAATTCATTGGAGTAGGGCATATGATTCCAAGAGGTTATTAGAAGCTAAACCCAATTTCCATGGAAAGGTATAACCAATTATTTGTATGGGTCAAATATAACCACCCCAATCTCCCCCAATGCATCGACCCGTACCCCTAATTCTTATATATATTAGTGGAGGAATTTACAACTATGTTGGTATTGTACTTGCTTGACATAGGGTAGATTTTGATTGCCACTACTATACCTCTAAGTCTCTACGTACACTCCTATAGACACGAGTTAATTGGGGATTTAAACCTTGAATTTCATATTTTACATAACACTTCATATCACAACAATCACCAATTAAGTTTCTCCCTAAAAAGTTTATATTTATATTATTGTTAAAGGTATTAATATTAAAATAATATTTACATGTTTTAAAAAATATTTATCACAAACATTTCTTTATATATTTTAAAATGAAAATGATATTGTAAAATTTTTAAATTTTTAAATTCAAACTTCATAATTATTATTGAAATTAATTACTAATACATTCGATTTTCATTATAAAGCTAAAAAAAAGTTATTTAAATCTATTAAAAATAATTTTAAATAAGCCATATTTAAAAAATATGAATGTAAGAATAAATCACATACATATATATAATAAAAATTTGACCGTCAATTGGGGTTACCTCGGGTGGTTGGGAAGTTATATCCACCACCCTATTTCAATTCCCTATGAGTGGCATGATGGTGAGAAATATTGTTGTAATGGAAACATGCTATGTATATTGTTATATTGACCCTGACTCTTCCTCTCGGGCTGAAAAAAAATGATTTCTCTTGAAAAAAATTGAAAATTGAAAATAACTTCATAAAAAATATATAGATCCCTAAAAATTAATGCCCATTATTACATTTTATTCATAGATAAGGCATATATAGGCAAAATTACCATTCACATCTTAGACATAAACACTTTCCACAAAAAATAAGAAAAATATCTATCCATCGACCAACCATGTTTCACAGGAATTTGAATTGTATAATTTGGGAGGAATGGAAATAATATATTTGAAAATTGTCAAATCTCTTCCTTTGTTTTTCAATAAGAAAATATTTTTGTTCCAACTAATCAATGCACATGATAAAACCTAGTGTGACATCTTAAATGAAGATCACAGAAAGAGAATTGAAGCTAGCTTCGTGCATGGTAAGGTTATTTAGGTAATCAACTATGCTATGAGTGGTATAGAAGGCAATGGATTGGATTGTGAGTGGTATATAAGGAAATGAATTGGATTGTGACCATTGATTTTACATTGCTAGCAATGAGAAACACACTCCCATCTCCTAAATACAATTCTTCCATCTCTCAACTCTAACATATTTCATCCACACCCTCTCCTTCCTTTAACCCAATTCTACAACTCCCAATTTGATGCATTGAATATAGAGGTGTTCCTACATTCCCTAAAATTCAATTTCACATAATTCTAAAAATATAAATTATTATTCCCATTTATCTTGAATCTCGCCAATTATTGATGGTGCCTTCCGACATCAGATGTGCCTACCACGACAAGAACTTGTAGCACCTTTACAATGCCTAACCTTTCTCTTATCCCACCATTGCTTCTTATTAGTCCCTTTCGTCACGACATGGGACTATAATGATCAAAGGAGTCTCGGTTATTAGTCCATGCCATCACGACATGGGACTATAGCGATCCAAGGAGTCTCGATTAGCATTAATTTTTTTAGTTCACTAATTTTTTTTTAAGTCCATGTGGTCGACTGGGGATACAGAGCCATAGTATAACTAATTTTGTGGTTTTGGCCTCTTCCCAAGGCAATGAGGCTAAAAACTTATATTGTTTTGGAATTTTCCTCCTTAGTATTTCAGAAATCGAACTAATGCTAGCATTAGTTCGCTAACAATAAATGTATGTTTGTTAAATGATTTTTAGAATATAATTCAAAACATACATTCGAAAAAATTTATAATTGAAAAGTATTATCTAGAACCTTGTTGGAGCAAGTTCCCCTAGGGTACATTTTGGTTTACTTTGTTTAAAGTTTTGTTGTACGCACTGTGCACTTATGGTTAAAGGGGCATTGGGGGTAGGTCAAAGTCCCTTAATTATTGTAAAGGGTTAAAGAGAAAACCATGAGTCTCAAACCATGGTTTCAGACCATGGTATGTGCGCATTTTGGATAATATATATATGTAAGAGTAGAGTAAAGAAAGAGATCATGAAATCTTGGATCAGTTTTGGTTATGCGTCTTCGTTAGTTTGGGTTTTTGTTTGTGTAGAAAGGATCTTGCTGGTTGTGTGTGCGAAGACCTAAGTCCTGATCTGTGTGCAGAATCTGCTGCTGTGTGCGTGAAGACCTAAGTCCTAAGTTGTGTGCAGACTCTGCTGCTGTGTGCGCAAAAATATAGATTGTGTTGAATTGAAAATCACTTAATAAAGAAGGAATTTTTGTTGAACTCCTACTCTTATGTGATTTACTGTCTTAGATTATATGTTGTACATCTAGATCTATTCTATCGTTACGTATTTACTTCAGTAAATGAGTTAATTGCGTCTGTGCACAAGTACTAGTCTGTGTTAAATAATTAGATGTGAATGAAGTACAATTAACTAATGCGCGCGAAATTAAATCGAAGTATTCTGTGATAATATGTGAAAGAGTTAGATCTCTTTACCATTGACTGTGCATGTGAAAATATGTTATATTATCTACAGTAATTATGATTAGATATACCACATCAAAAGCTCCCTCAGGGTGCGGAAATATAGTTCCAACACCCCCCCTCATACTGCTTTGGGTGAGATTTTAGTCTGTGCAAGTAGATCACTGCCAAAAGGGTTGGTAGTTGGAGGGTTTTTTGGTTGCACAAATACTCTGAACTTGGGCTAGGACCCCCGTAAGCCAACAAATGGATCCATTGTAGGGATCAGGATCATTTTTAGGGAGAGTTGATGTGGCACCCAACAAAGAACGAGCTGCAAGATTTGCTTGACAAGAGGATATGTGAATTTTCTATCCAAGAAAACAGAAGCTCTAAATTTTCTATCGAAGATTGCGCACAAAGGTATATCTACATAGAGGTCCATAAAATTTTATTTGCTTCCTTTGTGACCGAGTTGCAAGAGTGGTTGTCTCGGCTTGCTGAATTCCATACCTGCGCAAGGGACGATGTGATCAATAAGTGGACCCCAGAGTTGGTACAAAAATTGGAGAAATCTAGCAACTAGATCACCTATGCGGTAGATCACTGGATCAATAGTATTCTGGGAGGATTTGTGACTGAATTCGCTAATTGATAAATTTGTATTCTTATTTTGAAGTTGAAAGGAGATTTTTCAAGAGCCCTAGAGGTAAGTTCCTATGCTCTCTGAAACTGTGGAGAAAATTCTATTTTGTGAATAGGGTACTTTGTGCAGGCACATCAAGTGAATGTCATGAAGATGGCCATATAACTACATGCACAGAGGTTTTGAAAGTGATACGCGTAGTGGAAGGACTTACAAAGTAGACTTAGAAGACGATTTTATTTATATTCATCTCAAAGGTAAATTTGATAGTGATGAAGAGTCTGAAACAAGTAGCTCGGGTGAATCTACACATGAAGAAGTATGAAATTTGGCTTTAATTCTGTTCCCATCCACTCCACTACCATATTCGCATCGTGCTAATTAGTCATCCACTCCACCTCCACCTCCATCACCAGATACTGATATGGATACTTCCATGAAGGTGCCTAATTTTCGTGGTATTGGGAATGAATATGTGGATCAATTTTGGTTTGTCACAAACACTGTATGGACAACGCATCAGATTAATAATGAGGATGTTAAGAAATCACAACTAGCTACTGCTTTTCCATTAGAGAACTTTTGAAGTCTAAAATGGGCCTCCTCAGAAAAATGTACAATCAAAATAAACTTTATAAGAACCAATAGGATTCAAGATGATGATATCAACTGTGAGGGATGATTCACCATATTTTGGATAAAAGAGTAAAAATATTAAAAAATAATAAAATAATAAAACTACTTTTAAACTTGTATTTTCAACTTATCACCATAAGGTTTTACTCAAATTTCGACCGGGAGTACTCGTTGGATGCAAAATTTAATTGGTCATCCAAGGAGTACCCATGTTGCATACTTTCGATGGACCCTACTAAATGAAAAATGAGAAATACATGAAAAAACATGATTTCAATAACATTTTTCATGTATTTCTCATTTTTCATGAAGCAGGGTCCAACAAAAGTATGCAACATGGGTACTCCCTGGATGAGGAATCAAATTCTGCATCCAACAAGTGTTCCCACTTGAAATTTGAGTAAACCCTTAGGGAGATAAGTTGAAAATACCAGTTGAAAAAGTAGTTTTTTCTTTTTTTCCCTCTAAAATTTAATGATGTAATCTAATCTTATTTTATTATTTCCACTATTATTTTATAATTTCTTAGGAGGCCCATTTTATACCTCAAAATTCCCCTAATGAAGACCACACACTGGATTGGTACACAAGGTATGTGGCGAAAAACCCTAATGCAATAATTGATAATCTGAAGGCCACATTGAAGGAATGGTTCAAAAAGCCGAAATAGTATGCTCAATGCGTAACTGAGTTGAAGGAGATTCTCCAAGAATTAAACGAATCCGTGTGTGAGGCATATCAACGACTGAAGCACACCATCAGAGATGGAGGATTTACTATTAATGACACGCAACACAAATAATGGTTCATTTCCATGCTACTACTGCATTTGCGCCAACCCTTGAGTCAGCATAAGATTGCAACACAGGATGAAGCTGTAGAGATTGCAATGAAGCTAGAATCCTCTCCGGTACTAGCCGCGTATATCAGGGCCCAACAAATCCGAAGCCAGTTAGAGGCAATGCACTTAGAAATACAGAGTCTGCACAAAGATAAAGGAAAAGAGGTATGCATAGATTTATGGTGTATACGCTATAAAGTTGCCGGGCGTCACAAGGATCAATGCCTTGTATTCAATGAATATCTAACAGCTAGAGGACCAAGCCCGCTGAAGATCGCAACAACTCCTACATTATGGTGCACAATTTTTCAAGTAATTGGTCTACATACGAAAAATTTCTGCCCAAGGATTGGTAAATGCGTTCCAGAATTCAAGCAACCTTTCTGCAAATTTTTTTCATCGGTGGGACATGACGAGCAGCACTGTTGCAAATTCGATTTGATGATTGACCGAGTTGATCTATATAGGATGCACACAGAACCAACCTCACCTACATCCCCTTCTGGGCGTGGCAGATTCCAAAGTAGAGGACGAGGAAGAGGAGGAGGAGTTGGTCAAGGAAGGGGGTAACTCATCTGTTATAATTATGGAAATGTGGGTCATTATACGCGTGAATGTATGAACCCAATATAGCAGCCTCACATGTATTGTAAACAATTTGATCATGTTATTGAAGATTTCCCTTTCTTGATTGCAAGAATTTAGGAAATTAAACCACAAAATCCCACTCAAAATATTCAGATGGTAAGATATGAGCTGTGTGAAGAAGAACCAAGTGTGAATATCATTACTAGGAGTGGTGCAACCATCAGTGAAGATAAAGGGACAAATCCTGATACTGATCTCTATATCCAATAAGCACCTGAAAAGACAAAAGGATTCAACTTACAGAGAGAAAAGGAAACATTTGTAGAAGAGAAGAAGGATTTCGCAGAGGTGGGCACCTCAACGTCTAAAGAATAAAGCAAGCTTATGGATGTGGTTGAAGGAGATGAAGAGCTAAAGCCCTTCTTGGAGGCTTGTATTAAATTTTTGCGCAATAAGAAGGCAGGCAAGAACCTTCAAGCGTTAATAGACAACTACGCAGAGAAAGAACAACCCCGGATGGAGCAGAAAGTTGTTAATAATATTTATAATAAAAGAAGAACCAGACAATAAATGTGCTTGACTGCTCAGATTGGTGCATATGAGAGGGATCATGTCATTTTGGATCTAGGATCTTATGCGAATGTCTTACCAAAATAGACTTAGAAATGAATGGGAGAACCTAAGTTGGAGTGGTCCACTATCCAGTTGCGCATGGCGAATCAGAAAAATATTATCCCATTAGGAAGGCTCTTGCAAGTGGTAGTGGATATCAAAGGAGTAAAGGTACTCGCAGGCTTTGAAGTTATCCATATTGTTGATGATACTAACCCCTATCCTGCGCTATTGTGTTTGGATTGAGATATCAATATGGGCGGAATCATCAACCTCAAATGCAAAAGTATGGTGTTTGAAAGTAATGAAACTAGGATTTTGGTCCCCTTATACCCTGCAGAAGGAGAAAGATATACAGAGCTGGTGCGCGTAGATGATGATGTCGATCATATCTATAAGTTGACTACACGGGATGAAGATTGGATCAACCTGAAAACGGATGGAAGACCTGATTGGGAGAAGGATAGCTCTTTCTTTTCATATTTAGATGAGGAACTAGAAAACTTGTAGAACCAGTTGCATGAAGTCTTTGCATTGCGCTGCAATCGAGTGACAAAATCCCTAAGGTGCATATCCTTAGAGGTAAGATATTTTCCCTATTATGATGGCATGAGTAATGGTAATATGCTTTTAGAAGAACTTGATAAAATTGTTCTAGAATCACAACAATTCCATGCACTTTACATAAATCTATGTTCAACCCTAGCGTGCTGGTGGGAGATGCACAAAGGTAACTTGGCTATTTGGGAAGAATGCACCCGCATGATGCGTCTGTGATTTGAGCATCCAAATACCATAATGGGAGAGACCCATTCCAAAGAAGGCAATCCAGGCAAACATCTGGCTAGATGTAATGAAGCTTGGGGCAAATATCCGAATCGAGAATGGGTGCATATATTCATCCACACATTGGGGAAGGTGCCTACCGACTGGTACCTCGAAACTGATCTGCGACGTGGAAGCACTGAACGGACTGTGCTGACATAAAGTTTTATAATGAAATTTAGTTCTGAAAGTGGGTTTGAATGCCTTGATGAGGCACTGCAGGATATTCAGGAAGTCATCTTTGACACCACAAAACCATCGGTTGAACGCACCTTACCAGCATGGGATGCATAGATGAAGGACATCGTTGACTGTCGAATTTTTTCAACTGAAGCTAACGAACAAGACCCAAGGAACATTGCGATCCCTGAAGCACAACACACAGTTGTTGTGCCTACCATTGAATCACTAGGTCTAACTAAGCCTCTGAATATTCAGAAAGTCAATATTGGCTCAGAGGAACAACTGAAATTAGTAAAGATAGGGGACTACTAGGATGATGATACGATGGGTAAGGTGGCCGAGCTATTGACTGAATATGAAGAGTTGTTTCCTACGAAATTTTCTTAGCTGAATGGGATTGTAGGAGATATCGGGGTAATGAAGATCACATTGAAACCAGATGTGCGACCTGTGAAGCAGCACCCATATAGGCTGAATCCAAAATACAAGTAGAAGGTCAAAGAGGAATTGGAGAAAATGGTTGCTGTAGAACCAATGGAAGAATCATATTGGGTAAGCCCTATGGTGGTGCAGGACAAGAAAACCAAGGGAGAAATAAGGATTTTTGTGGATTTGTGAAAATTAAATGATGCTTGCGTACATGACCCATTCCTAACCCCATTTTATGATGAAATACTGGACAATGTGGGAGGGAAAGAGGCCTACTCATTCACTATGGTTTCTCAGGATACCACCAAATAAGAATCGTGCCAGAAGACAGAAGCAAGACAACCTTTGCGACAGGGTGGGGTTCCTTTCAGTACATAGTCATGCCATTCGGTCTAAAGAATGTGCCAGCTATCTTCTCACACATGGTAGTAGTTGTGTTCAAAAAATACATCCATAAATTATTAGAATTATACTTTGATGACTGGAATGTATTTAGATTATTGAAGAAACATGTATTGAGACTGCGCCTAATGCTGGATACTTTCCAGAAGTATCTGACCTTGTTCAATTTGAAAAAGTGTATATTCTGTGTCCCATTCAGGATCTTGCTAGGTCATATTTTTTTTCCCCAAGGATTGATGGTGGATCGAACAAAGATCGTTGTTATTGTTAACCTATAAGTTCCCATAAATGTAAAACAATTGCGCTCAATTTTGGGGCATACAGGGTATTACCATAAGTTTATTCAAGGCTACGTGCTGATCACTACTCCCATGGAGAAGTTTCTGAAGAAGGATTCCTCATTTTGTTGGGACGCATACTGCTAGAAGAGATTTTAATTTCTTAAGGAGAAGATGGTCACTGCGCCCATATTGGTCTTTCTAGACTGGAAAAATGAATTCCCGATACATGTTGATGCCTCTTGCATCATGCTGGGAGCTGTCTTATCACAACTAGGAGTCGGGGATATTGACCACCCTATTGCATTTGCAAGTAGGAAATTGTCAAGTGCGGAGTGCAACTACTCTTCCACGAAGAGGGGATGATTAGCTATGGTCTATGCGCTGCAAAAGTTCTACCACTATATGTTGGGAGGTCATTTTAAGATGTTTACTGACCACTCTGCCCTGAAGTATCTGGTCAAAAAGCCTGTGTTGGGGGGAAATATCTACAGATGGTTGTTGTTATTTCAGGATTATTACTTTGAAGTAACTGTGAAACGTGGGAGATTGAATGCTGGGTCAGACCATTTGTCACGCATCGAAAGTGGAGAAGAGCCAACTAGCTTGGAAGATGACTTACTAGATGCGCAACAATTTTCCATTAAGGTAGTTGATGATCATTTGCAGATAATATTCATTTTTGGACCACCGGAAGTGCGCCCACAGAATATACACTGAAATGGAAGAAAGAGCTGGTCATGCGCGCAATTGATTTTACCTTGATTGCTGGCCAAATGTAAAAAATGGGCATAAATGAAGTACTAAGAAGGTATGCGTTGGAATTAAAAAGATGAGATATATTAGCCGAGGATAATGGAGGAGTTGCAGGAGGTCATTATGCAGGGAAAGCAACTGCGCAGAAGATTTTACGGGCTGGGTTGTGTGTTGAAATTTGCAACAAGAAACAATGAAATTGGCATCTAGAAACAACATGAAAATGCACACACACTAGTGTGGGATCACAGGTCACATAGTGATGGATCTTAGCGACACATTAGTGTGCAACCAATTTTTAAATAAATTGGAAAATTAATTGTAATATTATCTCATAACAACTTGTGATAGTTAACTAAGTGTGATAGACATAGTTAGCTCAATAATTTCGAGTTGAGGGTTAAAGTATAGGCATGTAGAGTGATTCTATTATCAACAGGGTCCAATTGTAGTTGTAGAACTAGTGTAGTGTGAGTGGGATCAGTTAACTCACATTAATTGAGTTAAAATTAGTATAACTAGTTCTAATTGTTTGATGAGCTAGTGGAAGATCAAGTGAATTAAAATAGATTTAATTCACCAGTCGTGATCTACCAAGTAACTGATGATTCACTATTTATAGCTGCATGCATGTTAATTCTGGTGGAGAACCACTTGAGACAAAGGTTTAAGACAAGTAAACTATCAATTGTATTTTTGGCAAACTGCCTAGGTGTAGTTATAAAGTCAGGGGAAGGCTCCATAGGGATTGCACAGTCAAGGAAGGATAATTATCCTATTTAATAGGGATTAATTGCCTAGGGATTACGTGAGCAGGCTAGACTAAGGATGTGCTGAGAATTGGCTAAGTGTTGGTCAATTTTTCCTAAGAATTGCGAGACAGTTTTGAGCAGGATCAAAGTGAGACAGTTAGGATAGTGTAGGATTTTCTCAGTGTGAGAAAGAATTGTATTGTTAAATTATTATTTGACTATGTACAATATATGATAGAGGGGTTTTTAGCAGGTTCTTTCCCCAATAACATCTTGTGTTGTGCGATTGATAATTTCCTTTCTCTTACTTGCATGTGATTGGGCAGTCGTGTTTTATATTCCGCAAATATTGTATAAGGATTCAATATCTTGTTTTAGTACATTGCATGATCAGATTGAATCCATTGATATAATTTCTACATGGTATTATAGTTATGTTAGAGATTTTCTACATGGTATCAAAGTGCCAAGAATCATAATAGTGGAGAAGAAATTGAGTTTGTGTTGAACAATATTCAAATTTGCAGATACTTTCTTTGGAGCTAGAAGTGGATCAAGATGTCTTTTAATGGCTTGAAACTTGAATATGCACTCGAGGGCAGTTCGAATTATATTGCATGGAATGAAAGGTTGGAGGCAGTGTTGGAGGACAATGGGTTGAAGGAATTCATATATAATGATATTCCCAAGCCTGCATCAGCAGATGCCCAACTTCTTAATGCATGGCATAAGAAGGTAGCAAAGGCGAGGAGGATATTGTTGGAGGGAGTTCGAGATCATATTTTCTTGGGTCTCCATGGGAAGGAGACTCCTTATGATATGTGTAAGGCCTTGACATGTTTGTTTCAGAACAACAACGACCAAAGGAAGTTGGCGCTGAAGGACAAGCTCAGAAAGATCAAGAAGGAGGAGGGTGAGATGGTACCAACATACTTGGTGAAGTTAACTCAATGTCGAGATGAGCTTGGAAGTGTTGGTGTGAGCGTAGCCGATGATGAATTGGTGATCCTAGCACTTACATGCCTTCCCAAGAGCTGGCATAGTTACCAAGAATATGTGAACGGGAGGGAGAAGTTACCAGATTGGGAGTGACTATGGTCGGATTTGGTAATAGAAGAGATAAGGCGGAGCACCAGAGATGGGACCTCCAACACCAACAAAGAAGAAGAGTGTGCATTAGGGGGAAAAAAAGAAGGCCAAGGGAAAGAAATCCCAAGGAAAAGAGGGAAAGAGAGACTTGTCTAAGATCATATGTTTTCACTATCATGAGCATGGGAACTATGCTTTGAATTGTCCACAAAAGAAGGCAAGCAAGAAGGAGCTTGCATTTGCAGCGGGTGAAGCATTGGCTTCATAGTTCGAGATTTATTTTACTCTCATTGCATGCATGACCAACACTATAATGGGATGCACGTGGTATCTAGATAGCGGTGCCTCATTCCATAGGACGAGGAATAGAGATCTCTTCAAAGACTTGGAGGAGAATGACCTCCAACAGAACGTAGATTTTGGAGATGACAAGAGGTATAGCGCGACCCGCATAGGTACACTTACCTTTCAGAGGGAGTCTAGCTCCCCTCCAAGACTAGCACATGTTTTGTATGTTCCAGGCCTAAGGAAGAATCTTGTCTACATAGCGGTATTAGAAGACCGTGGTTAAGAGGTGATGTTTAGAAAAGAAAAAGTTTTTATTAAACACATAACCACGAGACATGTGAAGCAGATCGGTTCAAGAGTCAAGAACCTGTATGCTCTTGAGGTTGAGGATGCATGCAAGGCTTTGAGGAGAAAAGTAGTGGTTAATGACTTGGTGGTTGAGAGGGAGAAATTATCTCTCAACATGCATCCTCAGAAGCAGTCTCAGAAGTTTGTGGAGTAGCCACAATTGGAGAAGCAGAGAGGAGACCGAGTGGAAGAGTCCACTCAAGCAGATACCTCCAAGAGGGGGAAATTTCGAGCCAGATGGGCAGATTGAGTACATGCAACTATACCTCTAGGTGTGAGGTGGGGAGATGTGAAAAATTAATCCCAAGAAGAAATTTGGGAAGTGTCCATTGAGATGGTGTGTCTCATGGATCGAACCTGGCTAAGAGGAGCCCACAATACAACAGTAGCAGGAAGGACCAGTTAGATTGATGTAGTCAACTATCAGGAGGACAAAATTCAAAGTGACAGGTGTCAGATACTGGAGCCCAGATCAGAGTTGGCAGCAGTGCAGAGTGCATGGATGCAGATGTCAACAACGCAAACAGTCAAGTAGACATGTGCAATAACTAGTAGCAGTCAAAAGACTCTGATGACAAATGCATTATACTGATTTAGTTGTTTGGAGGCTATTAAGTTTCAGGAGAGTTTCATGTGCAAAGAACACTAGGAAGTGTTGCATGCAAGAACATTCCAAAGGTACCGTATCGAGACAGATTGATTCCTTTCTTGTTGAGAGGGAGTGTTGAAATTTGCAACAAGAAACAATGAAATTGGCATCTAGAAACAACATGACAATGCACACACACTAGTGTGGGATCACACGTCACACAGTGATGGATCCTAGCGACACATTAGTGTGCAACCAATTTTTAAATAAATTGGAAGATTAATTTTAATATGATCTCATAAAAACTTGTAATAATTAACTAAGTGTGATAGAATTAGTTAGCTCAAGAATTTCGATTTGAGGGTGAAAGGATAGGCATGTAGAGTGATTCTATTATTAACAGGTTCCAGTTGCAGTTCTAGACCTAATGTAGTGTGAGTGGGATCAATTAACTCACATTTATTGAGTTAAAATCAATTTAACTGGTTCTAAATGTTTGATGAGCTAGTGGAAGATCAAGTGAATTAAAATAGATTTAATTCACCAGTAGTGATCTACCAAGTAACTGTGATACACTATTTATAGCTGCATGCATGTCAATTCTGGTGGAGACCCAGTTGAGACAAAGGTTTAAGACAAGTAAACTATTAGTTGTATTTTTGGAAAACTGCCCAGGTGCAATTATAAAGTCAGAGGAAGGCTCCATAGGGATTTCACAGTCAAGGAAGGATAATTATCCTATTTAATAGGGATTAATTTCCTAGGGATTGCATGAGCAAGGCTGGGCTAAGGAGGGGCTAAGAATTGGCTAAGTGTTGGTCAATTTTACCTAAGAATTGCTAGACAGTTTGAGCAGGATCAAAGTGAGACAAACAGAATAGTGCAGGATTTTCTCAGTGTGAGAAAGAATTGTATTGTTTCATGATTATTTGATTATGTAAAATATATGATGGAGGGGTATTGAGCATGTGCTTTCTCCAAGAACATCCTGTGTTGTATGATTTATAATTTCCTTTCTCTTACTTGCATGTGATTGAGCGATCATGTTTTATATTCCGCAAATATTGTAGAAGGATTCAATATCTTGTTTTAGTACATTGTATGATCGGATAGAATCCATTGATATAATTTCTACATGGTATTATAACTATGCTAGAGATTTTCTACATTGTGGTGGCCCACAGTGCACAGTGACGCACATGAGTATTGTCGCGCTTGTGATGTATGTCAAAGGACGGGGAGACCGTCGCACAGAGATGAGATGCCTTTGCATCCAAAAGAGACTTTGCAAGCTTTTGACAAATGGGCCACTGATTTTGTCAGACCAATCAACCCTCCAAGAAAGAAGAAAGGTGCACGCTACATAATCTCTGCGACAGACTAGATGGGCTAAGACTAAGCTTGTAAAGGATTGTAGTGCAGAAACAACTGTGCACTTCATTTTTGAGAACATCTTGACTCGGTTTGGGTGCCCTAAGATTTTGATGAGTGATCAGGGTACACACTTTGTGAATGAAACTATTCAAGCTCTGAATGAAGAATTCCAGATTCACCATCAGAAGAGTGCTCTGTATCATCCACAGGCAAATGGTTCGATGGAAGATTTTAATAAGATATTGGATACCGCGCTCTATAATATTTGCAATGCTAATCAAAATTATTGGGATGTGCACATACCTGCGGTTCTGTGGGCATGCAGAACCACATGCAAGAAGTTGATTGGGAAGACACCTTTCAGAATGGTGTATGGGCAGGAAGATATTATTCCTATGGAGTATATTGTCACAAGTTTGCGCATTGCTGTGATCACTAATATGTATGAGCAAGATATTATGGAAGAACAATTTTCACAGTTGGTCGCGCTATATATTCATGGATATTCATTGCAGGTTTCCATTAGCAGGTGAAAAAGGCGTGCAAAAAGTCTTGGCATAACAAGAACATTAGACATAAGGTATTTAAAGAAGAGGATTTGGTTTTGTTATATGACAACAAGTTTTCGCGCCACCCAGGGAAGTTCAAAATACATTGGCTCATACCATATATTTTCAAGGATATCACATAGGGAGGTGTGGTATGACTAGCCACATTAAGAAGAGAAGACCTTCCTGGGTATGTAAATAGAAGTTCGTTGAAACCATACATGTATGAATCTCTCCTTGCACGCACTAAATGAATATATGGCCGGAAGTATGAGTCTGCGCAACAAGAATGGCGGATGCACAGACATGTGTGACGATTGCATAACAGTTGCGCTAGAAGGTTGCATCAGTCGCAGAGGTACCTGAATATAGCTGTTGGAACAATTGATCTGGACAAGACAACATTATTACCGTTTAAAGGAGTGGCTAAACTGCATTTAATGAGGGGATTATGCTAGATTTGGAGCCGTTTTAGCATTTATGGGGCTACATTAACGAAGAGGAGACCGTGTAATATGCGCCAAAGCTATAAATATGATAGGAAGGGTCGCATTAGCTCCCTTTGCTTTTCGAGTAAATTGTGCTCATTGCTCTCTATATGTTGTTTGAAGTTTATGTCACGACTCAATCCATTTTTCGAAGAGGAGCTGCGCCATCGAGGATAGGGGGGAAAAGTATGACCACCACTAAACCTACCCCTTCTACGTCGCAGGAAGTTGAGACCACTGCGTAGGCAATATATACTCCTACACCAATTTCTGAAACCACTGTCCCTACCCTACAGATGCAACCATCCAAGAAGGGATATGCTTTAGTGTTTAATTTAGATAACCATGGTGTGTTCTATGCTTAATGAAAATTTACTTCAATATTTATTAGACCCGATTCAAATTAGCAATCACATAAACATGAAAGTAAAATGCTATTAGAACACAATAATATATCAACAGAAGACAAGCCAATAATATAGATCAGATTTTATAATTCTTCTTGTCCAACAAAGATATAGGATAGTGTGTGTTATGGTAGTCAATAGGATGCTTAAGCTAGCAAATTATTTCTTAGATCAGCCAACCCTCCAAGTGTCACGACCACAACCCTCAAAGACAACTCATCAAAAGTCAATGCTAGTCAACCATAAGTCAACGCAAGACAAGCAACATAAATTCAATGCTGCAGATTATGGCTTCGGTCAAAATGTTCCTTTTTCCTCGATTTTTGTGACCAGTTGTATGACCTTCAGTAATTGGAATTTCAGGAAAAGTTTGAGGTCAAACAGTCAAGGTTTGACCACAGTCAACGTTGGTCAATGCTCAACAAAACAACCCTAAACAGATCCGTAGAAAATCAGCAGCTTCAGCTTCGCATGTGTGAGGGAAAGAGGCCTCCAAATGCTATCAAACCAATCAGATCACAATGAGAGAATGTGTAATGATTTGATGAGAAAATGACCTCCGAGTCTCTTCAATTTATATCCATCGATGAGGGTGTGTGACACATCTATTAGGCATGTGAGCCTACATTACAAATCTGGCCGACCTTGCACATGTGTGGAAAATAAATTCAAAATATATGTTCTACTCATCCAAACAAGATTATATTTAGATAAACCTTGCAACTCTCAGAAAGAGGAATCCAACAAAAATATGACCATCATAATATGAGAAGTGCAACATGGAGTTTGGACCTAGTTTCCCAAAGTTAACGCTCCCTCTCAAATAGGGAGAACTTTATTTTTTCACCTGTGCCATCCATCAGTACCATCGTGTACTATCATCTAGCATCGTGCGTCATCCTGTCGTAACTTGCTTTGATGGCTCTTCTTTTGAAATAGAACAAAAGGTGAGTCACAAAGACATCACGCACAACTGGCCCGAATTCAGATTAGAGGTTAAAACCTCTCTTGGACTCAAAAGAGTCTCATACTAACCGAAAGTTAGTTTGCTAACCCAAATTCAGTTTAGAGGATAAAACCTCAATAGACTCAAAAGAGTCACATACTAACCCGAAACTAGTTTACTGACCCGAATTCATTTAGAGGTAAGAACCTCATCATACTTGATCCCAGATCAAGGTGTTGGACACATGCCATCCTAGACATAGAGAGGACATAAATCTATGATGCATTCATCGATCTTGCTATTGGTCTCTATCCACATTTCCACCTCATTGGCCAAATGAGAGGTACTTCCCATGAGTCTGAAAATCCATGGGTGGGATGCATGCAAGGCATAGATCAAAGAGGGATGAACCAAATCAATATCATAAGGGTGGGGAAAAATCACAACAAGGTTTGGCAAGCCTAGCTCTGTGTGTGCTTATAGCTCCAAGAAGCTATCCCCAAGCCCCATGGACCTTCCAGAGCTCATAGTCCAACTCAAGCAGGACCCTCATAAAAGGGTCTTTCCATTATTACAAGCTTCCCATGGAAGGTTATGAACTTGACCTTCCCTAGGGGCTTTGTGAGAATATCCACGACCTGCTCATCAGTTTCTATATGATCGAGCCTTACGATGCCTCGCTATACCATATCCGAGATAAAGTGGTACTTGATATCAATATGCTTGGATCAATCATGGAACATGGGATTCTTAGAAAGACAAATCCCACTCTGGTTATCATAAAGGATAACGGTGGTATCTAGCACATGTCCAAACAACTCACTGAAGAGATTTCACAACCAAAAAACTTCACAACAGGCCATACTCGCTACAATGTATTCTGCCTAATCGGTGCTCAAAGCCACCAAATTCTGCTTTCTGCTCATCCATGATATAGAAGCAGAACCCAAGGTGAAGCAACATCCAGATGTGCTTTTGTGACCCACCACACTGCCAGCCCAATCGGCATCAATATATCCATGGAGTCTCAAACTCCCGGCAGTGTATCTCAACCCATGGTTGATTATGCCCCGAAGATATCTCAATAGATTATTGGCACCAATCCAATGAATGTGATGAGGATCAACCATATGTTGATTCAAAGTTTTCACGGCAAAACATACGTCTAGACGAGAGTTCACTAGGAACATCAAGCCCCCCACAATTCCTTGATACTCGGTAGGATTTGCCAGCACGAGCCCCACAACTTTTCCACACAACTTCTTAAAGTTGAGCTCCATCAGCGTCAACACAGACTTACAATCCACCATACCAAATATCTCCAGCAGATTCACGACATATTTTCCTTAAGAAAGGAAAATCTCGCCTGGCCTCTACAGAACCTCCAAGCCTAGGAAGTAGTGCATCAGTCCTAGGTCTTTCATCTCAAATTCAGAAGCTATCTCCCTCTTACACTGATGAATGAGAGGGTCAACACCTGTTAGGATGAGATTGTCCACATAGAGAACTTGTTAGGTCCCTATATTAATAGTATAGTCCCTTATTGTTGTTAGTGTAAAACCCTTATTGTTATTGTTGTACCCCTGTAACCCAAATATTGTTATTATTGTTTCCTTACATTATTATTGTTAGGTCGACTAGGATCATATTGTGATCCCATAGACTCCTATATATAGAAGAAGATTTTGTCATTTCTATCATCCAAGAATTTTTCATTTATGTAATGTATTGGAGATTTCCCCCTCGAAGTGGCTGATTTCTAAGGTGTTGATCTCTCTTTTCTTCTATTTTTGGAGCTGGTTTCATAACATTTGGTATCAGAGGTTTGGATTCTAGGGTTTCACTGCCCCAAACAGGTCATCGTGGAATTTTCGCTATAAATTTTGTCTTCGAAGGTTAAAAAGCTAAAATTTTTAGAGAACGAAGCTGCAATCCTGAGGAACGTTGTGTAAAAAGTTCAGATCTTGGTTCGCAATTTATTCGGAGATATGATCTGTGGAAGTTAGGGTTTTTTCGGGCTCCCTAATTTCACCTAAAACATGCCATTGTGGAATTTGCGCTATAACGTTTTTTCTACAAAGGTTCAGAAGTTGAAATTTTTACAGAGAGAAGCCTAAATCCTGAGGAAATTTCTGTAAAACTTTCAGATCTTGGTTCACGATATTGTCGGAGATATGATCTATGGAAGTTAGGGTTTTTTCAAGCTCCCAAATTTCATCTCAAAGAGGTGACCGTGGGAAAATTGTCATAACTCTCTCTATGAGAATCGGATTGGAATTATGTAAAAGGTGGCAGGAAGTATATGGCTGTAGTTTCCTCTGTATCAATTTCAGAGCCGAATTAGGAAACAATGACACATGGCACGTTGTACAAGTTTTCTCTACTGAACCAGTCCATAATTAGGTCATTGTGGGAGATTGGACATAAATTTTCCTTGAAGAATCCAAATCAGGTTAGACCTATGGCATTCAGAAGAAGATTCAGAGGGTTACTACATGACCAAATTTTAGATATTGAAGATTCAAAATCACAAAGATAATTAAGTTTTAATATCTAGCTCCTCAAAAGCAAGAAAAAGGTGTGTATTTTTTTTTCGAATTGCTTAAGTCTTGTTTGAAGAATCAGTTTGAATTGATTCCAAGGGCATATTGTAGAATAAATATTAGTATTGGGTTCTAAAATGCCTCCTAAAAATAATTCAACACCCATTAAGCCTTCATAAGGCTCTACTATGACTCATGAGGACTAAGAAGCGCAACATGACATATCAAAATTACAAAAGCAAGTGCACCAAATTTGGTCTCGCAAAGAGAAACAAAAAATGAAATGGTAGTTTTGAATAAAGGCGTGGAATATAAGATGGATGGTTTTAAGAAAGGCATGGATGGTTTAAATACTTCAATGGTGGATCACAATGAGGACTTCCAAAAATTGAATATAAGGGTAACTGATATTCCAAAGGAACAGAGGATTGATGTCTTCATAGGGACTTTAAAGGATAACATCCAACATGAAGTTCGCATTTGGGAACTTGATTCATTGGAGAAGACATTAAGATTGGCAAGAAAAATTGAATGTAAAATTATGGCGACAAGGAAGCCTACCACTCACATCTATAAATATGTAAGTATGGCTACTCCTAGACTTCCAAAACCTACAAGGTTGACACCACAAAAATTGGAAGAAAAAGAGAAAAAGGGCTTTGCTACAGTTGTGATAGAAAATACACTAAAGGTCATAAGTGTGTTGAGAAGAAATTATTTTACATAGATTGTGAAGAGGAGGAAGAAAATGAACAAGAAACTTCAAAAGAAGAGGATATACACCAAGAACCAACCATAGAAGAACAAGAAATTAGTCTGACCATATCGTGTAATGCATTTGTAGGAATTACCACTCCTCAAACTCTCAAGATAGAAGGACATATCAAGAAGAAAAAGGTAATAGTGTTGATTGGTTTGGGTAGTACCCATAATTTTGTTCATTGTAAGGTAGCCAAGGAATTGAATTGCTTCCTATACCCAACGCCAGAGGGTCAAGTGATGGTGGAAAATGGAGGAACTATAAATTTCTCTAGAAAGTGCCATAATATCAAGCTAACCATGGGGGAATATGTATTGAATAATCCAGTGCTCTCCATTCCACTGGGTGGTGCAGATGTTGTACTAGGAGTATAATGGTTACAATCTTTGGGGATGATAGCTTTTAATTTTCAAGAACTTTTCTTGAATTTTTTTTTTTCGGAAGGAAAGGAAGTTGAATTACGGGGTATCGCAAGGAAGCCGGGAAAGATAATAAGCTTTAATGTCATGAAAATCTTATGAATATAGAACAACAAGGGGCAATTGCACAATTATGCTCACTAGAAGTTCCAACATCAAAATCATCTATTTCTCAAGATCTCCAAAAAGTCTTGGACAATCATTCCAAGGTGTTGAAACTCCCAAAGGACTCCCACCTATTCATGATCATGATCATGCTATTCATTTGATTCTAGGAAGTGTTCCTCCAAACATCAGGCCTTCGAGATATCCTTATGTCCAAAGAAGCGACATTGAATGTATGATTGCGAGAATGTTTAGAGGCTGGTATAATTCAACCTAGTCAAAGTTGTTTATCTGCTCAAGTAGTATTGGTACACAAGAAGGATGGATCATGGTGCATGTGTCCAGATTATAGGGAGCTCAATAAGCTCACCATTAAAGATAAATTTCCCATTCATGTGATTGATGAATTATTGGATGAATTACATGGAGCAATTTTTTTTACCAATTTGGATCTTCGTTCAGGATATCATCAAACTAGAATGAAGACGGAAGATATTCCAAAAATAGCATTTCGAACTCATCAGGGTCATTATGAATTTTTGGTCATGCCTTTTGGCCTTACCAATGCACCTTCTACATTTCAAGGGTTGATGAATTCCATTTTCAAACCCTTCCTTAGAGAAATTGTGCTAGTATTTTTTGATGATATACTAATCTACAACGGGTCTGGAAGGTTCATGTTGACAAGTTTTAAGGTGCTCAAACTATTGGAGGAGAAACAATTATATGAAAAAACATCCAAATGTTTCTTTGGAGTACAAGAGGTGGAATATCTGGGTCATATTGTATCTCATGAGGGTGTTAAGGTAGAACCTAAAAAAATTAAATCCATTAAGGAATGGAAAGTCCCCACAACCATAAAGCACTTACGAGGATTTTTCGGGTTAACAGGGTATTATCGCAAGTTTGTTAAGAATTATGGGAGAATAACAACACCTCTAACAACATTATTGAAGAAAGATTCATTTTCATGGACTCATGAAGCAACTAAGGCCTTTGAACATCTTAAAGAGGCAATGTGCCTAGCACCGGTATTAGCTACGCCAGACTTCACAAGAACCTTTATTGTGGAATGTGATGCCTCAAGAAATGGAATTGGTGCTGTTTTAATGCAAGAAGGAAGACCCATTTCTTTTGAAAGTCGGCCAATCAAAGGAAAGTATTTAAAGAAAGCTATTTATGAGAAGGAAATGTTGACAATACTACATGCACTAAAGAAATGGCAACCTTACCTAATGGGAAGACACTTCAAGGTAAAAACTGATCATGATAGTCTTAAACACTTTTTGGAACAAAGAATATCTTCATAAGAGCAGAAAAAATGGGTCACAAAGATGTTGGGTTATGACTTTGAAATCATCTACAAAAAAGGGAAGCTAAATTTTTTCACAGATGCACTCTCAAGAAAGGATGAAGAGGTGGAAGCATTGCTTGGTGCCATTTCTATTATCCAACCAGATTTGATAAGTGAAGCAAGGGATGAATGGAAGAAAGACGAAGAAGTGTGGAAACTCATTCAAAATTTGCATCAAGATCCTAGTACATCTGATAAATTTAGTTGTAAAAATGATTCCTTAAGGTACAAATATCACTTATATATTTGTAAGAATACCCAACTAAAACAAAATTTTCTTTTGAAACTTCACACTTCTCTGTTATGAAGACACTTAGGATTATTAAAAACTTACCACAGAGTGAAGAAATATTTTTTTTGGGATGGCCTTAAATCTGATGTTCAAAAGTTTGTGGCAGAATGTTTGGTTTATGAGCAAAATAAAGTTGAGACAATTAAGACCCCAGGTCTTCTACAACCTTTATCCATTCCAAGTCAACGTTGGGAGGAGATTTCAATGGATTTTATCATAGGTTTACCTAAATCCGAAGGAAAGAGTGTCATCATGGTGGTAGTTGATAGAATTACTGAGTATGCACACTTTTATGCATTATCTCATCCATTTAAAGCAAGTACAGTTGCTTCTGCATTTATGGAAATAATTCAAAAGGTACATGGAAACCCAAAGATTATTGTAAGTGATAGAGATCCCATTTTTACTGGAAATTTTTGGAAGAAATTATTTTCTTGTTTGGGTACTCAACTAGCTCATAGCTCATCTTATCATCCTCAATCTGATGATCAAAATGAGATAGTGAATAAATGTTTGGAAGGATATCTTTGTTTTTTTGTATCTGATAAGCAAACAAAATGGGTCAAGTGTTTACCTCTCGCTGAATGGTGGTATAACACTCCCTTCCTTACTGCAACAAAAATGACCCCATTTATGGAACTTTATGGATATCATCCACTGTCAATCACATCATCTTTAATAGAAAATTATAAGGTTCAAGCAGTGGAAGATCACATCGAGCATCAACAAGAAGTTCTCCAACTCTTAAAGGATAACCTAAATTTGGCACAAAATCGAATGAAACAACAGGTAGATCAACATCACAACGAGAGAAGTTTTGATTTAGGAGATCAGGTATTTTTATGGCTACAACCATACAAACAAATTTCCCTCAAGCACGCTAAGAAGGATAATAAATTATCGCCAAAGTACTATGGTTCTTACAAGGTGTTGCTAAAGATTGGTACTATGGCATACAAATTGGAGCTTCCCGCTTCTTCGCGAGTGCATCTAATTTTCCATGTTTCATGCTTAAAGAAGGTTATTGGTGACAAAATTCCAGTTCAAAAATATTTCCAGAACTTGATGAGGAAGGAAAAATAATATTGGAACCTGAAGCAGTCACGGCAACAAGAGCTCGACAACTATGAAATCGATCAATTTCAAAGTATCTCATCAAGTGGAAGAACTTACCCACTGAATATTCTACATGGGAGGATGATAATTTTATATGGAAGCATCCGAAGCTACTCAAACATTGAGGAAAACACTTTTTTAAAGGAGAGGGGCATGCTAGGTCCCTATATTACTAGTATAGTCCCTTATTGTTGTTAGTGTAACCCCCTTATTGTTATTGTTATACCATTGTAACCCCAATATTGTTATTATTGTGCCCTTACATTATTATTGTTAGGTCGGCTAGGATTATATTTTGATCCCATGGACTCCTATATATAGAAGGAGGTTTTTTCATTTGTATCATCCAAGAATTGTTCATTTATGTAATGTATTGGAGGTTTCCCCCTTGAAGTGGATGATTTCTAAGGCGTTGATCTCTTTTTTCTTCTATTTTTGGAGCTGGCTTCATAACAGAACTAGAATGAGAGGTCTTTCTCTATCAACCTTAAAGTAAAGGTTTGGATCAACATTACTTTGAGTGGAAACCAACTTCATCAAGTAGCTATCCTCTCATACCAAGCCCTGGGGGCTTGCTTCAACCCATAGAGGGATTTCTTTAATTTACATACATAGGTGTCTCTATCTTGGACTTCGAACCCTAGAGGTTGCTCCACATACACCTCTTCCTTTATAAAACCATGCAGAAAAGTGGTCTTCACATCCATATGATGGAGACTCCATCCTTGCGTTGCAGCAAGGGAAATCATAGATCAAATGGTGGTATAGCGGGCCATAGGTGCAAATATATCATCATAATCTATGCATTATTTTTGAGAGAAGCCTCGGGAAACAAATATTTCCTTGTAATTTTCAGTACTACCATCAGATCCATGCTTGATCTTATAGATCCATTTCGAGGTGACAATAGATTTGTCCTCCGGTCTTGGGACCACTTCCCAGACATCATTTTTCATAATGGAATCATATTTTTCATGCATAGAATCCTTCCAAAATTTATGCTTTATGGATTCTTCAAATGATCCAAGCTCATATTGTACCGTTATGCTCATGGCTCCTAGATAACCTTGGTATCTATTCAACTTCTTGCTTTCATGGAATGTCCCCTTGGGGAAATATGTCTCTCGGCATCTGCGAGAGTATCCCTGAGCCATGAGGGTCTTCTCTTTTTTGAAGGAGTTGGATAAATAGGATCCATAGGTCCTTCAACATTGGGCATCAATTCATCCTTCGACTCTTCCTGCTCCCCTGCTTATTCATCTTCTTTGCTTCCTTAGAGCTAGGAATATTTCTCACTTTCTTGAGGGAAACATCTTCATCAAAGGTGACATTGTGGCATATCTCCACTTCTCTTTGACCAGGCACATAGATTCCATATGCCTTCAAAGTTTCTATGTAGCCCACAAACAATCCCTTCTTTCTAGAAGCATCCAAATTGCTTCTCTTTTCTTTCAACACATGAAAGTAAACAGGACAACCAAAAACTCTAAAATGAGAAACATCATGTTTCTTACCAGAGAAGACTTCTTCTGGAGTTTTGTAGTCCAGAGTGGAATGCGGGCATCTATTTTGAATGTACACAACAGTGTTCGCAGCTTCTCCCCATAGAAACTTCAAAAGACCTTGGTCACATAGAATGGCACGAGAAGCTTCCACAATGGTCTTGTTATTTCTTTCAGCAACACCATTTTGCTTAGGATTATACACAGTTGTGGTCTCCCTCTTAATTCCAGCTTCTCTGCAAAAGTCATTGATTCATTTGAATCATACTCAGTCCCATTGTTGGTCCTCAAAACTTTGATTCTCTTCTCGGTTTGATTTTCCATCAAGTCCTTGAAGGTAAGAAACCATTTGAATGCTTCGTCCTTCTTCTTTAATAAATATATCGAGGTCTTGCGGGAGAAGTCATCTGTTAAATTCATGTAATAGGAACATCCTCCCAAGGATGTCATGGGCAACATACCAGATAAATCAGAATGTATCAACTGCAAGATATCAATTGTCTTTGTGACACTTGAGAGGAATGGTCCCCTTGTATGCTTCCCTTTGGCACAACCCTAACATATACCTTCATGATCATCTTGATATTCTAATGCCAAATCCAAGGACATCTTCCATGCATGATAATCAGAATTATCAGTCAATTTATCATGAGCCTTGAAACAATTGTAGGTTGAGGAGGCCATTTGTCCTTGATAGGATTCCTTCTTTGGTGATTTCTTCTAACACTAGCTTGGATTTTGTCTTCACCTCAACTCTGATTCCATGTTAGATTTAGATAACCATGGTGTGTTCCATGATTAATGAAAATTTATTTCAATTTTATTAGGCCTAATTCAAATTAGCAATCACATAAACATGAAATTAAAATGTTGTTAGAACACAATAATAGATCAATAGAAGACAAGCCATTAATATAGATCATATTTTACAGTTCTTCTTGTCCAACAAAGATAAAATATAGTGTGCGTTATGAAAGTCAACAGGATGCTTCAACCAACAATGTATTTCTTAGATCAGCCAACCCTCCAAGTCTCACACCCACAGACCTCAAAGACAACTCATCAAAATTCAACGTTGGCCAACCAAAAACTCAATGCAGGAAAGTCAACGCAAGTCTGTCAACATAAAGTCAATGCTATAGATTAGGGATTCGGTCAAACTTCTCCTTTTTCCTTGATTTTTGTGCCCATCTATATGGCCTTTAGAAATAATAATTTCAATTTTTTTTTGAGGTCAAATGGTCAAGGTTTACCATGGTCAAAGCTCAACAAAACATCTATGAAAAGATCCATAAAAAATTAGCATATTCAACTCTGCGCATGTGAGGGAAAGAGGCCTCCAAAGGCTATCGAACCAATCATATCAAAATGAGATAATGTGTTATGAGTTGATGTAAAAATGACCTCCAAGTCTATCTAATTTATATCCATCAGTGAGGATGTGTGACACATCTCTTAGGCATGTGATCCTACATTACAAATCTGGCCAACCTTGCACATGTGTGGAAAATAAATTCAAAATATATGTTCTGCTCATCCAAACAAGATGATATTTAGATCCATCTTGCACCTCTCTGAAAGAGAAATCTAAAAAAAATATGACCATCATCATATGAGCATTACAACATGGAGTTTGGACCTAGTTGCCCACAATTAACATTCGGACAATAGGAAGTCGCTGCGCAAGAAAACCTCAAAGCCCAAGTCCACCCCCACTGAGTGCTAGAAGTGACCGATGGCTAACCTGTCCGAAACAATTATGGTAGAGGATTTCATTGAGGTGGTCGATCCCATATCGCATTTTCTCATGTATGTAGCACCACACAAATCCTCGGTGAAGGTCCCAAAAGACTTAGAAAAAGTGTGGTCGTATCTCAACATGTCGTTGATCCCTAAAGACGTTCCCTTTGAAGGAGATATGTTCACGAAGATCCCACTATTAAAGATGGAAGACTGGGACCTAGATGACTAGGATAAATTCCCTGAGCTTGCGCCCTCAAGGTACCTGGAAAAGATCCCCTACGATGGTGGGGTGGTGAGGGTTGAACCAAAGTCCTGGGTGCTGGGCCTGCAGAAATTGGAGTTGCTGAACCTCTTGCATGTTCCTCATTTTGGGTGAAACCCTATCAATGACATACGTGTGCATTAGTTGCTCGCCCTGGTGCACGAAGAATACCTGTGGCTAGGAGGGCCGATTCCAATTGATTCTGCATTGATACAACGTATCACCAACATGCCCGACCAGGGGGAGGACCCTATGATGGATATTAGAGGAAAAAGTGAAGAGCACAAAGTTGCTGAGGATGTCAAGGAGAAATTCAAGGTCTCGCATAATACCCTGGGGTTCCTGCTTCATGATATCAATGTCCTTGCAGTTAAAATTAGCACGCCAATCCTTGCATGCAAGATGATGCGAAAGTGTCGACTGAAGGAAGTTCTGACCCATGTAATTATGTTAGCTGGGCAGTGCAAGAAGGACATGCAATTCAACTAGCCTAAATACCTCTGCACTGAATTTTTGGCCAATGTTCAAGAAGTCTAGGAGGAAGGCAACCCTTTCTATTAGGCTTGGTTGCTGCTACTCATTGCACTAATTGGGTGGAAGAAGCCAAAGGACACCCAGTTCCTTGACATTGAGCTGGACCTATGCGAAGCTGCACGTTATGCCACAATATGGAATTCTAAGGTTACCTCTCGAATCATGGAGAATAAGATTTTCTAGTTACTGTTAGATTCTACATTCTTTCAGGCGGTCTAGTTAAAGCTGCGGTTGTCGCCGACCCTCTATGATCAATACAAGCATGTCGCAGATTTTAAAGCCACCTTTCATAACATGCACATCTGTGCGAAGGGAACTGTGGAAGGAGTATGGAACAAAATGACATACGTGGTCACAGAGGATGACCTTGTGTGCATAACAATAGAGTGGCCACTTGTATGGTTATAACTGCACACCACTAAGGGTGTCTCCTCGTTTGTGCCAAAGAACCCTACCAATCTGCGCATGACCAAGGAGTCATAGAAGGACACTCAATAGAAAGGAAAAGACACAGAGAAGGGCGCAGAGACAAAACCTGGACCCACCACAACGGGTGAAACTATTGATCTGGAGAAGGAGGCAGAGGAGAAAGATCATGCCAATACTGGGGAACCTACAATGTAGACAATAAAAGGAATTAAGAGAGGATCTCAGGCCTCCCTGGGCCCGTGCAAAAAGAGGAAGGTATCCAAGCAGGCAGGGACAAAGCCCTTGACCCTCAAAGAAGATGACCTCAACGAGATTGAGAATACAATCGAGGCTACCACTGAGGACCTCTGGAATGATGTGGAAGCACAATAAAAATAGGTCATGATAGATATACAACTGGGTCTTCAGGAGTTGAAGGTACAAGCAAGCGCAATTCAAGAGAGCGTGAAGCAAGTGAGTGTGCAAACAACAACCGTTGGACAAGCAAGCGTGCAACCCATCAAAATTATTATGCCAATAGACAACAAAGTTTTTTTGTGTCCCAGGGTCAACAGTTACAGTGGAGAAGCGTGACTTGTGTGCTAATTTTGAAGCCTATGCAGAGGCTGGCATCGATCTAGCGATGTTACCTAGAGGAAAGCTTCATTCTATGCATACGATGATTGTGGATGAATTGAATTTTTGGGAGGTCCACACCTCCTAAGTTGATATAGAGGCGCAACAACAAGTATCGAGGATGCAAAAGGAGCAGCAAAGTGTAGAAGAGGCTTGAGGAGCGGTTGAAGGTCAACACGCTGCACTGGAATTAATGATTGATCACTTGTGTGGTGACTTGCCAGAAGTCACTATCCCTTCCATAGTCGTGCCAATAGCTTAGCTAGAAATCGCGCACATAAATCCAGACTGTCCATGCAGAATTTGAGCAGCAGATTGCTGAGATGCAAATTAAGCTCCAAATAGAGACACCACTGGAGGTTCGAGCATAGGGCGTGGCCGAGGTAAAGGCAACAACTACCAGCTTCGTAGAAGTAGTTGTAGAGTGTGGCACACTTTTGGATGAGGCCATGGGTGTTTATAATTCTATTCAGAATGACCTCATGGTCCAATAATTAAGGAACAAACTCCGGGTCAAAGAGCAGCAATTCACTTAGATCAGAGTGGCGGTGCCAAACTTGGTGACAACATAGAGGCTTGCCAGAATACACGAAGGCAAGGCCATTGAGAAATTCGGGGAATTTTGAGGTCTAAAATGGGCCTCCTAAGGAAATTATAAAATAATAGTAGAAATAGTAAAATAAGATTTGATGACATCATCAAATTTTAGAGTGAAAAAAGTGAAAATTACTTTTTTCAACTTATCTCCCAAAGTTTTTACTCAAATTTCGAGTGGGATTACTCGTTGGATGAAAAAATTAATTCCTGATCCAAGGAGTACCCATGTTGCATACTTTCGATGGACCTTGCTACATGAAAAATTAGAAATACATGAAAAGCGTGATTGTAATCATGTTTTTTCCTATATTTCTCATTTTTCGCATAGGAGGGTCCATCGAAAGTATGCAACATGGGTGCTCCTTGCATGAGGAATTAAATTTTGCATCCAACAAGTACTCCTGCTCAAAATTTGAGTAAAAACTTTAGGATATAAGTTGAAAATACGAGTTGAAAAAGTAGTTTTATTATTTTATTATTTTTTAATATTTTTACCATTTTACTTAAAAAATGGTGAATCATCCCCCATGGTTAACATCATCATCTTGAATCCTATTGGTTCTTATAAATTTTATTTTGGTCGTACATTTTTCTTTGGAGGCCCATTTTAGACCTCAAAATTCCCCTAATGCGGAGATTGAGTATTTGCGCCAACACAAGCAGCTACTTGAGGCGCGAATGCAACCTTGGGATGAGGAAACCATGCAGCTTTCACAGAACCTCGACAACACCCTTAAAATCCTTCAGTAGACTTAGCGTGGCATCAACTTGGTGTTATGAAAAATTATGATCTACGGATAAATCAAATTCCATAAATGTGGTGTTATGCATTTAGAACAACAGATTAAAGACTTTGTTATGCCTTTCTCTAAGAGTAAATAGACATACAGAAAGATAGAAGAACATACTTGAGATCAAAGCGCTTCATATTCTCCTTCTGTCTCTTTTTCTATAGCTTCCAATCCAACTTAGATCGCCAGATTAGTTCCTGCAAGTATAAACACTAAACAAAAAAGCGATTGTAATATACATATGCATATTTATCTTAATCAGTTAAATCGATTGAACATGAAACATATATATCATTTAAGAGTCCATCATATGAGAACTAGAAACATAAAGAGATACATATATGGGAAAATGAACAAAAATATTTATTAAAGAGTAGAAGGGGAAGGTTAGAACCAATGATCGATTTGATGTCACCAACTCCAGCATCATCCTAGCCTCATCACAATCAACATCTCACCAGCAACATATCACTTCTATCACTCTCTCAATTGCGAATCCAACAACATTTCTTTACAAAAATTATTCCTCCCTTGGCACTAGGATCTGTGCTCAATTTATAGGGAATCTAAAGGTAGTTTCTCAATCAATGACTTTCTAATAATAGGCAAGACATGTTTTGAAGATTAGAGGTGTTATATGGACACATGGATTCGAATTTTGACACATATGGATTCTTCTAGAAGGCACTGGCCATGTGGAGATTCCGGAACAATGAGAATTTCGCTCCCATTTGACCAATGCACTCTTGAATGTCGGGAAGTGCATTACAGTGCACCCTTGAATGGAGGGAGCTTCATATGCAACACAGTTAGTCCCTTGATAGGAAGCGTTGGTGAGCTCATAAGTGATATAAAATATACTTCAAACCTTGGAAATATTGCAATAGAAGTCATGAATGGTTTGTTCTTTTCTTAGGGCATGTATCAACTAAAATGATAGGGGATAATAGACCCTATTTCATTGGTCATGGGGATGATGTCCAGTTTTACTAGGTCATGGGGGATGATGCCCAAATTAACCTAGCATGAAGTTAGAATAATAACAATATTTTTTGAATGAGATTATTTACGACGTGATGGGCTGGAACTAAAGCGAAGTGGCAACCTGCATCAATCTTACAATACATTATATCATGATGTTTTCATTTTGATCACAAATTTCTCAGGGAAGCATTGCCATGCTCAGCACATAAACTATCTAATAACATGTAGATAGTGCAGAAAGTCATCTACATTGGAATGTTTCCCAATACAAACATGCTTACAGATATAGGTCCATGTTCAGATGACAATCTGTATGTAAGGTCGCCGTACATATGATGTGTACAATAATGCTAAAATCGCAGCCTGGATGGATGAAACTAGATCTGAGGTCTTCTTATCTCGTTCACTCAATCATTTAGGTACAATTCTAGCCATGCGAATATATGATTTGTAGTCGAACATGGTAAGACATCGTTTGATTATTAGCTAATGATGTGAGCGATTAACAAATGCGAGAGAACCACCATTGATGTTAATGGCTCTCAAGGTAATGTAGTACATTTTTCAAGGCGTGAATAGATGATTTGATGTCAAACGCCAAACAAAATCTTTTGGTCAAAAGTCCGGAAGTGAGGATCTTGTCGATGCTGTAACAAGCCTCATGGTTCTGGAAGATGACGTTTCTAAGTAAACTTACTGGATGATAATTTAATGTCGAGAGGAAGCCATTTTATCGCAAAACGGGAGTTACTAATTTCAGAGACAAAATGTGACTTGATATAGCAATTTTCAGGGATGAATGTCATGAGAATGAAGGTTTATGAGTATTGCAGAGGGATGAGTATTCACTGGATGACTTCCCTTGAACATATCGGAGACACTGAGATGAGTTGGAAGCATTGACCCAAAACCGAAGTGAAGGTATTATGAACCATCAAGAAGATTACCCAACCCAAACAATCACGATTATGGAGTGAAGTGTCATGTTCAGGGGCGACCTGCTATTGTAAAAGTTCTGTTCACTTTCCTAAATTTTCCCTGGTCATTTTTCAACTAGTACCTCTTTATTTTTTAATAAGATTAAGGAGGATAACATATGATTGATTTATAATTCAACCCTTCGGGCGAATAATGTATCACTATTTAATAATTTAATGAGTCTAGCGATGAATGAAAATCGATTTTTGCCATGATCGACAAGCTTGTCACTATTTTATTTTTTAACGAGCTTAACGACAGTGACAACTTGGTCCTTTTCAATATTTAGAGAGTTTGAAAAAGAGGAAAAAAGAAAGCTCCATAAATATTTTTTCTTAGATTAGTCGCCCAGATCTGAAAAAGTGTAAAATGATATCTAAGAGAACCTCCTACCCATGTTCGACTAAGGTTTTCCTTTTTCGTAAATAATCTATCTCAGTCCGGAAAAAGGTTAAACTTATACTGAGTAGATATCAATTCATTTACTTTTACGAGTTCGAAAAGACAAGTGCTTGACAATATTTTCACATTATCGGAGTTTGAAAAGAGCTAAAATAAGACTCCAGGGGTTCCTTTTTCACTGTTATCGAAGCTCAAAAAAGAGATAAAAGTGAACTTCAAGTCCTTTTTTGTTTTTATCAAAGCTTGAAAAATAAGGACAAAAGTATGCTTTGTGTTCAAATCATTCTTGGAATAAATGTGCATGACTAATCTGCTATATCAGTTGCAAACCTGTTCAAAACAACATTAAATGGATTAAAATACCTGTTTCATGATGAAAGTTGAATAAAACCATAGTCACAAAAATAAATATGATTTGACAATAATAAAATGACTAATTAGAAGAGTTTTACTATTCATTTTTGCCTTTTGAAAGTTATCATTTGCATTTTGGAGCTCTAAACCTGTTTTTTCCCCCGAACTTCAGCTGTTGATTGCGATCGATTTTGTGGACGGTTTTTGTCGCTGTTTGATCCAGGTTGGTTCCATAAACCCCTCTTTCTTTTAGTAGTCATTTTATTTTATTTTTTAGGGATTTGGGCCCCTTAGGTTAAATTATTTTTCAAAAGAGGGAAACACACCCTTGGGCATCTAAAACTATGTTGGAATGCACTCAAAATGAAGCTCAGGTGCATATGAAACACACTGTCTATTGACTAAGACTACGTTGGGCACAATTCACATTTTTTATTCTTGCATTGTACCCAAATTTTGCCTAATTTTTTTCATTAAAAGGGTCCTAATGAGTCTTATGGTTATGTTTCAGGGATTTATCAGACTAGAATGACCATTACTTGGAGACAAAGAGAGAATGAAGAACAAAACATGATTTCCCTTAATGATCCGGGTACTGTAAGAGCCCTCAGGGATTGTGGGTTATTAAAGTACTTCCAGTTATTAGGTATGAGGAAGAAAATGAAACTATTGGAGTTCCTTGTTCGTGGATGGGATCCGACAATTGAGGCATTTCACATTGGGAACAAAGTGGTCCCAATTTCAGTGGAGGACATCTATTTTCTGACAGGCTGTTGAGGAGAGGCCTGCCCATTTATCTCTCAAGGTCTGCTCTTGGAGGAGAGATGATGAGAGACTATATTTTGCTATCCAAGGGCAGAGCCTAGCAAGGATGGGAAAATAAAAATCTGTGACATTCGTGATTTTCCATTGAGAACCCTCTTATTCACGATCACAAAGATTACTAGCACTACTACACTACATGTAGCGAACATATCTTATATGCAGTATGCGCTAGAGTGTATGGAACCAACAATTTTCAACTAGGCTGAAGCTGTAATCTCTTAAATGAAAGAACAACTGAGCAAAGCAAAGGGAGGAAGGAAGAAAAATTTCAACTATGGTTCGATCCTCATATCTTTTTCCTTAGAGAGGATTCCACTGATGCATCCTCAACATGTGATGCTAGGTGTATCTAACCCTAGAGATCCGAGGATGCAGAGATGGGTATAACTGATGACTAGACATGCAGGCTGATCGTCTATCATGTTAGCGACTGCATTCTTTCCCTAGTTCAGGCGACAGGTTATCGCCATCGATGAGTATGCATATGCAGACGTCAATTTCTGAGGAGATCTAGACTTATCTTTACTAGAATGCGCTCAGTGGGGTGCAATCGGTAAGAATGTTTTGACCATGTTTTTTGAATTTTATAAGTTTTATACATGTTTTTGTATTTTGATGTTTTCCCAAGACTAAAATAAAGTTTTAATGTAATGCAGATGTGGGTCGAGTTTAACCAGTGGGAGAGCTAGGGCATGGAGTGGATGATCCAGCAGAGAGGGCTGTCGGGAGAGAAGTCCTTCAAGATTTAGATATGGCTGAGACTCTTGTTGAGCTTCCAAAACACATAGAGGGGTTGACCTTTGGGATATTTCCGGATCAAAGAGTTACCCATGTGACTGCAGCGCCACACTATTGGCATTCCTAACTGCTGTATCCGGTTACTGCGTAGGATAGCTAGATCAGTAGTATGTTACCATGGGCATCACTAGTTTACTTTTGACATGTTCCATACATTTTTAGGTCATATGACCAATGTGTCTTGGGCACAAATTTTGTAAAAAACCTATAACTATCTATCTATTTGATTTAAGTGTTTTCCTATGTTTATTGCATAGTCATATTCAATTATGTGAATGTATCTTTACATGTGTTGAAAATGTCCGTTTATAACATATTCACTAAATAATCAATCAATGTGTTCAAGTTTCTGGAAATGCGTTGATATTGGATAAAATCAAAGTGTGTTTCCAAAATTCGAACTCTTAGGAACATACAATGCAGTGTTGGATTTCTAACAGTATAAACATAGTAAGTTGTAATACCACAAGTTGTGAGTCTAACCTTATGATGAAGCAGTTAATACCAAATAAAATGGCATCAAAGAGGAGTTCGATAAAACCTCTATAGTCAATGATATTGTTTGTAGATCGACCGATACAAATCCATTGAAAACTCCCTAACTCGTCGTTTGAAGAGAAAATGGCCCACGTTGTAGAGGATAGATTCTGCGTACTATGACTAGCACCATCAGCATACCCAACAAATGGTTCTAAATATTCATACATCTGTGATGAAATGTAAAGCAAATTACTAACATCAAGAAAACTCTAAAAAACAAACTAAGACAATAAATGCAAATCATTGACATATATATACAATATAATACAAAAAATTACTATGCTCATGATTAAGAATAGTAACGTTTCAGATACAACCCATTTCGGGGTTGTGCCAATGGAATTCCATCATATCTACCAACTCGTAGGCACTCTTAGCAAGAAATCTTTTGAAAAATATAGGGGCCATGCCACAATGGCTCAAATTTTCCTGTGCCTATTACATCAGCTTCTTGATCATAAATAAGGACCAAGTCGCCCTGTGAGAAAATGTGAGGCTGGACATGCTTGTCGTATTGCACCTTTATACGTCTCTTATGTGCTTCGTTGGCCAATTGGGCTTCACGACGCATTTCATCAAGATGGATGAGGTTAAAAAGACGCGCTTCTTCAGCAGAGGTGCTAGGTAACAAGTCGATTGCGAGTTTTAACAACGATATTTCACATTGGATTGGAAAGATAGCTTCCAGGCCATACACCAATTGAAAGGGGGTAAATCTGGTTTCATTTCTCACTGAGGTTTGGTACACCCACAAGGCCGAGTACAAGATTAAATGCCAATTTCTTTTATGATATCCTATCATTTGTTGAAGCATTCGTTTAAGAATCTTGTTAATAGCCTCAACTTGTCCATTTAATTGTGGATAATGAGGAGTAGAACTATCATGTGACATCCCTAATTTGGAAGTCACCTCATTCATCATATGATTGTGAAAATGTGAACCATGATCTATGACTATAGCCCATGGGACCCCAAACCCTGAAATGACATGATTAAAGAAAAACAATGCAACTTTTTGTCCTGTGTTGTTGAATTTAGGCATCACTTTAACCCACTTGGTAAATTAGTTTACCGTGACAATAATATAAACATGCCTCCCCGACGAACGAGGGTTACAGGTCATGAAGTCAATGCCCCATTTCGAAAATGGTCCCACAGAGACAATATGATGCATTGGCACTGGCGGTTTGCGGATTTTACAATCAAATATCTGGCATGCATGACAACTTCTGACTGCAAGGATGCAGTCGCGAAATATGGTAGGCCAAAATTATCCAGCGCGTAGTATCTTCTACGTGGTAGCGGATCTAGAAAAGTGGCCACCACAAGCCCCAACATGACAATCATTTAAAACCTTTTCGGCATCCTCATGAGTGAGGCACCTTCTTAAAATTGTATCGACACCACGACGATAAAGTGTATCACCAATGATCATATAATCTTTAACTTAGTATCAAATATGTCGCTAGTCAGAGCGAGAGGTATTAGGTTGAAAATTATGGGTCTGGAGATAAATGATGAAATCCCCATACCAAGGATCAGATGATATGATCAAAAACAAAGACTCGTCAGGAATATATGGTTCTGACGTAGTAGCAGTATTATCAGAGGGAAGGTCATAGAGAAGCTCAACCAAAAATAAAGTTGACTTGGATTTGATGAATTCCAAATCAAATTCCTGCAAATGAAAATCCATTTTGAATACTTTCCCCCTAGTAATTGACATGATAAAATATAAGTCATGGGGTTCCAATATGAAATGACAGTGGTCTTCTGGAACAGGATATAGTAGCGACATCTTTGGACAACTTGAAGAGTCGCCAAGGCAAGATTTTCTACGTATGAATACTTGAGATTACGACTCAAATAATAGATCAGATGTTCTATCCCATTTTATACTTGGACCAATACCATAGCAATGGTCGTATCAACCGTGACGATATATAAGAAATAATCACTCTGATAATTGGGGGGATACATTAATGACGCCCGAACAAGAGTATCCTTGACAACATCAAAAGAAGCTTGCGCAACTTGGTCCCAATGGAAGGGAATCCCATTTTTCAAGAGCTGAGTAAATCCTTTAGCCATTTCGGCGTAGTTGGGTATGAACCTCCTTAGGAAGTTAGCCTTTCCTTGAAGTTTCTATAAGTGAAGAAAATTTTATGGTGCAGGCAAATCAAGAATGGCCTGGACCTTTAGTGGGTCTATTCGAATTCCTTCTTTTGAGATGACGAATCCTAGAAAACGACCAGAACCAACAAAAAACTCACATTTATGTGGATTGAGGCGTATTTTGTAATGTAGGCAGCGTAAAAAGATAACTCTCAGATGCATCAAGTGATCAGTTTGATTTCGTGAATGCGCAGGTAAATCATCTACATAGGGTTGAAAAATGTGCTTGATGTCATTGAAAGCATAATCCATTGCTCTCTGAAAAGTTGCCCCAATGTTCTTTAAACCAAATGGGAGTTTCCGATAAGCGAATGTGCCCTAGGGATGGATAAATGTTATCTTATATTGGTCCTCTGGGCAGATATTGATTTGATTGTAGCCAGAAAATCCATCCATGAACAAAACTATTTCACATCCAGCACAATCGTCAATAATCTAGTCGATAAAGGGAGTAGGATAGTTGTCTTTTGGACAAGCAAGATTGACATCCCGATAATAGACGCACACTCTGATGGTTCCTTGTTTTTTCATAACAGGAACGATGTTGGAAATCCATGTCTAAGTTAGAGGAACAAGGTAAATGAAACCACTACGCAAATTTTTTTCAATTTCTGCTTTAATGTCAACGACCTTCTTCGAATGAATAGGACGAAGGCGCTGATGCACCGGCTTGACATCAGGATACATATTAATAGTGTGTTCAACGATACTAGTATCTATGCCTGGAATTTCCTCGTAAGACCAAGCAAATACATCATGAAATTCATGAAAGAGAGAGCGATATGTTTCAAGTTCTGATGGAGAACAAGACACGCCGACATGAATGTTTTCAACAATGTCGGGTTTGGTCGAAATATCGATAGAAATGGTTTCTTCAATATTTGACAAATTTTAATCGGAATTGATTACATTAATAGGAAAAGAATTAAAAAAGAATGTTTTGATCGATGGGTGATATAGTTCACTAATATTATCTTCTTCATAATCTGGAAGATGGGAATGATGATGATGATCTTCCTTTGGTTCTCCTTCTGACATCATGGTTTCCAGAATATTCTCATCTGTCAAGAAAGTTGAGGAAAGAGGATCAGATGGAGTACCATAATCTAATGAACGATTAACCCAAACGATCGACGACGACGATTTCGATTTCACCACCCAAGCCAGATATATTGATTGCTATGCCAAATCAATTGGGATGGATGGCAGAAACTCATCCAACATAACAACTTCGGAATCACCCGTACTCTTCCTTAAGCTATATGGAGTGGAATAGATCATGTAGCAGGTCTTTATGCTTGCAATTTCTCCCAACATCGCAGGTGGCGATAATGCAAAGGTTCACATGAGAGTGGAATCCTTTAAGAGTCCTACACCAATGTTTTGAAGTACGAGTTGGGGTGCGTGAAGTAACAAAACACTTCCATTTACCTGGGAACTATAGGAAAAGAAGGATAGCTAATTGATGACTTTGATAACACCTTTATGTGGAAATGCGATCATTCTAAAATATGTAGAAACGATCGTAGTCATAGCATATACCCATGGCCTTCCAAGTAAAATATTATAGTCAAGGGGTCCGCCAACGACCTCAAATTCAAAATTCACTATTTTTCCCCCTAGTTCAACATGCAGGTTATTAATAATACCGCAAGGCTTATATGTACGTCTGTCAAAAGCTTTCAACATCGTTGGCGATTGATATAGGTGTGGTGAGCCAAGTGACTTCCAACAATTTAGAGACATAAAGCACATAGATGATCCCTCTTTAATAATAGTACGATGAAAAAGGCGATTGAGAACATTTACTTTGATGGAGAATGTTAATTCTGCTGGTAATTGCGGCACATAGCCTGTATGATTAAAGACTACGAGATTGGAAACTGTCGGATCAATTCCACCAATTGCCGACAACAAAGCCTGTTTTTGGGAGGGATAATTTTGTAGCACCTCAAGCGCTGACATAACTAAAGGGGATTGAGCCAAATCTTCAACTATATTATAATTTTGAGTGGCTCTTGCTCGAGGATTAAATGTCGATTTATGAAAGACTCCCTTTGGTGGCTTGATTGTCAATTCAGGAATAACAGGTGGCGGTATTGATTCCATAGACGGATTCGTGGTCGACGTAGTAGGTTGATCAGTAGCCTGACTACCGTAATATCTATTACGCGTTGACACCAAAACATCTGTCGATGGCTTCATGATAGACACCATAAGCACTTGTGAACTAGAAGCTGGATTCGTAGCAACCAAATTTGTGTCCCGATTCGGAAATGGATCTCTTAACATAGCTGACGCATGCGAGGTCTTAACCATTTTTGAGATTTCCGTGCGGTGAGGATAGTCCTGAAAAAAATGTTCCTCATTAAAAATTATGCAAGGGTAATGAGGTTTTCAATTTCTAGACGATTAATTAGATGATCTTTCCTGTGGGGAAGAAGTTTGATTTTTCTTTGATTTCCCTTTTTTCTAACTTCCGGGTTGCTTGTCACTTTTTCCCTTGTTAGATGACATGACATGGATTTCAGAAGAAGGTGAAGCATCAGATGCAGTAGATGGATGTGTGCTTTTAGTACCTGTTGTACCTTAAGAGACAATCCCTTAGCTATGATAAGGAATCAGTGCTTAAGACATTTTATGATTATGTCACAAATTTTTATGTCTCTGTTTTATTAACCCTCAAGTATTTATAATCAAACCCTTAAATATCAAATTTTATGAATGCTTCACATTGCTACCATCTGTTGATGTTAAATGATGTGACTAGAAGAAAATGTAACACGAAGTCCAAACTGATATGGTGTTTTATACAGAAAATATCATTCCAAACCCCCGAAGAAATATGTGAAAGAAATAGTTAAAACAAAGGAGTGCCACTTAAGGTTTTTTTTAAAAATCTTATACACAGAAGTAAAAAGAGACCTTCTGCTCATAACCTTGTTTTATTCATATATGGAAATACATAATGAAAACTTGAATACATTTCAACATAAAAAAAATGCCAGAAACTTGCTTACTCATTCATTAATCTTTGAATCTTTGAGTACAAAAATATTTGTTTGGAGGTACAAAACTTGAAACCTTTCTTTCTCTTGAAAATTACATTAAATACAGTAAAAAGCAGTTTGGAACTGCTGTCACCAATCCTAACTACCAAAACTACTTTAAGACTTAGAAGGTTGTCTATTACATGCCTTGAAAATGTCTTATTACAATTACATTGTCTTCAGAAAATAACATAAAATAAATATCCTAATCTATAGGAATTCCTGATGATGTGGCTTCTTTTCCTTGGTCAAGTGATTTGTCTTTCTTTGCTGTTGATCCTTTTGGTAGGTCAATTATCCAAGCTCTGCACTTTTTCAATATTTCTACCTTCGTCCTGGATGAATGTGTTAGATTGTGATATTCCAATATGAATGCAATAATTCGATCATAAGAAGGCCTTTCTGAGGAAAGAGTTTTTACCATCCACAAGAGTTGAAAATGTCTCTGCAAGAAGTTGACCGTTGTCTCTCCTTTAAGCACCTGAGTCTTTTCATGCCTGTTATCAACCTTGCTTTTTGTCATCACCAGTAAATTCTCATAAGAGCTCCATGGAAAAATATTTCCTTCAGCTCCCCAACATGATGGCAAGCCTACTCTTGTCATTTTATCAAAATATTTATCAAATTGACTTACTGCTTCTTTGATTTCCATTAGTTTCTTTTCTGCAGCCTTTCTGAGATCATTCCTGACAATCATTTTATTGATTTCCACTGCATATAAAATTCTGTATTGCATATCATTCTCCTCTAACTCCTGATCTGATTTGGAATTAATAAAATCAAAAAATATTCTGGCCCAAATGGCTCTATTAATTCCTTTTTTCTTATCAGACATAATTGGTTCATCACACTCTACAATAAGGCTTTTCTCTTTTGCAATTATCATCAGGAAGGACCAATTGGATTTCATTTTTGAAATGATATCAGTCCAAATGATATCTTTAGCTTGTATTAGTGAAAGATTACCTTTCATTCTTTCTTTGAGATTCTTAATCTTAGCTTCAGCATTTCGGAAAACCATTTTGTATTTATATGCTTCATTTTCTATGACCTTCATCAATTTTGTTGTAGTCTCCAGATCTGTTTGAGCCTTCTTTCTATCTCTTTCAGCCATCTGCAACTCAGTATTTAATTGAATAATTTGTGTTTGAGGGTCTTCATCACCTATAGGAAAAACAAAAGTACAGTTATGATTATGAATATGATTTTGCAATGAAATTGCAGTCTGCTTTATTTTGGATAGTTCTTCATCCTTCTGCATGAGTTGCTGCAACAAATTTTCCTTTTCCTTCTCTTGCTCTGCAAATTCTGTAGCCATTGAATGTTCACCAGTAGGTAACTTCAATTTCTTCCTTAATGTAGATATCTCTACCTCAACACTTTGCATGAATTTCTGCACAACAGTCTTATCACTAGGGTCTACTCCAATTTTTATAATAATCTTCTTCAATTCTTCATTTTGAACTGTTAAGGCTCTTGAGTTAGCCTTTTCTAACTTCAACTGTTTAATTACTTTACCCAACATATTCTATGCCTTTATTGCCATTGCATTAGTCTTTGTGAGGTCATTTACAATCAATTGACCTGTTTGCATATGCAAGTTCATTTTATCTATTAGTGGAATCTTCTTTACATCCATAGTCACATTAACAGTGTTGAAATTGCTGGAAGAACCAATTGACATACCTGTAGGATGTGAGAGGGAAATTCTAAACTGATCTTTTTCAAGATCCATTACAGTTAACAATCTTGTTTGTTCAGTAGTGACTTGATGTTCAACTTGGGACTCCATGCTGGCCTTCATCCTCTGATTTCTTTCTTCAATTTGTGAAAACATTTGTTTAATCAAGGGCATGTGTTCATGAGAAGCTTCATGATTCCTGGGTGAGGCAGGAGCATTTTGTTCTTCTCCCAAATGAAAAGAAAAACCAGGAGCAGTAGATGTAGGCTCTTCAGTAAGTTTTGTTCTCTTCATGGCTCCCTACTCCTCATCATCTAGATCAATCACCATTTCCTTGGTTATTTTAGCTATTTTCTCTGCTATAATAGGAGTTTGAATGTTAGCATCTACTAAGTTCTTCACATCTTTACATGCTATCTTCTCTTGTTCTGGCCTACTTTCATGAATGAAGCAGAATACCCATTCTCAATCCTTCTATTTGAAATAACACTATATGGGCCATAAGCCCAACTTTCTCCTAATAACATCTGCATGTCATCTAACATTTTTGTTACTTCATCAAATGCCTGTCTCATATTTACTATGAAAGGGCCTACAACCATGGGTAATTTATACATGTGTCCTTTCTTCATAGGCACGAAATGAACCTGATCAACATTTAGACTCTGTCTAATGAATTCTAAAGCAAAAAGCCTCATTGGTACAAAAGTTGGGAGTCTGTGAGGCTCAACACTTGTTCCATATAGCCTTATTTCAGAATATTCCTCAAAATCAAACCAGTCTCCATATTTACAATTGTTTCCTAAATGCAGAAACTCTTGAGCTTTAGGTAAGAAACAGGGAGGAGGACTTCCATTCAATATTTTGTATGCAGTTGGCATGTAATAACTAGAAAAATCAAACAACCCAGCCTCATTTTTCTCCCTTATAACTACATCTGTCTAGAATATCACTGATTGTCTTCTTTTATTTACATCCATAATATTTAGACCTAAATGCATGAATTCTTCCACATTCTGGTATAAGAACAAATATACAATTAATGAGGGAAATTTAAAGGAACCTGTTAATGAAAGGCTCATTAGTTGCGAGTTGACTGCTTCCTGCCAATATGATGGAATATCCAACACCATTCCTGGCCTCATCATCATGGCAAACATCCCTAGAACTGATTTATCCACCGTATTAGCATCATCCTTACCCAAAATTTTTGCAATATGACTCAATACTGGACAAGTCTCAGCATCAAAAACCCCCATATCAAACTCCTTGCAATCTGGCTAAAACTGCTTCATGTCAGTCTTCAAATGAAACATGAACTGATTGAATTCTTCTCCTGCAAGATTATCATAATATTGAACCAGTGAATCGTCAGAAAATTGAATGGATGACTTTGACTCAAGACAGCAAAGGACTTGGTAGATTGATAGGGTAGAAACCTGCAAAACACTCTCCTTGGGAATTCATGACAAAACATTTCCCTGGATACATAACAGATACGAACCAATAGATGAATTCAGGGAAAAGGTGGGTTTTAGGAATGCATGCAGACAAGGCTCCTGACTTGACCATGGCAGAATACACAGGGGAGGCATTAGTATTCAAGATAACTTGCTGGTAAAAGGGGAGGTGAATTACTAAACAGAGGATATCTTGAATATCCCTCTCAGTATCCATGAGAGGGATATGGCTGGTTGAACCTGAAAGGGATGACCATTTAGCCATGGTTAAAAGTCTACGTGGAAAATAGTTTACAGGGTGGTCAAATTTTGCAGGTGGCAGAAAGCTAAAATGGGGTGCAGCGCAGCAATTCACAAGTAATTTTGAAAAACAGACAAAAAATTCTTTAAATAGGTGGCACAAGTTTTAAATTAAATGCTGACAAGATGCTCTAGCAAGCCGTTAACTCTACTTGACGTGGAAGACAACTGTGACCAAATCAGTGTCTTACGTCACAGCGGGGGCTCTCGGGGTACGAAGGAAAACTTTGGCTGGTGCCCCCACATTCAATCTCCGCCGTTGATCTCTGTTGTCCCCACAGTCAACCCGGTCAACTGTGGAGACACTCCTCATGGTATCCGGTGTGCTAGTTGTGCCCGCGGGTTGGTATTTTTGATAAAGATTTTAATGATCAACACTTTCCTCCATTCAAACCAATCATTGTTTAACATTTAATACCAGCCCCACAATTATAAAGTTTAAATGTTTAAACTTTAACTTAAACTTTGACGAACATAAATATTTTTTCATGCTAAAGTATAAGACTTCAATACTTTAACATATTTTCCCACATTTTATATTTTTATTGTTTCAAATATTTGAAAAATAAAAGGATACAAATATGATCCACAACATCTGGCTCCACCTGGGGATAGTGTTTTTTGCCACGAAACACTAGAAACCCGCAGATCAAAGCCTTCACTTCGGGCATGGAGTCAAAAATTTCTTGATGACAAATATATAGTGAGAGGAAACTGAATATGTACAATAGTAAACTAACTCCCTTTAGTGCTGGAAATAATGTTTCGAATACTGCCCATTTACAGGAAGTTCTACTGCTTCTCCATAAATATTTTCCAGCATGAAAGTGTTATTTGATCTGACTTTAGAGACTTTATAAGGACCATACCATAAAGAATCAAATTTACCATGTTTCCCTTTCTCTTCCCTCCTAGTATCCCATCTAAATACCAGATCTCCAGTCTGAAACATGATTTCTCTTACCTTTCTGTCAAAAATAGATTTCATTTTCTCCTGATAAATGATCAAATTGTCTCTGACTTTATTTTTTCTTTCATTTAATTCTATCACCCGGTTTAGTCTTCTGATCAAGGCATTAGGTTCCTCTTGAGAGTCGTGAAGAAAAGAAATCACTGGTCTTACTAGCTGAGTAGGAAATAGAGCTTGAATACTATATACCAATTCATATGGAGACTTACCAGTGGATCTTTTAGTAGTCATCCTTACTACCCATAAAGCAAAAATCAACTTTGAATCCCAATCCTTTTGATTCTCATTGATTGTTTTCTTCAATATTTTCACCAATGTTTTATTAGATGATTCTGCTAATCCATTTCCTTGAGGATGATATGCTATAGAGTGGAATAATATTACATTATAAGTCTGACAAAAAATTATGAATCTGACTGAATTGAAAACCTGAGCATTGTCTGTTACAATTTTTACTAGACATCCAAATCTACTGAAAATATTCTCCTCCAAAAACTTCATCACAACCAAATCGTTTGCCTTTCTAGTAGGAACTGCCTCTACCCATTTTGTAAAATAATCAGTAGTAGTTAGAATCCACTTAAACTTCCCACTTGATGGTGGATTAATCTCTCCAATGAAATCCAGTCCCCATTGTCTGAAAGGTTCTTCAATAAATACAGGAAGAAGCGGTAAAGGAGCTAGCCTTTTCTTTTCTACAAACAATTGGCATTTCTGGCAACTTCTAACAGTTCTGTTTACATCAGCAAATAAAGAGGGCCAATAAAAACTTGATTTAAGAAACTTATGAGTAGTTACCTTCCAGCTGTAGTGACCTCCACACAAGCATTCATGATATTCTTTAATCACCTCCATGGTTTCCTCTTCTATCAAACATAACAACAATACACCAGTAGGATCTTTCCAATACAACTTAGCTTCAATTATAAAATAAGGTTGAGCTTTAAGTTTCAGAGCTCTGTACTTAGCTTTGTTTATTGAAGGAGGACAAGAAAAGAAACAGAGATAATGAATGATATCCTTATACTATCCTGAACAGAGAAATTTTTACTTAGTTGCTGACTTTGTCTTAATTTGATATGTTTCTTCAGTTACTTCATCTACAAGTGCAAGTAAACTAATTCCTAAAGCTTGGAAATTATATTCTGTCAGCAATTTGGCTAGTCCCTATCATTTGACTAACTTTGTTGGTTTGATATCCAAGTCATATTCCTAGATTTTGGCAATCCATTTTCCTCTTTTTCCTTCCACATCACTCTGTACTAGCACATCCTTTACAACAGAATTAGGCACATATGCTACTATTTGAGAATGAAGTATATAAATTCTAAAAGCCTTTAATGTTCAATAAAGCATATACCTACTTCTCCATGATATTATACTTCAGTTCTGCATCTCTGAGGAATTTGTTGAAAAAGGCTACAGGTTGTTCACTACCTTCTTCATTTTTTTGTAATAATACAGTAGCAAAAGTAGAAGGTGATGCAAATGAGAAGACCTGAAAAGGTTTTTAGTAATCTGGACTGATTAAGACAGGAGCTTCTTGGAGAGCTTCTTTAATTCTACCGAATTATTCTCTTGCATCTTTGTCCCATTTAACTTCAACATTCTTTTTTAACATATCTGTTATTCTCCTGACAATTTCAGCATAATTTGGAACAAATCTTCTCAGAAAATTGATTTTTCCCAGAAACCTTTGGATATCTTTTTTACTTCTAGGTAGTGGAATTGTCTGTATAGGTTCAAACCTTGCAGGGTCAATATTTACTCCTTGTTTTGAAACTACGTGACCCAACAACTAACCTTCTTCTAAAGAAAACAAATATTTCTTGGGATTCAATGACAATCCAAATTTTTTGCATTTCAAGGAAGCTTTATTCAAGTGTTCTAAGTGTTCATAATCAGAACCTGAAAAAATAGTAACATCATCAAGATAAATAACTACAAATTTATCACCCATAAAAGCAATATCCATTTCTCTTTGGAAAGTTGCTCCTACATTCATGATGCCAAATGGCATCCTGGCATACATGAATGTTCCCCAAGGTGTGGTGAAAGAAGTCTTCTTTTGATCTTCCTTCTCCACAACCACCTGATTATACCCAGAAAAACCATCAACCATGGATAACCTGAATTCTCTAGTTACTTTCTGCAGAACAAAATCCATCTTGGGTAAATGATAGTTGTCTTTTAAGGAAGCTTTGTTCAAATTTCTGAAATCCACACATAATCTTATCTCTCCATTTTTCTTCTTGACTGGTACCAGATTCGAAACCAAATCTAAATATCTTAGTGGAACTATGATTTTTGCTTGCAAAAGTTTTTTCACCTCTTTTTTAATTGGAGCCAACAATATTGGGTTAATTTGTCCGAGCTTCTGCTTGTGTGGTTTAACCACATCTTTCAGTGGTATTTTATGTTGAATAATATCCAAATCATAAGTTTTCAAATCTTCATATGACCATGCAAATACGTCCATGAATTGTTTAAAAATATTTACATACCTTTCTTTGTACTCCTTAGGAACTCCTCTAAAAAATTTGACTAATTTAGGCTCATGTTGAGTCCCTAAATTGCAGTCCTCCATTTCTCCATCTTGGGATATTTTTTTTTTTTTCTGGTTCATCGACACATCATTAGCATCAAACAATCTTTCAAGAGGTACCTGGCCTCTGGGAAAAATATTATCTTTCAATTGAATTATCTTCTGATCACTAATTGAATGTTTTATATTTTTGGAAATATCACTTTGACCACTTTCATAAACTTCTAAATCAATTTGAATATCTTCAAAATTTCCAATCATTGTTAAAAATTGATTAATTTGTTCATCATCCTCAAAAACCTGCCAATGTTTTACTTTATCAGGGATTGAAGGCCTGTATCTCAATTCAATTTCATATCTCAATCTTGGATTAATTGGTGGTTTAAATGTGCTAGCTGCAACTGCCAATGAATTTTCCATTTTGTTCTCTTCTCTTGGAATAAACTATAAATTAAAAGCCTCAAAATAATTCTCAACTAAATCCCACACCCCATTTCTATAAGATCTCAATCTGGGTGTTTAGTTTGGCACCAATTCTTAATTTGTCTTATGATTAATTCATAGTCACCAAAAACAGATAAAAACTGAATTCCCATTTGTTTAGCTGTCTGCAGACTTAGAATCAATGCTTCATATTTAGCCACATTGTTAGTAGATTCAAATTCCCATTTGAAGGAAAAAGGTAAAAAGTTACCTTCAGGAGATATAAATATGAATCCAGCTCTAGTGCCCTCCTTAGAGATTGCACCATCAAAATAACACTTCCAAATTTTATTTGAACACAACTCTTTATGTACATTGGAATAAGTGAGATGCTTTTGTGAATCTTCAGCAAATTCTGCATCTTCATGCAGCATGAAACAAGAGAGATCCTCCTTCTCTTGGCCATAAATGGGGGAATTACCTGCATATTTCTTGGTAGTAGTTTTCAAGAATCTAGTTTCTATGTATAACCTCCTTTCCTCCCCATTAAAAATAGGAATGATAGCATATGTGAAATCCAATTTCAAAACTCCTCCAAGCTTTGACCCCCAAGATATAGACAACAACATACCAAATCTGGCTGGGATATCTGCTAATACCACATCCATCATAATACTCTTAGCTGGAATTTGAGCTAGGGAATCAACCATATCCTTGATAAGACCCACACACTTCACCCTTTTTGAATCAAAGGAATAAAGGTCTCTATATGGTTTGGTGATTTGTAAATTCAATTCTTTCATCACAGACAGTGGCATTAGATTATGTGATGCTCCAGAAGCTAGCATACAATTATGTAAAATGAAATCATGCAACATAATTGATATATAAAAAGGTGGAATAGAAGAATGTACCTCTTCAACATGAGGTACAAAAGTAACCACTAGTTTCTCTTCTTGCAGATTCACTATATCACCCACCTCATCAGACTGAGATAGATTAATAAACTCTGCAATTTATTTCTTATAACCAGGTGTTTTGACCAACTCAAGAAGCAGCACTTGAATCTTTACTTTTTCTAATTCTTTAGACAAGCTGAAAGTTTGATTTTGTTTTGTTAACTTTTCATGTTCTTCTTGGTTTTTATTTGAATTCGCATGTTGATCAGGAACAGTAACAATTTTCTCCAAATTATTTGGGTCATTAGATTTTATTTGAGGAGCTTCAGCTTGCTGCTTCTCTTTCTCTTTTTCTTGATTCATGGGCTGTTTCCCCTTATCTGATTTTTTAATAGGATTATTTTATAGTGGAGTCGCCATTGAAGTAGGTATTGATTATGATTCCTCTCCTTCATCATCCTGAGTTCTCAACCTCTTTTTTGACCTCAAATCATATTTTTTATGCAACTCTGCTTGCATAAAATCAGTAAATTGTTTGCAATAATCATCCATTTCTTCCTGATCAAATGAGATATTAGCTTCTTTACATTCTTCTGCATATTCTTTCTCACTCTCTTCTTCCGTTTCACCATCTTCCATATATATAGCAGAAATTTGATCTTCATCTTCTTTCTGATCATTATCAGCAGAATGTGATGGGGCTACCTCTATATATAAAGGTGCTTGGAATTGATCTTGATCTTTTCTTTCTCTCTATAGAATCTGTAGGGGCTGTTTTCTGAATTGGGGGTTGAAAACCCCTCTGTTTTGTTGTGCAAGTTTCTTGTTATCTAATTCCATCTTTACTAATTTATTTGACAAATTTTTAATGACCTTATTCATACCATCTATCCTTTGATCTTGTGATGAATCTTCTTCTTTAGCCTTTCCCTTGTCCTGAACCTTTCCAGCAGCAATCATGTTTACCTCAATTTCTAAGGCATCAGTTTGAATTTGTTCAAGAGTGGAGGCTCTTCTTTCTCTCAAGGTAAAACTGAAATCTGATACAAATGCACTAGCAAAAACAACCCTTGCTCCAATAGGAGGAGGTTTCATTTCCACAGGCAAACTATTGTACAAGTTATTAAATCTTTTGACAAAATCACTCATACTTTCATTTGATTTTTTCTTTATAGCATTAAATTCTGTTAAAGAATAACCATGGTCTCTTTTTTCACCCCATCTCTAGATGAATTGTCTTTCTAATTCATCCCAATCATTAATTGAACCATTAGGTAATCCTTTAAACCATTTTCTTGCCTCTCCACTTAGAGACTGTACAAAAAGTATCATTACAACATCAAGATGTTCTATATTAAAGTTTTTCAGCAAAAGTGCAAAACAAATGCAAGTGTTATTCTACAATTATTTCATCTTCACCAGTAAATCTAGGGAGTAACTTAAGGTACTCCTGAGGAATTGCATTCATTGGTTGGGGTAGATTTAATGGTGCATATCTATTCATCAAGAATGCAGGGGCTGCCATGTTTATGCCCCGATTGACTGCTCCTTGAGCGGGGGTAAAATGAATACCAGTTGTAGGTGGGGATAAAAGGGGTGGAACAACTGATATGGGAAGGGGTATATGAACGATAGTAGAAGAACTGGCAACTGAATTATGTTGAGATTCTGTGAATGGAAATGATACCGACTCAAAAGATAGTTCTTCTAATGTTGGTTCTTGGAAATGAATGGGTGATGATAAGGATTCTTTTTCCGGGAAAATGAGTTTCTGGGAAATTTTCTTGGATGGAAAAATATGAGAACTACTGCCTGGTGCAAGCAGTGTGCCATTAGGTGTAGAAAATATTTTTGTTTTTTGGCCCTTCTTTGAAACTAACTTTTCTGGATCTGACAGAATAGGGACTTTTTGCTGAGAGGTATCTGACCTCATGTGAGGCCTCTTAGGAGCCAGAATTATTTAAAATAAAACACAGCTTAGTATTTCCTCCTCTTTGAACAACCAAAGGAAATATGAACAAAACCTAGGGAAAACCTTCGAATCTTCGTTCCCTGAAAACGACGCCAATTAATGTTGTACCTTAAGAGACAATCCCTTAGCTATGATAAGGAATCAATGCTTAAGACATTTTATGATTATGTCACAAATTTTTATGTCTCTATTTTATTAACCCTCAAGTATTTATAATCAAACCCTTAAATATCAAATGTTATGAATGCTTCACAATGCTACCATCTATTGATGTTGAATGATGTGACTAGAAGAAAATGTAAGAAGAAGTCCAAACTGATATGCTGTTTTATACAGAAAATATCATTCCAAACCCCAGAAGAAATATGTGAAAGAGATAGTTAAAACAAAGGAGTGCCAATTAAGGTTTTTTTTTTTAACTCTTATACACAGAAGTAAAAAGAGACCTACTGCTCATAACCTTGTTTTATTCATATATGGAAATACATAATGAAAACTTGAATACATTTCAACATAAACAAAATGCCAGAAAATTGCTTACTCATTCATTAATTTTGAATATTTGAGTACAAAAATATTTGTCTGAAGGTCCAAAACTCGAAACCTTTCTTTCTCTTGAAAATTACATTAAATACAGTAAAAAGCAGTTTGGAACTATTGTAACCAATCCTAGCTACCAAAACTACTTCAAGACTTCGAAGGCTGTCTATTACATGCCTTGAAAATGTCTTATTACAATTACATTGTCTTCAGAAAATAACATAAAATAAATATCCTAATCTATAGGAATTGCTGAAGATGTGGCTTCTTTTCCTTGGTCAACTGATTTGTCTTTCTTTGCTACTGATCCTTTTGGCAGGTTAATTGTCCAAGCTCTACACTTTTTCCATATTTCTACCTTCCTCCTAGATGAATGTGTCAGATTGTGATATTCCAATCTGAATGAAGTAATTTGATCATAAGACGGCCTTTCTGAGAAAAGAGTTTTTACCATCCACAAGAGTTGAAAATGTCTCTGCAAGAAGTTGACCATTGTCTCTCCTTTAAGCACCTGAGTCTTTTCATGCCTGTTATCAACCTTGATTTTTGTCATCACCAGTAAATTCTCATAAGAGATCCATGGAAAAATATTTCCTTCAGCTCCCCAACATGATGGCAAGCCTACTCTTGTCATTTTATCAAAATATTTATCAAATTGACTTATTGCTTCTTTGATTTCCATTAGTTTCTTTTCTACAACCTTTCTGAGATCATTCCTGACAATCATTTTATTAATTTCCACTGCATATAACATTCTGTCTTGCATATAATTCTCCTCTAACTCCTAATCTGATTTGGAATTAATAAAATCAAAAAATATTCTGGCCCAAATGGCTCTATTAATTCCTTTTTGCTTATCAGACATAATTGGTTCTTCACACTCTACAATAAGGCTTTTCTCTTTTGAAATTATCATCAGGAAGCACCGATTGAATTTCATTTTTGAAATGATATCAGTCCAAATGATATCTTTAGCTTGTATTAGTGAAAGATTACCTTTCATTCTTTCTTTGAGATTCTTAATCTTAGCTTCAACATTTCGGAAATCCATTTTGTATTTATCTGCTTCATTTTCTATGACCTTCATCAATTTTGTTGTAGTCTCCAGATCTGTTTGAGCCTTCTTTCTATCTCTTTCAGCCATCTACAACTCAGTATTTAATTGAATAATTTGTGTTTGAGGGTCTTCATCACCTATAGGAAAAACAAAAGTACAGTTATGATTATGAATATGATTTTGCAATGAAATTGCAGTCCGCTTTATTTTGGATAGTTCTTCATCCTTCTGCATGAGTTGCTGCAACAACTGTTCCTTTTCCTTCTCTACCTCTGCAACTTCTGTAGCCATTGAATGTTCACCAGTAGGTAACTTCAATTTCTTCCTTAATGTAGATATCTCTACCTCAGCACTTTGCATGAATTTTTGCACAACAGTCTTATCACTAGGGCCTACTCCAATTTTTATAATAATCTTCTTCAATTCTTCATTTTGAACTGTTAAGGCTCTTGAGTTAGCCTTTTCTAACTTCAACTGTTTAATTACTTTACCCAACATATTCTCTGCCTTTATTTCCATCACATTAGTCTTTGTGAGGTCACTTACAATCAATTGACCTGTTTGCATATGCAAGTTCATTTTATCTATTAGTGGAATCTTCTTTACATCCACAATCACAATAACATTGTTGAAATTACTGGAAGAACAAATTGACATATCTGTAGGAAGTGAGAGGGAAATTCTATACTGATCTTTTTCAAGATCCATTACAGTTAACAATCTTGTTTGTTTAGTAGTGACTTGATGTTCAGATTGGGCCTCCATGCTGGCCTTCATCCTCTGATTTATTTCTTCAATTTGTGAAAACATCTGTTTAATCAAGGGCACGTGTTCATGAGAAGCTTCATGATTCCTGGGTGAGGCAGGAGCATTTTGTTCTTCTCCCAAATGCAAAGAAAAACCAGGAGCTGTAGATGCAGAATCTTCAGTAAGTTTTGTTCTCTTCATGGCTTCCTGCTCCTCATCATCTAGATCAATCACCATTTTTGGTTCTTTTCGCTATTTTCTCTGCTATAGTAGGAGTTTGAATGTTAGCATCTACTGAGTTCTTCACATCTTTACATGCTATCTTCTCTTGTTCTGGCCTACTTTCATGAATGAAAGCAGAAAACCAGTTCTCAATCCTTCTATTTTAAATAACACTATATAGGCCATAAGCCCAACTTTCTCCTAATAACATCTGCGTGTCATCTACCATTTTTTTTACTTCATCAAATGCCTGTCTCATATTTACTATGAAAGGGCCTACAACCATGGGTAATTTATACATGTGTCCTTTCTTCATAGGCACGAAATGAACCTGATCAACATTTGGACTCTTTCTAATGAATTCTAAAGAAAAAAGCCTCATTGGTACAAAAGTTGGGAGTCTGTAAGGCTCAACACTTAATCCATATATCCTTATTTCAGAATATTCCTCAAAAACAAACCAGTCTCCATATTCACAATTGTTTCCTAAATGCATAAACTCCCAAGCTTTAGGTAAGAAACAGGGAGGAGGACTTCCATTCAATATTTTGTATGCAGTTGGCATGTAATAACTAGCAAAATCAAACAACCCAGCCTCATTTTGCTCCCTTCTAACTACATCTGTCCAGAATATCACTGATTGTCTTATTTTATTTACATCCATAATGTTTAGACCTAAATGCATGAATTCTTCCACATTCTGGTATAAGAACAAATATACAATTAATGAGGGAAATTTATAGGAATCTGTTAATGAAAGGCTCATCAGCTGTGAGTTGACTGCTTCCTGCCAATATGATGGAATATCCAACACCATTCCTAGCCTCATCATCATGGAAAACATCCCTAGAACTTATTTATCCACTATATTATCATCAACCTTACCCAGAATTTTTGCAATATGACTCAATACTGGATGAGTCTCAGCATCAAAAACCCCCATATCAAACTCCTTGCAATCTAGCTAAAACTGCTTCATGTTAGGCTTCAAATGAAACATGAACTGATTGAATTCTTCTCCTGCAAGATTATCATAATATTTAACCAGTGAATCATCAGAAAATTGAATGGATGAATCTGACTCAGGATAGCAAAGGGCTTGGCAGATTAATAGGGTAGACACCAGCAGAACATTCTCTCCTTGGGAATTTATGACAAAACATTTCTTTGGATATATAACAGATACCAACCAATAGATGAATTCAGGGAAAAGGTGGGTTTTAGGAATGCATGCAGACAAGACTCCTGACTTGACCATGGTAGAATACACAGGGAAGGAATTAGTATTCAAGATAACTTGCTGGTAAAAGGGGAGGTGAATTGTTGAACAGAGGGTATCTTGAATATCCCTCTCAGTATCCATGAGAGGGATATGGCTGGTTGAACATGAAAGGGATGACCGTTTAGCCATGGTTAAAATTTTACATGGAAAACAATTTACAGGGTGGTCAAATTTTGCAGGTGGCGGAAAGCTAAAATGGGGTGCAGCTCAGCAATTCACAAGTAATTTTGAAAAACAAACAAAAAATTATTTAAATAGGTGGCACGGGTTTTAAATTAAATGCTGACAAGAGGCGCCAGCAAGCCGTTAACTCTGCTTGACGTGGAAGAAAATTGTGACCAACTCAGCGTCTTACATCACTGCAGGGGCTCTCGGGGTACGGAGGAAAACTTTGGCTGGTGCCCCTGCTTTCAATCTCCGCCGTTGATCTCCGTTGTCCCCACAGTCAACCCGGTCAACTGCGGAGGCACTACTCATGGTATCCGACGTGCTAGTTGTGCCCGCGGGTTGGGCTTTTTGATAAATATTTTAATGATCGACACTTTTCGCCATTCAAAACAATCACTGTTTAACATTTAATACCGGCCCCACAATTATAAAGTTTAAATTTTTAAACTTTAACTTAAACTTTGACGAACATAAATATTTTTTCATGCTAAAGTATAAGACTTCAATACTTTAACATATTTTCCCACATTTTATATTTTTATTTTTTCAAATATTTGAAAAATAAAAGGATACGAATATGATCCACAACAGTACCGATGACACCGTCTCTGGCATGAGAGTCCTTTGATGGAGGAGGAACAATAAAATTAGATCTCAGCACGTTGGGAATTTTCTCGTAGAGCATGCTAGACTGAGTATAAATCAAGTCTAAATATTGAGCACGAGAAATGACTTGATCTTCAGTGATGACACCACCCTTAGTGACATCCTTACTTATAGATGGTCACAAGGACTTAATAAACCACTCATAAAGGAGCTGATCAGGAAAAAATGTCTTAACCATTCTACGAAAAAGATGCCGCTCATGAATATGATCAGAAATGTAAGTAGCATTAGTCTGTTTAAAATTAGTCAAGAGTTTCGTTCCAGTTTCATATCATATGGGTAATTAGGAGTGGGTCAAAAATACAGTAACTAGGGTAGTGAAATTATCAAAAGAAGCTCTTGGTAACTCAATGTACCATTTTACAGTGGGACCAGTGAGTGTATGCTAGAAAAGACGTAGTCGAACATAGTCATCATTTAGGGAGTTAGATGAATACCACATTTGATAAGTCATTACATGAGTTGACACGTCTTCCCCATGGTTTCCATTGAACTTAGGAATATCCAAGGGTAATTTATGAGGTATCATTGGCCACCAAGGAGCATAGTTGATTGGATCATTGATGAGTCGGTTTAAATCCGGTAATTCTAAAGTTGCAACAAAAGGAAATCGTTGATTGAGGTCGGGTTGAGAATAGTCAAGGTATGATGGAATTTCTTAGGCAACAAGCCTTGGAGCACCAAAATAAGGAATCTATTGCTGGTAACCCAGATAGGGGTTGTTTTGATAAGCAAACACTTGAGGATTCTATTGACCAAAACCTGGATACGTTACTTGTTGAAATGAAGGTTGTGGCATTTGCGCTTGTGGCTGCCAAGGAGTCTGTCCACCAATGTTATAACCCAAATTAGGATAGCTTGGATTTGGTTGAGGATAGGTATAACCTGGTTGTGGTTGCGACATCCCATAATATGGTAATCCAGCTTGTGAATAAATGATTCCGGATACAGGGGGTTGTTTTAAACCAGCCAAAGGAGTTGGAGTCTGAGGGTCCAATACTTGAAGGTATTGGGTTGAGGGACCTGCCTGAGACTATTGAGGTACAACAATTTGAGTCTGTAATAGGGGTAAAGATGTATTAACAAGTGGAGTTGATGTGGGTGCAACAGGTTGAATCGGTTGATACGAGTGTACAACCGTTTGTGGTTGGATAGGCAGAGTGGGCTGCCATTGAAAAACATTCATTATGACATTAGGATGACCATAGGTCGCCCCCCAGCATGAGGAGTATAATAAGATGGAAAATATTGTTCTCCAAATGTAGGGATTCCAGTCGAAATTGTACTGAATGGAATATACCCAGATGGACCAACTTGATATTTCCCTGATGATGGATATAAGGATCAAGCCATTCAATACTCACTAGAGGTTTACTAAATAAAGTACCAAACGATGACATTGGTTAAGTCCATGGGTTTGAGGATGCACCAGAGAAGGTTCCAGATAAATATTGGTAACCAGGTGGGACGGAAGGGCCACCATATAAATGCGACTCTGGTGAAGTCGTGAACATCGACGGGGTAGCGAGAGCAGGTGCTGTCACAATTGGAACATATGGTCCAACTGAATATATTGGCTCAGGCATGGTTATTCGACCAAATGTATACCCTATTGGATCTACGAGAAATCTAATAAACGAAGGATCAACAAAAGCAGAGGAGGGCGATTGAGGAAAAGACTCGTACAGGTAAAGCTCCCTCCCAAAATAAGTTGGAGTTAAAGGTGTTTCATCTTGTGGTATTTATTCAATCGAAATTAAACCAGGTGGAAGGATTTCGCTGTTAGGTGCAAATTATATTTCAAGAGATTGACTACGTGATCTGGGAGACTCAATGGCTACAATAGATTGTGGGGTGACCGATACAGGAACAATTTTTGATAATTCGACTTCATGATGAAGATGTTTTGGCAAAAAAGAGACAGAATTTGGATCAAATTCCAGTTGAACAACGTCGGGTTCGAGAGCTATGGTCTCATTGATTGGATGGATCGTGAACACAGGTAGCTATGAGGACTTTGTCTTGACAACAAAAGTTGAACTAGGATTTGTAGAAAAAACTAGTGCCGACTTTGGTATATGTTAGGATGATGTCGCACCAGAGGTACTGATAGTACTAGTTCTAGTAGAGTGATGTCACCTTCGCCGACCATAAGTAGCTTCCAGTGGTAAAGGTGGTTTCAGTGCTATTATACATGAACGACAGGGAAAGGGATGTTCTTCTTCCACGATGACTAATTTATTTTATGAAAAAAAACAAATAAACAAAATAAAAGGGTGATTCTAGGAAATTTTTTTACCAAGAAACTGTGAACTGCAGAATACCTCCTGGCGAACAAAGAAGTACAGGCAGACAATATCCCCGAATGATGTGTTCAGTGTATCACAATTTACAAGGCAACTAACTTGGTTCAGTTTGGATGGATAGCAACCTAAATTTTTCCTCCCAAACATACTCGAAGGTACGTGGAGGCCCAAGTCTGTTATAGCACTGTCTAATGCGAAACTGCATAGTGAGAGCACCCCTTTATACTTATTGTACTAGAACACCGCCCTATATACCCGAAGGTACGTGGACGAGCTTCGATATACATACGTATGTGGAGTGAGGTATCGCACTCGGAATGTATTGCATACAATTAACGATAGTTGCTATGTTTAACGACGCTAGAATACGTCTCTAGCCTAGACCTTCTAAATGTTATCGTTATGGTTCCAGTGCTTTTTTAGGTAAATTGATGTAAATTTTAAGTTGATCTTGTTTATAAATTTGCCTTTCAAGGTTCATTGCGATGATGTGATGGAAATTCCTAAAATGCAAACTAAAATGATAAGAAAACTTTTCAATTTTAGCTTTTTCAATGAAATTCCTAGCTACTAAAGGGAAAGAGCAATCAGTTTTGAGAGCAAACAACAAAGAGCACAAACTAATATGCAACTTTTCTAACTTGTTCCTATGAAAAACACACAATTCAGTCCCCTTAATGTGAATTCAAAAAGGAAACTATATGCATCAAATCAACAAAAAACAAATGTTTTCTTCTTTGAGAAGCGAGGAAAGTTAACAACAATTTCTCTTTTAGGAAAAATGAAGAATGGAACTACAATTTTTCCTACAGGAAACGAAGAATTTAACGAAAATTTCCTTTACAAAAACAAATGGATCTAATGCAGAAATAAAAAACTTTTAATTTTCTTTGTCAATGATAAATAAAAACACTTAAAGAGACATTGAACAAACTTACTTTTCAAAGGAGGAATAATTAGGCAAATTCGCTGGTCTCTAAGAGGTATCAAACAATTGAAAACACAACAAACAAATGGATGAGAGTGTTGGCAATGAAAAATTAAAAGGGAATTTGGTTGGATAAGGGGGAAACACAGTCTCTAAAGGGAGACAATGCGATGCAATGAACCCCTGAGTGGGCGACAGTGCACTGCAGTGCACTGTGTCTTGACCAACAGTGCATTGGGTGTAGTAGAGATTCAAAATTCAAGCTACAAAACACACTTCTAATGCAATTCTTTGATTCAAAATTCTAATAACTGAAAATAGATTCTACTGGGTGGATAAGCAGAGGAAAAAACACCAGGAATGATAATAAAATCCCCAGTGGAGTCACCAAATTGTTATGCGGAATTATGATCTACGGATAAATCAAATTCCCTAAATGTGGTGCTATGCATTTAGAACAATAGATTAAAGAATTTTCTATGACTTTCTCCAAGATTGAATAGACATACAAAAATATAGAAGAACCTACTTGAGATCCAAGCGCTTCCTATTCTCCTTCTGTCACTTTTGCTGTAGCTTCCAATCCAACTTAGATCGCCAGATTAGTTCCTGAAAGTATAAACACTAAACAACAAAGAGATTGCAATATACATATGCCTATTTATCTTAATCAGTTAAATCGATTGAACATGAAACATATATATCATTTAAGAGTCCATCATATGAGAAATAGAAACATAAACAAATACATATATGGGAGAATGAACAACAATATTTATTAAAGAGTAGAAGGGGAAGGTTACAACCAATGATCGATTTGATGTCACTAGTTCCAGCATCATCCTAGCCTCATCACAATCAACATCTCTCCAGTAGCATATCAATTCTATCACTCTCTCAATTACGAATCCAACAACATTTCTTTACCAAAATTCTTCCTCCCCTAGCACTAGGATCTATGCTCAATTTATAGGGAAACTTAAGGTAGTTTCTCAATCAATGAATTTCTAATAATAGGAAAGACATGTTCCCAAGCTCAGAGGTGTTATATGGACACATGGATTTGAAGTTTGACACATATGGACTCTTATAGAAGGCACCGGCCATGTGGAGATTCTAGAACAATGAGAATTTCGCTTCCATTTGACCAACACACTCTTGAATATTGAGAAGTGATCCAAATGTGATAGCTAAAATTTAAAAGTTTTTGAAAGTGTGCCAAACCTGAGCAATAGGATAGATCTTTTCTTCCTGATTCCAGCACGACGAACGGTTCGAAAAACCGACACCGTATGAAGAAGTTATTGCATTTTGAAAAGTCCAGTAAACTGCAAATTTTGACAGTTGACCAAGGTTGATAGGGAAATGGTACAGTCATCAAAAGAGAATATTCCAAGGAATATTCCTAAAATATTCCTTATAATATTCCCCAAAATATTCCTTTTGGACTAGTTATTATAGGAAAAATGTCGAATTCTTATTGGGCATATGGATTTGTTGGGCCAATCAAAGAGCGCCACGTGGCAAGCCTGGAGGCCACCACATGGGCTCAAATCCATATGACTGGCATGAAACTGGGAGTTAGGGCTTGAACCCCTGACCTACCCCCGACTAGCGCGCCCATATGCCAACATGCCATTCGGATGATTCTTAACATACTAAGGATTGATGGCATATTTGAATGTTAAATATTTTGTATGCGGGGGAGCGGAGGGGCCAACCCCTCCCACATAGGATCACACCCATACCCAAAGGCTAAACCACTGGGAAAATGTTAACCAAAATCCCACTTTATGTGTGACATTGTCACAGTTAGTTAACCCTCTCCGCGTTGTCATCTACTTAACCTCCGTTCAACTGCAATTGTAAAACCTCTAAGCAGAGTTTCCTCCAACGGTTCTACTAACATTTATGAAGACTAAGGTTTGGGGGTCATGTGCCCAACCGCAATTTTAAATGCCACAGCTAAATAAGGCAGTGATTTTGGAGCGCGCCCAAATTTGGGCGAAATTTTCCACTTTGACTCTAGTTAAGTGGACTCCTCCACAATTAGTGGAGTTTTTCTAGGCGTTACTGGGAAATGAGTTGGAGACTCAATTTTTGACCATTTTGAGTGAACGGAGAGTAATTATTAGATAATTGTAGTGTTCTAGAGCCATTGGTGAGGGTTGCAGATCCATCAGATAAATTCTGAGCGTGATTTTTCTTCAGAGAAGTTCTAAGGGCCACCAGGGCCACTAGGAGCCAGCAGCAGAATGAGACCTAGCCAGGGCAGCTAGAGGCCTTACTCAGGAAACCGATAGTAATTTTTGGATGTTTCAAAAATTATGGAGCCATTGGTGAGGTTTTTAGAGCCAGTTGAGGACTTCTGAGCAGGAATTTTCTTCAGAGAAGTTTTAAGGGCCACAAGGAGGCAGCAGGAGAATGAGGCATAGCCAGAGAAAACAGAGATCATTCTCAGAAAACTAGTAGTCTATTCTGACTATATTGAACCTTATGAATCCAATGGAAGGATTTGAAGAAGATTTTGAAGAATTCTGAAGGCCGAGATGCTTCAGGGAAGTTTTCAGTGAGTCCAGAACCACAGGGTGCCACCAGGTGTTGGAGGCATAACCAGAGCAACCAGAGGCAAATTTCAACAAGTGAATAGTCTATTCTGACTATTTGGACATTATAAACCCATTGGAGGTATTTTCAAAGCCATTTGGAGACTTCTATAGCTGAATAATCCACAGGGAAGTTTTGGGCAACCCAGGGCCAACAGGGGTTGGACCCCTAGATTGGGGAGCTAGAGCTCATTCAGAGAAAATGAATAGTCTATTTAGGAGGACTGATATATGCTAGAGACACTAGAAAAGGTTTCAGGGACATAAAATGACTTCTAAGGGAGTTTGTACCACATAGAAGCTTAGGGAAGCTTAAGGGCACCGACAATAGAGATCAAATTAAAGGGAGCCTAGGTCCATTTCCAGAGAGATAGAAACCATTACAGGGGTATGATGGTATTCTAAACCCATTGGTTGAGTTCAAATAACCATTGGAGTTAAGTAGAAACTTGTAAAATAATTTTTCCATCATAATCGCAAAGAGCCAAGTCAATTGACAAAGGCTCAAGGAGACGTAGCCCAAGACATATGGGTGAACTCCTTTATTAAATTTGATGTTATGTGTTGATGATTAATTTGCTGAAATTTATGCTTGTTGTACATACTTTTAATTAGAAAAAACAAATGTTTAATTCCTCACACATAAAAACTTAAAAAAGTTAAAATTCATACACCTAGTTCAAGTATTCAATTCCGCATTATCTTACTTTGTTTAACTGAGTGGGAGGTGCTTGCATAACATAACAAGTCAGACACCCATTTCATATCAGGAAGTGCATTGCAGTGGATCCTTGAAGGGAGGGAGCTGCATATGAAACGCAGTTAGTCCCTTGAGAGGCAACATTGGTGAGCTCATATGGTATATAACATATACTTCAAACCTTGGAAACCTTTCAATAGAAGTCATGAATGGTTTTTTCTTGTCTTAGGGCATGTAGCAACTAAAATGATAGGGGATGATGTCTAGTTTGACCAGGTCATGGGGTATGATGCCAAAACTTGGCAGATGAGGGACCGACAATAACCAAGTTGGTGGATGAAGCACAGAGCACTACCGCGCAGAGCATCAAAGTCATAATACCATTCAAGAGATCTGTGGAAGCATTGAAGGAAAAGATGAAGGTAGCCTCCCCACAGTGACTTGGGATGAGTCACACGATTGTGTTGGGGGCCTGTTGGAGTAAGGTCCCCTGGGGTACTTTTAGGTTTACTTTTGTTTAAGTTTTCTTGTACGTGCCATGTGCAGATGGTCAAAGGGGTTTTGGGTTGGGTCAAAGTCCCTTAATTATTGTAAAGGGTTAATGGGAAAACCATGAGTCTCAAACCATGGTATGTGCACGTTTTGGATAATATAAATATGTAAGAGTAGATTAAAGAAAGAGATCATGAAATCTTGGATCAATTTTGGTTATGCGTCTTCGTTAGTATGGGTTTTTGTCTATGTAGAAAGGCTCCTGTTGGTTGTGTACATGGAGACCTAAGTCCTTAGCTGTGTGCAAACTCTGCTGTTGTGTGCGCAGAAAGATAGTTTGTACTGAATTGCAAATCTCTTAATAAAGAAGGAAATTTTGGCGAACTCACTCTTATGTGATTTGCTGTCTTAGATTATCTGTTATTTGTGGTAGATCTAGATCTGTTCTATCATTTCATATTTACTTCAGTAAATGAGTTAATTGCATCTGTGCTCAAATACTAGTATATGTTAAATAATTAGATCTGAATGAAGTACAATTAACTACTGCACAAGAAATTATATCGAAGTATTCTATGATAATCTGTGCAAGGGTTAGATATGTTTACCATTGACTGTGCATGCGCGAATTTGTTATATTATATGCAGTAATTTTGATTATATATACCACATCAAAATCTCCCTCAGGATGCGGAAACCTGGTTCTAACACCCTTGCATACTGCTTCGGGTGAGACTTTGGTCTACGCAAGCAGATCATTGCTGAAAGGGCCGATAGTTAGAGGGTTTGTTGGTTGCACAAATACTCTGAAACTGGGTCAGGACTGCCTTAAGCCAACAAACCTTCCTGACGAGTCCAACCTGCCTAACATGAAAAATATCTTCCTACCTAATCCATTGGCCCTACACATTTCCAACCACTATCCAATGGTGGGTGGCAATATCGATACTCATAACTCTTACGACTTGTGCGTTTTCTGCCAAAATGACTCATTTCCATTTCCCTATTGTTGTCGAGAGCTCCCGCACCAGGTTGACATTTGAAATTTCCACCTGCTGCTAAGGGCTTCAGTTCTAGCGTTCTGTCTGCGCAACAAAACAACTCATTTCCATTTCCCTATCATTGCCAAGAACTCCCACACCAGGTTTCCATTTGCACTTTCCACCCACTGCTAAGGGCTTCAGTTCCAACATTCTGTCTATGCACCTGTGTTGTTTTGGCACCAACGGGTTTCCATTTTCACTTTTCACCCGCTTCTAAGGGCTTCAGTTCCAGTGTTACATCTACGCACCTATGTTTTTTTGGCACCATCAACAACGTTTTAGTTCTACTTGGCTGGTGGGAAGCACCAACTCTTCCAGGGTTTCTTCCCAAAGCACGCTATTGTTGGGTTTCTCTCACTCTTGTTTGTAGTTCTGTCTCTTCGACGAAAAATTCCAATTTGAAAAATTCTGACTCTTGCAAGGATTCTTGTGGCTCTTTCTTGCAGTTCCAACCTAGTTGTGGATTTTAAGGGTGACTTCACACTTTAAATATTTTTTTCTTACTATATTCTTATATTAATGATAACCCTTACCGTATGACAAAGAATGAAAATAAGCTGGTTGTAAGAGTAAATTATACATAAATGATAAACCTTACCATATGAAAAAGAACGAAAATATTGTGGTTGCTGGAATTTGTTAATGTGGTTTACTTGATTTTTTCCATGTAGGTTGCAAGAAGATTTTCTCGGTGCAGGTTGCAAGAAAAGTATAGTTTAGCTCGCAAGAGATTGTATGTACTCCTCATTGTAGATCCATTTTTTATGATACACTGTATTATTCTTTTGAAGGTATAGCTCTGTCTTGTCCAATCCAATTCAGTCCAGATCCCTCTTGTCTATTTGTTTTTTATGGCATATTATTCATGCCCTCTTTCCTTTCATTGTTTTCTTTCTTCCAACCATTTCCTATTTTCGTCTGCTATGTTCATACGGATTAAATCACCATTAATGCTATAGTATTGTCCTCAACTAGCAGAGGCACTCTACTATCTTTGCTGGCCATAAATTGAGGATGGAAAAACTCACCCGTTTGTCCACATAGACACTTGTATTGAGAAGTGGAAAACTAAATTGTTAACTTATCATTTCCGGTACATTATTTTGTGCATTCATTAGGACCAATTCCTCATGCTTGGTATATACACGAGGAGACCAGGAAGCAGACGAAAGACTGGAAAGTGCTACAAAGCTAGTTCTCCCCTGCTGGAATTTGTTAGTGAAGGAATCATAGTTAGAAGGCCATCTCCCTACTGCTCCTGTACTCTTTGCGAATTAAAGGTAGTCTCTTTCCATCCCACTTCATTCCATATGGGAAAAAAACCTCTTGATCTAAAAAATTTGGTGATAATTCCCCAAGGTTGATTTATCACCATTGTGTCTACGATTAAACCATCGACCATCCTTTGAGATTTAGCTCATCATATCTAATTGCGTTATATTTTCATGCGGGCTCTCATAACTGAGTGATACGTACTGATAATATGGGCCATAATTTATATTGTAATTGGTGTTAATTAAATTAAACAATGTGAAATTATTTTTTAAATTATTGATTTCTTTAACTAGTTTTTAAGGGCGAGCCACTCACCCCATCAGATATTAGATTTCAAATGCATGCATTACACACGTCTAGTCACCACATGATAGATAGTAAAAAAAATTCATCTCAATTTTCTTATCTTAATTCTTTGGTTACAAACTTTTTAACAATTTTTTTTATTGTGGTTGTAAGAACCATACAACATATTATAATTTTTTTTTTTACATTTTACTACGGCCATTAATCCTCTACCTATGAAACTACACATTCTCTTACCGTTTTCTTTCCATTTCTTAAGAGACTTATCAAGCATACTTTCTGCCATAACATATTTGAGACTTATTGCAAGTAATACATAAGTTTAAACTCTCTATACTAACATTTGTGTTTCAATATTAAATAAAAAATAGTCGAATCTTAGGGTCTGGTTAATTATTAACCCTGCGTAAGCATATGTAACCATTTAGCCATCTTTCCAAAGTTAATGAAGGGTTTACTGTTGGATAGATTCACATTCATGATTGGATTAATTCCGATGGGATTATCTGTATTGACAATGACACATTCACATATATATTTTATATAGTTAACACAATACTTTATATTTTCTCGGTACATCGTCTATTATTTCATTCTTTTGATTTTCCTGGTATATCATTAAGAATCTGGTGATTGCATTAAATTATCACCTGCCAGCCTTGCTACGAAACCCACCACCTGTCCACCTTCACAGCTATCGACTGTCCTTCTCGTTTGTTCGTGGCGTAATCATGATCGTCGATAATTCTCCGACTGAGATCTACAGCGTAGGCACTAGGAAGGGTCGTTAGGGTAACAACCCTCCCTATCCTCCTTCCGAGTGCTCGGCCGTCGTTGCTCTGAGTCTCAGATCTACATCTGGTGCGATTTTCCTTTTCTGTAGGTTCTGCCGAGGTGCTTCTCGGCACATTGCTTCGACTTCTGTTCAACGTTGGCTTGTCTTCCACATAGAACAATCTTGCCCCAATTTACTCGGTAATTTGCTGGCCTGTACTCTGATTTTTATGTAAACTGGTTTTCGAATTCGTTTTTATGTATGAATGATTAACTTGGTCCCCTCGACCTCGCAGAGGTATTGGTAATGTTTTGTTTAACAGGAATGTTCAGTCAGTCGCGAAGGGGATTCAATCTTTCGACTTTTCAACACTGGTAAGGTTTCTCTCTTTATGCTACTTGGCATGTTAGGTTTTCACAGTTAATTTCGTTTTATTTACGGGATTTTGAGGTTTAACTCCTCATTTGGTTTTCTTCTCCAGGTTATTTGAGTTGTGGGGCTAGTTACTCGCTTGTTCAACAACAACTCGAATCTGGCAGACCTTCAGCTTAATATTGATGAGTTTATCCACGTTGACGTTGCTGGTCTTTGTAGGATTTAACTATTAGTTTGGTTGAATGTAGCTTCCACCACCCTTCTGTCGCTTGCAGGGACAAGGGGTTTTAATGGCAGGATGACATTACATCCTCGACTGTGTTTTATCGAGAGCACCTCTCTGTTAAGGCTGAAGTAGGATAATAATTTCAGGGCACGACCCTCTATCCATTAGCTTTGTGTAGATGTTCAAATGATAGGAAGAGGAAACACAATATCCTTTCTTCATAATGGAAATGTAATAGTACTGTTCATTATGGAAGTTCCTTAGATTTGTGAATTTAGTTTTGACATGTTTAGTATTTCTTCCTTGGAATTTACTGTTATACCCTTCAGGATTTTACTACAATGTTCTCTGCTAGATACTCAGTCCAGTATGGTATATCAAGATTGTTTTGAATGATTATCAAGGTCTGAAGAAGTTTTACATGTTTAGCCAATTTATATTTACAATGGCTTCAATAGCATATATGTTCGGCTCTATCGGTCCTGCATGCAATGGATATTGAACTTGTAATGTTCTTTGTTTTCTATTATGTGACTATAAATTTATTACAATAACTATGTTTTGAAGTTTCCAGTTAAGCCATTCGGCCCTTCAGGTACTGGCTTAAGGGAAATGAGCTCGAATCCTGGTTTTTGGGGTTCGGGTACTAAACCCACAAGCCCAAACTTCTATGGTTCCATTATAAATGTCTTTATGTGTATATATTTTGAGTTTTTCTTTTCTTAATCTAGGGTAAATGACTTTGATGTTTTCCTCATAAGGTAAACCTAGAGTTTCTTATAGTTAATGATTCTTAATTCTGCAGGTCATATAATTATTTGTATTAGAATTTATTAATGTATTTTCTCTTAGCCTTCTGTTGCCATTAAATCTTTATATCTTTCGTTTAGTATCCAAATTTAACAATAAGGTGCACCACCTAACTTACATCATATAGCATTCTGTAATATATTTAACAACATAATTTAATTTCCATAACTGGGCCTACAATATTCTGCTTAATACTTTCTAGCACAGAGTAATATGTAGGAATTATAACCTTACAGAAATACTACCAGTAACAGATAACATAATTATAATACAATAAGGAAATATTATTATGTCCAAAAGACCCAACATTTATAAATACCTATTTCTAGAATATCCTTTGTCAGTAACTGGTATCCTCCCAATATTGAGCGAGGCAATTACGTCCTCTGCTTCCCCTAGCTCCACACCAGGACTAGGAGTATTCCGAGATAGGAAGTGAGGCCTCGGGATAAAAATCCAGTCTATGCTTCACTTGGGAATCCTTGAGCTCCACTGGTTTTCATCCTAGTTGTAGACAACTCATAGCAAAATTCTGTTTCTATACTTCCCAGTTTCCTTCTGCATAAAACTTGTCGTCCGGTTCTACCTGCATCCAACAATGGCCTTATTCAGTTAATTCGAAATCAAATGTTGATAAAGACATAATTCATTGTTGACTTACATGTATACCCTACCAATGTATTACATGTTTGGAATCGTGTACATAAGGCTTTAGTAGCGATACGTGAAATATGTTATGTACTAATATATGGTTGGGTAGAGCTAGACAATAGGCCACTGGTCCTATCCTTTCCAAAATCTTGAATGGTCCGCAATATCTAGGAGAAAATTTGGCACAATAATTCCATCTTAATGTGGTATTCTTTGGTTTAATCCTCAGGTAAACATGGTCTCCTACCACGAATTCTCAGAAAGTTCTTTTCTTATCAGCATACACCTTTTGCCGGTCTTGAGTAGCCTTCAAGTTCTGCCTGATTTTCTTTACCTCTCACTCCATTTCTTCTAGCATATCTAGCCCAAGCATCATCTTATTCTCTGGACTACTCCAGTTTATAGGAGTTTGGAATTGTCTTCCGTACAACTATTCAGAGGGGCTCATCTTGAGGGATTCTTGATACCCGTAGTTGTAAGAAAACTCAACCAAATGCAGATGCTCTTCCCATTTTGTTGGCTGTTGCATTACATACATGCGTAGCATGTCTTCTAAAATCTGATTCACCCTTTCTGTCTTCCCATCCGTTTGCGGATCATAAGCAGCACTAAATTGTATTTGCGTCCCCAAGCCACTAAATATCATCTTCTATAATGCTGAAGTAAATTTCACATCGCGATATGAGATAACAATTTGAGGAATACCATGTAGTCTGAAAATTTCCCTCATGAATATATCAGCAATTTGCACCATCTTGTAAGTGGATTGGACATGAATGAAATGTGCCACCTTATCGAGTCTATCAACTACCACCATAATTGAGTCATTTCGTTTCCTATTTTTGGGTAGCCCAGTGATGAAGTCGAGGGAAATGACTTCCCACTTCCATTCTGGCACTAGGATAGGTTGAAGCAATCTTGCAGGATGCTGATGCTCAACCTTAATTTGCTGAAATTCTAAACATTTGGTCAAATAATCTGTGATATCCTTTCGCATTCCAGGCCAGGAATAGTCTTTTATAATTGTAGTTAACATTTTATGATATCTTGGATGTTCCGCATAGGAACTTTTGTGATATTCATCCAGAATAATTCTTTTCAGATTGTGTTGATTCAGAATATAAATTCTTTTCCGGTAGACTAAGAATTGCCTACTATTGAGTTCAAATTCTGACTTTTTCCCTTGCTTTTTGTCTGCTACCATAAAAACTGGTATTCAGGTCCTTCTTAGCTGCTCCTAAAATATGTAACTGAAATTTGAATTCAATTTGGTTAAAGGAAAGCTCATATATGCCATGCAGCTTTCTGCTTAACGCATCGCCACCTGATTCTCTTTACCCTTCACATGCTGGATATCGAAATCAAATTCACTTAGGAAAGCATTCCACCTAGCTTGGCGAGCATTCAGATCGACTTGCTTAAAATAGCTAGTTAAGTTACTGTGATCAATTTTCAGTATGAACCTTTTCCCTAGCAGATAATGTCTCCATATCCATAAGGCATGCACCACCGCAGTTAGTTCCAATTCATAGGCTAAGTACCTCTGTTCATGATCCTTTAACTTCCTAGATTCACATGCTACAACTCTTCCTTCTTGATTCGAAATTTCTCCTAAACCCTCCTTACATGCATCGATACATACCTCAAACTCTTTAATCAGAACTACTGCCTTTAGAATAGGAGTAGTAGTTAACAACTCTTTTAATAACTCAAAACTGTTCTGACATTCTTGAGTCCATTTAAAGACTCCTCCTTTCCGCTGCAGGGAGGTAATGGGAAAGGCTATTTTGGAAAATCCATTGTTGAATCGTCGATAATAACCAGCCAAACCCATAAATGAACAAATGTCAGCTACGTTCTTTGGGACGTTCCATTCCATGTTTGTTTTTATCTTTTCTGGGTCCACAACAATCCCTTTAGCAGAAATCACATGCCCCAAATATTGGATCTGTTCCTTAAAGAAGTCACACTTACTAAACTTAGCATAGAGCTGATGTTCCCTTAACATTTTTAGCACAATGCACAAATGTTCCTTATGCTCTACCATATTCTTGGAGTAAATTAATATATCATCAATAAAAGTTAAAACGAATTTATCCAAGTATGGGTGAAATATTCCATGCATTATGCTCATAAAGGTTGCCGGTGTGTTGGTTAACCCAAAGGGTAATACTACAAACTCATAATGTCCATACCAGGTACAGAAGGCTGTTTTGCTTATATCTTCGTCCTTGATCCGGATCTGGTGATAATCTGACCTTAAGTCAATCTTGGAAAAAACTGTAGCCCCTTTGACTTGGTCGAACAAGTCATCTATGCTCGGTAGTGGGTATTTGTTTTTGATAGTCAACTTGTTGAGTTGTCGATAGTCCATACACATGTGCATAGTGCCAGATTTATTTTTCACAAACAACACTGGTGCTCCCCATGGGGACACACTAGGCCGAATGTAGCCTTTATTTATCAACTCCTACAACCACATCTTCAACTCTGTTAATTCAAGCACACTCATCCTATATGGAGCTCAGGACACAGGTGCTGCTCCAGGTATTAGTTCTATTATAAAATCTTTGTCCCTCTTTGGTGGCAATCCTGGGATTTCCTAAGGAAATACGTCTTGAAATTCTTGTACAATAGGAATATTCTCCAACATAAGGGTCTTGTCTTTGGAGTTGGTGAATCCCACTTGAATTGCATAGAACTGGCACCCCTTTCTTATGCATTTTATTAGCTGAGATGTTGTTATAAGTCGTAACAGTAAGGTATTTTTAATACCCTGGAGTTCTTGATGAGTTCCATCATTTGATTTAAAATAAATAACCTTATCTTTGCAGTCTACTAATGACTAGTGTTTCTCCAGCCAATCCATCCCTAATAAAATATCATATGATCCCAGGGGTAGGATGTTTATTTCTATAGTTATGCGCTGGTCCCTAATACTCAATTCACAGTTTGGTACTTTGGCATTGAATTGCCTTCTTTCCCTTGCAGCCAGCTCAACTAACCAAGGGTTTTTAAATTTCTGATTCTTCAATTTACAATTTTCAACTACATGAGGGTGTATGTAGCTCAAGCTAGCCCCCGGGTCAACTAAAATAGAAATAGATTGGGTTTGTAGCTTACCTTCTAACTCTATCATGGTTGGATGGTAGTTTTCTTGTCAATCCTCCAGAGCTGCATTGATTCTGGGTATGTTTCGAGCTACATCCCCCACAGTCGATGCCTCTTGCAGATTTGCTACCACCTCATTCCTTCCTCGATGAGGACAATTTTTGAATTAATGTGCCTCACCACGCCCCAAACATTGCAACAGAGGTTTTTGGGACTGTCTAATGTCAGATCTGCTAGAGGCTTCAGCATGTTGCTCCTCACCAGCCCACTTGGTCTTTGTTTGACTCTTTCCATTCTGTTTAATTAGTGGATTCCTTGCGGAATTCTTGTAATTCCTAGATCTGTTATTTCTACTACTGGTAAAACTCTTCTGTCCTTTTCAGGGTGACCAACTTTTTCCAGTTTCTCCTTTGGCTTTGAATTGCTGATAGCACATCTGTGCTTTTCTTATCGCTTCATCTATAGTTTTAGAGTTCACGAACTCAATCCTCTCTTTCATATGCAAGGGCAAGCTGCTAAAAAATCGCTGCACTTTTGTCTTCTCATCTCGCAAATAAGGTACATATTGTAAAAATGAAGTGAATTTTGTAACAATTTCATCCATAGACATTTGCCCCAGTTTTAGATCATGAAACTCTCGGGATTTTTCATCGTAAAAATGTTCCGTCAAATAGTTATCTTTGAAATATTTCTGAAACTCATCCCACGTTACACTTTGGTCTTCCACTCCACGCACAATCTTAAACTCCTCCCACAAAAATCTCACTTTCTCCCATAATTGGTAAATGGCCAAACGAGCTTTCAGTTTACTGTTATATTCATACACCTAGAAGTGCTTGTTCATATTTATTATCCATGCTTATGCCATTTCTTCAGCCTCTCCGTCAAAGGTAGGAGGCTTAATCTTTCGAAATTCACCCTGCAATTCCACTTTTTGTTTCTTCAACTCTTGTTGTTCTAGAACATTTCCCGATTCAACGTCATTGTATGTTCGAATTTTATTACTTCTTGGTGTTCGACTGCCTTCGACTTTATCATGCAGTGTTTGGCGTTGTTCTCCTTCTTCTTGAGTATTCCTATCGGGGCTAGGTTTCCCACTGGGTTGATACTGTCTATCTGATAGAATTTTAAATATCCTTTCTTGCTCTCTCATCAACCTTTCATTGTCACTGCATACCTTGAGCATCTCTTTCTGTAGTTGTTGTATAGTATCTAGTAGCCTATTTGTCTGTCGCTGCTGCTCTTCCAACATTCTGCTTGTTTGCTGGTGCTGGTATACACTTAACTGCACCCACATTTCAGGAGTGGCCCTAGGGTTGGTCATAGGATGGGTTTCCCTTGTGTCTCTGGGTGCCTGATGGCTAGATCCCCTCCTCATGCCAGCTTAGTGTTGGTATGTTCCTATACTTTGCACAATTCCAACATTAAACTTTATGAAAGAAAAAAAAAACAAAATTGAAATGATCACTATCATTATATTGTGTTGGCCCAACTAGCCCCAGCGTGTAACCACGCTATGATACCACTTGTAACAACCATACAACCTATTATAATTTTTTTTTTACATTTTACTATGGTCATTAATCCTCTAGCTATGAAACTACAAATTCTCTTACCGTTTGCTTTCCATTTCATAAGACACTTATTAAGCATACTTTCTTCCATAACATATTTGAGACTTCTTGCAAGTAATACATAAGTTTAAACTCTCTATACTAACATTTGTGTTTCAATATTAAATAAAAAATAGTCAGATCTTAGGGTCTAGTTAATTATTAACCCCACATAAGCATATGTAACCATTTAGCCATCTTTCCAAAGTTCATGAAGGGTTTATTGTTGGATAGATTCACATTCATGACTGGATTAATTCTGATGGGATTATTTGTATTGACAATGATACATTCACATATATATTTTATATATTTAACACAATACTTTATATTTTCTCGGTACATTGTCTATTATTTCAGTCTTTTGATTTGCCTAGTCTATCATTATGAATATGGTGATTGCATTAAATGATCACTTGCCAGCCTTGCTATGAAACACACCACCTGTCCACCTTCGCAGCTATAAACTGTCCTTCTCATTTTTTCGTGTCGTAATCCCGATCGTCAATAATTCTCCGGCTAATATCTATGGCATAAGCACTGGGAAGGGTTGTTAGGGTGACAACCCTCCCTATCCTCCTGCCGGAGCCTCATTTTCTCAGTCGTCATTGCTCAGAGTCTTGGCTTTGTATCTGGTGCGATTTTCCTTTTCCGCAGGTTCCTCTGAGGTGCTTCTCGGCACATTGCTTCGGCTTCCATTTGACGCTGGCTTGTCTTCCATGTAGAACAATCTTGCCCCAATTTACTTGGTAATATGCTGGCCTGTACTCTGCTTTTTATGTAAACCAATTTTCAAATTCATTTTAATATATGAATGATTAATTTGGTCCCCTCGACCTCACAGAGGTATTGGTAATGTTTTGTTTAATATGAATGTTCATTCGGCCGCAAAGGGGCTTTGATCTTCCGGCTTTTCAACACAAGTAAGGTTTCTCTCTTTACGTTGCTTGGCATGTTAGGTTTTCATAGTTAATTTCCTTTTCTTTACGAGATTTTGAGGTCTAACTCCTCATTTGGTTTTCTTCTCCAAGTTATTTGAGTCGTAGGGTTGGTTACTCGCTTGTTCAACAACAACTCGAATCCAACAACCCTTCATCTTAATACCGATGAGTTTATCCGCGTTGAAGCCGCTGGTCTTTGTAGGGTTTAACTATTAGTTTGGTTGAATGATAGCCACTTCCACCCTTCTGTCGCCTGCAGGGACAAGGGGTTTTAATGGCAGGACGACATTACATCCTCGACTGTGTTTTATCAAGAGCACCTCTCTGTTAAGGTTGAAGCAGGATAATAATTTCAGGGCACAACCCTCTATCTGTTAGCTTTGTGTAGATATTCAAATGATAGGAATGTAATAGTACTATTCTCTCTGGAAGTTCCTTAGATTTGTGAATTTAGTTTTGACATGTTTAGTGTTTCTTCCTAGGAATTTATTGTTATACTCTTTAGAATTTTACTACAATGTTCTTTGCTAGATACTCAGTCCAGTATGGTATATTAAGATTGTTTTGAATGATTATCAAGGTTTGAGGAAGTTTTACATGTTTAGCCAATTTATATTTACAATGGCTTCAATAGCATATATGTTCGGCTCTATAGGTCCTGCATGCAATGGATATTGAACCTGTAATGTTCTTGTTTTCTATTCTGTGACTGTAACTTTATTACAATAACTATGTTATGAAGTTTCCAGTTAAGCCATTTAGCCCTTCAGGTACTAACTCAAGGGAAATGAGCTTGAATCCTGGTTTTTGGGGTTCGGGTACTAAACCCACAAGCCCAAACTTCTATGGTTCCAATATAAATGTCTTTATGTATATATATTATGAGTTTTTCTTTTCTTAATCTAGGGTAAATGACTTTGTTGTTTTCCTCATAAGGTAAACCCAAAATTTCTTATAGTTAATGATTCTTAATTCTTCAGGTCATATAATCATCTGTATTAGAATTTATTAATGTATTTTCTTTTAGCCTTCTATTTCCATTAAATCTTTATATTTGTCGTTCACTATCCAAATTTAACAATAAGTTGCACCTCCTAACTTACATCATATAACATTCTGTAATATATTTAACAAGAGAATTTAATTTCCATAATTGGCCTATAGTATTCTGCTTAATACTTTCTAGCACAAAGTAATATGTAGGAATTATAACCTTACATAAATCCTACCAGTAACAGATAACATAATTATAATACAGTAAGGAAATCTTATTAAGTCCAAAAGACCTAGCATTTATTAATACCTATTTCCAGAAGATTCTTTGTCAGTAACTAGTATCCTCCCAATCTTGAGCAAGACAATTACGTCCTCTGCTCCCCCTAGCTCCGCACTAGGACTAGGAGTTTTCTGAGATAGGAAGTGAGGCCTCAGCATAAATATCCAGTCTCTACTTCACTTGGGAATCCTTGAGCTCCATTAGTTTTCCTCGCAACTCTTAACAACTCGGAGCAAACTTCTGTTGCTATACTTCTCAATTTCCTTCTACATAGAACCCCTTTCCTCCTTTGGATTTTCCTCTAAATCCTTTTTGGAAGGTAACTATCAAAAGTGTCTCCCCTCTCTTTGCCTTGGTTCTTGGAATTATTTATCAATCAATTACTTTTCTCTTTTACCCAACGTAATTTATTAATTTAATCTCGTTTATTGAAAATACAAAAGATTATATATGATTACAGCCGTGGTTGATATTTTTGTATTTATATTAATTTATAGCATTCCATGCTATAAATCCATGCATTCAATTTCACTTCATTTATATTTATGACTGAATTCCCACACCATCCATAAAGCTTTCATCTACGTGGTCTGTATTGCTACCACCATTAAATACAATAGTTTGTTGAACAGAGGTATTCTTTTCAATTTGAAATACTTCGAAAGAGGAATCCTTTTTAACACTGGCTGCTTTAGCACAGGAGTCCTTTTCAGCTGCAATGGCTTCATGAGAAGAGCCATTAGAAATATGAGAAGCATCGACATCTACACTTAATTGATTAAGAGTGTAATTGGGGCATTACCCAGGAAAGCTGCAAGTTGTTTCCTTGCCAAGATTTACTGTGAGTAAAAGCTCTTTCAGTTGCATGGCTGGTTGTGTAGATGCCACATACACTACATCTTTCTGGTGCCTTGGATGTTTCACTTGAGAAATGATATGCACCACTGTAAATTTTGACACACCTGCATTGTAATGTTAAATATGAACAATAACTTTTTTCACACCAGAACTGTAATGTTAGATATGAACACACCATGAAGACTTGATTCAACAACAACTATAATCACTTTACTTGCAATAATACACAAAAATATTCCAATTTGATAACTGAAATTTGCAAAACCAATGTCTCTCACACAACAATGGATGAAAAATGGATTGCTTTTCCCTTTGACCATTGCATCAAACAATTTGATGTAGCTCTATCCAGCACCCCGGAAATGCCTAATCTCTCACACAACAATCAATACCCAACATATCTGGTGTCTTTCTGTTTTCCCAATCCATCTTCTACCTCTTATAACACAATTTCTTTGTCCTTTTATTAATTTTAGCAGAGTAGATGTTGAAGAAATAGCTATCAACCACTCAGCATCCATAAATAATTCACTATCTTACTCATTAAAGGAAGCGATGTTCAAAAGTACTTTCCAATCCTCAAAAGGCGATATGTCCCTTTTGTAGTACTAGTCTCTTATGCATTCCAGGAAAAAGTTGATTTATCTGATTTCAACTTCATTTAATTATGAGTCCAGATAATCCCAAAGTTGTCAAACTATCGTCCTATCGAAAGGTTTAACCATTTACCTATTTTACTCAGGAGTAGACTATGATTAGTATTTAAATCTCTGTAATGGAATAGACTTCGCCGAAAACTAAATTGATAGTGAAAATGAATCCTAAATTTCAACCATGACTCTAGATGTTATGTCAAACTATGACAATTATAATGTTAAATGGAAAAAGAAGAAATCGAAATACCACCTAATCTTTACGTTTCTTAAGAGAAGACTGAGTTAATTGCCAGATCAATGAGAAGTAAATACACAACAATGCATACAAAAAAAATATATTTTAAAGCGAGCACAACCATTACAATTTACAATTTGATTAACACTGGCTAAATGCATTCAGCTTTTAACATTGGTTTTAAAATAAATTTGGAACTCTAAATCTAAATGACAATTGCTGAAGATGAAGATAGAAAGCTGCCACTTTCTATTATTTCAAGGAGTTCACATTGCATTACAGAATCAAAATGTCAGGATGTACTTATCCTTCTTACTGCTACAATACATGGTTGAATTTAAATCTCTATCTTTTAGGAAATTTATAGCCTGGCTCTCCCACAACGATTACTAAAAACTTGAAAGCTAAGAGACCGGAGGTGGAAACTGAGAACAATAAACTAAATTAGTCAAACTAAGATAGAATTTACTAACTAAATATCCTATATACTCTGTCATCTATGTATCATACCCCTTTATTCTTTCGCCATCACCTAGCCATAACACTGAAGAGAGGTAACAAAGATCATGAGTCCCTGCACTCATAAAAGATAGCATGGGCAGGGCTGACTCCACCAACCTCGTTCGAGTTTTTATACCTTAGAGCATACTTGTCTCCCCCTGGAGCAAAGGGCCGCGCCAAATTTACAACCTCATTTCCAAGGAAGTAGCCAGAAACCTGAGCACCTACGCCTTTAGAATTGCAATATTTATAGCGGTTTTCCACAATAATTAGATAGTGATTTAAATGATCAGTGCGGTTGTTGCTGCTGCTGCCATAAATGTTCATAAAAGCTGTGACAATGTCTTTCAACTGGCATTTCCCTTCAACAAGACGAGCAACAACACATTGAATATCCGACGATGTTACCCTTGAAACAGATAATTAACAACTCAATGCATTGACAATTAATAAATCATCACGACTTCAATGATTCTTACTATTTTAAGCTTTGATCTTTTGCACATTGAAGGATAAATGACTTGTATATAGAATTTTGGAGCTGAATTATAGGCTAAATTTAGGAGGCTCTAACCTATTTATACAGTTTAGCGTACTTATATAGTTCAGTTCTAGAAATCTATTCACAATACTTATATAATTTAGCTTCAGCATCTGCAATATGAATAACTCAGGGTTAGAAATCTATATACAATAGTAACACTTCAGCTCCAAAAGCCTATATCTATAATATAGAAATCTATTCACAACTGCAATATGAATAACTCAGGGTTAGAAATCTATATACAATAGTAACACTTCAGCTCCAAAAGCCCATATCTATAATATAAATAGCTGAATATCCCACAATGTCACCATTGTTTCAATTAATCTGACAATTAACAAATTAGCATGACTTCCGTGATCCCTAGTATTCTAAGCTTTTAATTTTATTTTTTTCCAGGTGCAAAACATAAAATAAACAAATTATGTTCTTCCGCAAACATGGGGTGATCCATAAAGTTCGACACCATGAAAGCTCCGATCTGATACTGAATTACGGCGACTATGACACCAGAGAGATGAGACACGTCGATGCCCTTTGTCTGGACAAGAAACAACGTTCTGATTCCCTACTGTTCTCTTAACTTTGTTTGGTCTCTACAAATACAACACAGTGATAATTCTTTTCGATTCGCCCAAATTTGATTCCATGCTCAAAACCCAAATCCCGAAGATTTCTTGCACACCAATTTCCTGATCATCGATCAACGATCTATCCATGAGCAACACACGTCTAGTGGGACGTTAATGGTTTTTCACTTCTGAATCTCTGCGTTTCTCTGTTTTGCTTAAGAAATTGAAATTAACAACCTTTGAATTACATCAATGCAGATTTGTTCTGTTAGGCGTTTGGCTTTTCTGATATTTTATTTTAATTAGTGGGGATTTTCATTGGAGTTATGCAGATGATGGAAAATGCTGAAGAAAAAGCCACGCACCCAATCCCCATCTGCTGATTTACATGATAGACAAAACGAACAATCCCAAGAATCAACAATAAATTTAATACCGCGATGGCCACATCACTAATCCCAAGAATCAACAGTAAATTTAATCCCGCGATGGGCACATCACTAAACAATGCTGATGGATCAATTGCTTTCATTCGGTCAACAGGCTATGTTTTTGATCAACCGGCTATGTATTGAGTTGTGGCCGTGACAAATAAGCATACGGGCAGGGACTTGCTGCGTTGCAGTTTTGTTCTATAATGAATATGGGCATTCTGGTCACTTTTGGTTTCTATGGTTCTCTCCATCTCGAATGATCAAATGAATTATATTTTTACATGTAGAATGAAGAGTTTCTATTTCGAGAAACGAAGTCTTTAGGGTGGAAAACTTATTGTGGTTTTGAAAACATGTGTAAATCAACATATTTTTTATTTTTTATTTTGAGATAAGAAGAAACTTTTTTTTTTTTAAGAACTCTTGCCTTGTTATTGTTATATAGTTATGAAGTTAGAGGCTACATTCTCGATAAAAATAAAGAAAATTATAAACATTTTATCATACATTTTAAAAATTAAAGGCTATCATACCTTTTAAAATTTGAAGGCAATAGATCTTATTCTATTCTCTCTCGTCCCCATTTAGAGTATGGTTATGGCTAGGTACAAGAACAAGATAAATAGTATGGAAGACCAGAGGCTTCCTATTACTGCTTGAAACTCTAAAAAAAATCACCTACGACGCAAGGGAGGTTGGCATAAATATGCCAAGTCTTGGCTAAATCATTAGGGAAGCAAGGAAGAGGTCACTTTGCAGAATAAATAGAAATTGTCATGTATAAAAAATTAGAGAATAAGAGAAAATTAAGATACTATGAAGAGGTTATTAACCCTCATATAGAAGATCAAAAATATCTTTTTATTTTAATTAGTGTAAATACGAAAATCAACAATGTAAGAATAAGAACAAACCCTAGAGATTTTTAAGGATGGAAATATTTTTTTTTTATGTATAGAAGCTTTGGTGAATCTTACTAGTCCTTAATATTCAAATTGTAAAATGTTGGCTAAATTTTCATAAAAATATTCAAATTTCTAAGGATTTTATATAGTTTCTATAAACTACAACGATTTTCAAGATAAATAATTTAATCCAATATAATTTGGACGAACCATTTTTTAGAAAAAGAATTGAATTTGATGAATCTTTTTTGGGGGAAAAACATGGAAAATTAGCTAATGAGAGAAATTTAGCCCCTAAAATTTTCTTTGGAACAAACTCTAATGAGCTAACAAGACATGGTGTTAGAAAATTCCTAAAATGTCATGATCTGTCATCTTTGTGATACTATGAGGGTTCAAGATGAAAAACACTTTCTCTTAAAATGTCATCTATACTCTCACATTTGATTGCAATTTCAAAATATTTGCTACGATGTCATCTTTTGTAACCTTTTAAATCATCCAAACTATAGTGATTTAGGAATGATTCTTTTATAGATATTTGAGCATTAAAAAATTGTTTTGAAAAAAACCAAATAAATTCTTACCTTTCTTAAGGTTTGATAAAACAAAATTGATGTCCATGGATATTAATAATCACCATAATCATAATTATAATCACCAATTAACCTTATATTTACACAATTTACAAATACAATTAGATGATAAAGCATGGAGAAAAACACATACCCAATATTCCAATTTGCAAAAATGGTTTCTAAAACTTATAATAACCACTACTTTTATGGTATCCTCCAATTCATCCAATTTAGTTGATTTTTTTTCTTATTTAGGTGTCACCTAAATTCTCACAATCATCCCTTAGACTCACTCGATACATAACTATTTAATTTTTCCAATAAAATTAAATTTATATATAATATATAAATAAAATCAATGAAATGATATATTTGGATCTATTTAATATTCATAAAAGAATACCTAAATACCTTTTTCCAAAATTTTTATTTTTATTTTTATTTTTATTTTTATTTTTATTTCTTTAAACTATTTAATTACCCATTATAATATTATGTTGTTTATACAACGTCGTACTCCTCCAATTACAAGATCCTCAACCCATGTGCAGTCCATTAAATCCCTAGACTCTTTACTCGGAAGAAGTGTTCTCTAAATCCATCACTTTTTTCATCTTCGAGCGTGAACAATATCAACGAAGAGGTTGTGAAGTCACAGATTATTAGGGATCTTGTGTTTCCACATTTTGCTTCTCTCAATTCTAGAAATACTCTAATGAATGTCATAGGATCTGACAATGGGTTTTGATCCTATCGTTCTAAAGAAAGTCCCTCTGGAAATTGCAATAGACATATTATCCATGTTTATATAAATCAAGATCGTGAGGGTTCTCAAATAGTAATGTTGGCTATCCAAATATCCATTTTTTTTTCTTATATATTTTCTAAATTGGTCAATTTATGCTTTAGGTCATAATGCACGTAATAAAAAACTCTTATCCAAAGTTCTATTTAAGTTATTACCTTTATATCACACTTAAACTAAAATGGAAATTTTCACATTTTTTTCTTAAATGTTCTTCAATAAGTTAACATGAGAACTAGAATATTGTCATCTATTATTCTTCTTAACATTTACTGTTATTCTTGACATTAACGGTTAATGATATATCTTGATCCATGAATATTAGATCTATGGTTCATCCATCTTATCAATGTACATGTTTTTATGAAATAATAATTGATTAAATATTAAGGATGGTGCTTAGGATAAGGTGTGGTTATATGTGATATTTGTGGTGCATTCTCATTATTTGAATCTGGAAAAAAAATAAATTATTCTTTGACTTTTTTTTCATCTAATTCCTCACATTCTAAATCATCTTTTGATTTGCATTTATATAGATTTTTTATTTTGTTTTCATTGACGTTCTAAATCATATTTTTCTTTGCATTTACTTAGATTTTTTATTTTGTTTTCATTGAGACATCTATGTCTAGGGTCTCATTTTTGTCCACCATGTTTACATTTCCCTTCCTTTATTATTTGGTATTCTAGAAGAATTATGTCATCATTTTCTTAAATTTGGTAGGAGGTGCATTGGATGTTCCATTTATGCAGTTTGGGGAGGCTTCCATCTCGTGTATACCTTATTGAATCTTTACAATAATGATCTTTCAAAACGATTCTAGCACTTTTGTTCTATGTATTGTTGGTTCCATAGTTGTAATATTAATATATAGTCTTAATTAATTATAGAGGCTTGGTGTAAGACCAATTATATATGATTGAATTAGGTATTATGTTGGTAGCTTGGGTACTCTAGTAGCCAGTGTTTCACAATCATGTGTAAATTTTTCCCATGTTTTTGTTTTTGTTGTAATCTCATAATTTCTATGAAAATATCTCCTCTTCTATGTCTTGAAATATTTTAATAGTTTCATCTTTAAATTTATTCCAATTAATTAAATATCATATTTTCTTCCACCATATATACCAATTATATGCATATTCTAATTGCATGATTTTATATTCTATTTTTTTCATCATTATTACTAATACCATGGATTTGAAAATAATATTCTTGCTTCTTAAACCAAACCACACTTTGTTTTCCATTCCTTTCAAGTTTTAAATTGAAGTTTTTTCTTATCAAGTATGCGAAAATTACTTGACTTTTGCATGATGGAAATTGGTTAAGGATTATTATTCCGTGAGAGAGTATATCTTCTTATAGATTTCATATACTAGAGACCCTTAAAGGATTATACTTATTTGATGATATCGATTGTGAGATGACTTTGTTTCAAGGATTGAAGACATTTTCTATGAGTTTCTTCAATTCAATGTGATTTTGAATGGCCTTGACACTTAGTGTTTCTTATTCCTATTTTGAGGTATTGCGATTATGAGTGACCAAATCTCTTAGCTTTGTTTTCTATTCTTGCAGGGAATTATGATTTTGAGTGATCTATTCCTATAACTTATCATTCTTCTCCTTAATTTCTTCACACATTTTATGACTTTCCTTTTATTTATTTTCTAATTCTTTCAATTTATCTCCATCATTTTCCAAGTTAGTAGTGGGATATTATTATTCTTTTTTTCTTTCTTTATCAATTTAGATAAAGATAATTTACTCATATCCCTTAGTTTCTTAGATTATTTTTACACGCTGAGTCAATTGGGTTTAGTTTGGGTGGTTAGGTGGAACAATGATTATCCTCCCCACTTACATTGTAGTCACTTAAGTTGACATGTATGTTGACACTCTGGAATAGAATAACTTTTTTGCACTAACGCCTAAAAATCATTTTAAACCTTTTATATATATATATATATATATATATATTCGCTCAAATATATTAAAGCTATGAGTTTATAGCAAAATGATTTATTTCTTATTGTAATATATATATATATATATATAATCCATGAAATTTATGGGGCTTAGAGAAAATGTTTTTTTAAGGCCCACGATGATGTGAAGGCCATTGGTTTGAAACTCTCTAAGAAAAAATCCAGGCATGTTAAGGGTTGGTGTGGCCTAAAGTGGGTGTCATCCCTAGGTGATTTTGATTTTGACATTGACCGCTTAGATGCTAGTGGGCCATAGTTATTCTAGCCACAAATCATTTATAATCCATGATGCTTATGGACTTGGAGCAAAAATATTTATATTTCTTATTGTAATATATTTATGGTTTAAATAAATAAATTAAAAAAATAGAAATTTATAATCCATGAAGCTCACAGAGCTTAGAGAAAACAGTAAAAGGGTGTTCTATCTGCTTTGAAGATTATTGGTTTGAAACTTTCTAGGGAAAAATCCAGCCATGCTAAGGGTTGGTGTGGCCCAAAGTGGGTGCGATCCCTAAGTGGGTTAGATGCCCTTATGTCATAGTTACTCAAGCCATAACTTAAGCATATCAATCATCTCAAAGCTCACATAAATTAAAAAAAAACATAAACTATAAAATTTATAAAAGTCACAAAAATATTTAACAGATTTTTGAATCAATCATCTCAAAATTTACATAACTTAGAAAAAAACATAATTTATAAAATTTATAAAAATCACAAATATTTGACAAATTTTTAAATATATATATATATATAACCAAAATATAATAACTATAATTTCCCCTCAGCTCAAATTCTATTTTGAAAGATATGTTAATTTGTAGCAATTAGAGTGGAAAAAACAATATTATACGGAAAGATTATACCAATCAACAAAATTAGAGTGGGAAAAAAACAAAAAAAAAACGGAAAGATTATACCAATCAACAAAATAAGGTTGACTGAAATATGAAATGATATAGAGTGGAACATTATTCCTCTCAATTATTTATTCAATCGAATTTATGTGACTTGTGGCAGCTCCTCCAAATGTAAATGTACTTTAACGCACAAGCAGTCATTCATATTTAGTGGAGTCAGTACACAACATGTGATGGTCCGAATAAATCCCAAAACATTAAAAGTAGGTTTAACATAGAAGTAAACTAAGTGGTGAGATTTTTTAATTAAATTTAATAAAAAATATTTTTGTCTATTAAATATTTTTCTTAAAATGTATATTACATGATATGTTTGGTATTAAAAAAAATATTTATTTTATTTTTAAAATATAATATAATAATTAAATTAAATACTTTTGCAATCTCAGTTCACCTTTTTTTTTTTGTCCTTTTTTCCTTTTGGTCATATCACATGGCATCTGCTTTAGAATTTTGTACTCATGGCAAAGAAAATTTGGTGTCATTTCAGTTCATAGTTGTTGAGTGTTGAATATTTTAAGAGTTTTGATTAAATACTTTAGCATGTATTTTTGAAAGTTTTAGAAGCGATATCGGGGTCAAGCAAGGTCACCATTATCTTCTATTCTTTTTGGGTTATATATTGGCAAACTTGAAGAGTGGCTAAATTCCCAAGGGGGTGACGGTATCCATTTGGGCAACTTCGTTATAAGGCTTCTTTTGTACACAGATGACCTTATACTGATTGCTAAATCAGCTCTTGGTTTGCAAGAGCACTTACGTTCCCTTGAGCATTTTTGTAGAAGGGTGAGGATGCAAGTCAATATTGGCAAAACGAAAGTAGTAGTTTTCTCTAACAAAAGAAAACATAACCAACATAATTTCTACTTTGAAGGCAACATTCTGGAAGAAGTTGCAGACTACAAATACCTCGGAATTGACTTCAACAGAAATTTAAGTTGGGATGGTTGTAGAAAGAAAAGGACTTTAGGGGGTTGGAAAGCATTTTATGCTCTTCAAAACAGGTGTAGAGAGACAGAGCTGTGGGACTAGAAAACCACTCTAACTCTTTTTGGGCTTCTAGTGATTGCGGTGATTCTCTATGATTGTGAACTGTGGGCCAACAACACAACCTAGATGCAATGGAAACAAATTGAGAAAATTCAGAAGCATTTGATTACAAACAAATTCAAAATTAAAAGTGTAGTTCCTTATGCTATCTTATTAAGTGAAACAGGGGTTGCTCCTATTGAAGCAATTGCTATGGTGCGAGTCATAAGGTATTTGAAAAAAATTGAGCAAATGGAAGAGGGTAGATGGCCTAAGGTTGTGTTTAGTGACAAATTGTGCAGAAGAAAGAAGACTTGGATGCAACAAAATAACAAATGGTTTAGTAAATGCGGTATTTTATTGAGCATGTGTCCTACAAACAGTAAAGAGATAAAAACTTTTGTTATGGATAAATTCCACAAACATACTTGGGAGAAAGAGCTAGGGAGAAAGAAGAAGTACTACATTGAAGAGTTTAACCCCACTCATAACCATCAGCAAAAGGCGTACATAGGGGCCAATATTTCTTGGAGATATAAAATTCTTATTGCTCAATTAAGGACCAATTCTTATCAACTCCGTTGTGAAACAGGGCGCTGGAAAAGGCCAAAATAAATGTGGGAGGAAAGTGTATGTATTTTTTCTCTTCCAGAAAAGTGGAAACATAAAAACATTTCATTTTAGAATGCGAGGCCTTTAAAAACTACAGGTAAAATTATGCAGGTATTTTGGCAACTAGTTATTGGGATAATCTATTCAGCGAAGAGTTTGTCGAGAAGATGGGAGAGGTTATTGTAAAAATTCACAGGAAAAGGGCTGAATACAAGAGCCACACGGAGAAACAATCTATCCCATAGGCTGCATCATTGTGTTATTTTTTGTGTCTATCAATCCATCCGTTATCCATATTATACCAATGCCAATGGAGAACCCAACAACAGCCCCCAATCTCAATTCCTCCACGCCCTCTTGTTCTTCCTCGAAATCCTATTCCCAGTACTATGATGTGTTTATAAACCATCGTGGTATGGATATTAAGGATACATTCGCTAGCCATCTCTACAAACGCCTTATTACCTATGGGCTTAGAGTATTTTTGGATAGGGAGGTCTTGGAGGAAGGTTTCGATATTACTTCCCAAATAGAAGACGTTATTCAAGTAGCCTCTGTTCAGGTTGCCATATTTTCTCCAACTTATGTGGAATCGCAATGGTTCCTGAATGAGCTTGTACTCATGGTCAATTCTGAAGCTATGGGAGCTACAATTCTTCCCATCTTTTATAAATTTGAACCTTCTATGGTCCGCGAGGTGATTGGAGCTTACGGTGAAGCCCTGAAGATACTGCAAGGGAAGAAAACACGAGACATTAGAACTAGTGTAGAAAAGCCACGCTATGACCCCGATACCATTCAAAATTGGAGGGACGCACTTGCTCATGTTGCCAATAAAAGCGGTTTTGTATTGTCTGGGTATGCTGCAACTCCTCTATCCTTTCAATTTCGTATTAATTTTAAATTTCCTGAATTGATATAAAGTATAGCCATTTCTCAATGCTCATTTTACATTGTAATATTCCTTTTCTTGATCTGGTCAAAGTGGACGGAATCGGTCCATGGTATTACTGTGGTATTTTCCCATGGTATCGACCCATGGTATTTGTTGTTGGTTTTCAAGGAAAATAATAAAATAAGGTCCATCAATCCTATTAAAAGGGATAGAAGCTAAGAATTTAGGATCATTCTGGTACTATCTATCTTATTGTGTTTGGGTTGAGAACTTGGCCTGGCCAATTCTAGAATTGATCCCGAGACAAAAACCTCGTGGTGAATTTGTCTGGTGGATCCATCTAGGGTCCACGATTGTGCTTCAGTATTGGTTTTCTGTTTTAATGAGCAGCCAAGCATGCCACTGCAAAGGCTCAGATATTTTTGGTGTGGGCATGTATCTTTGTTTTCAGTTAATTATATAAATAAAAGGTTGCATTTCCAGATCCCGTCTATGTTCATGGTTTTTACTGAATGACATTTTATTGAGAACACTATAATGTGCAAAATTTGACTAAATTATTAAGGTTTGGGATCTTACAGTGGTATTAGAGCTGTGCATCCTGCAAGCCTGAGGGTTATAAGAGAGACTAGTTTTCGGTGATCCGTGGTACTCACCCTAGCTAGTTATTTATCAATTTCAGTGGCTTATTCACATCCACCCTAATTGATGTTTTCATAAAAATTTCCATATCCATCAATTCGGTTATTTGTGGCTTAACGTAGAAGATTTGCAGATTTTTGCAAGCTTACAAGGCAGATATATTGATATATCAAGGACTAAGATCTATTACCCTTTTAGAGATCAAGCTTATTTTTTTTAATCCAAGAAGTTGAGATATGTCATTAGCTTATCCCAGTATAGATTTGTGGCCACTCATTATGGATTAAAATCTGAGGGTTTTATCTTGTAGTTTTGTGGAGGTCAATTGTTACAAAGAGACTACGGTGTTTAGAACACAGATATGTTTTAGCGGGAGTGTGTGAGGCCAGGCCTGAGGTGCAGATCACAAATATATGGTATTTCTTTTGTGGCTGTTGAATATCGAAGGGTGAAAGGCCATCCTATCTCTCCAAGATCTAAATCTAGTGTCAACAAAATAAAAACATATCACTGAACCACGCACACATTGCATATTTTTGAGCAAGAAGGCAGTCATTGAGCCAACAAAGGAGAACCACACTATCAGAGTTGTGGGCTTTGTCTCCTTTTTTTTGGCATGATATTAGTGGCAAAACGACCATCTGTGTCGTTCCCAAAGAGGGAGTGCTATCACGCCAGGCAAGAGGGAAAATAACGTTGAGAAGGTCGCATAGGTTGGGCCAAGAGGCCACTGACTCCCAAGCCTACAACGACGTTTCTCCACGGTACATCGGTCGAGCGGATGAAGTTAAGAACCCAGGGCCATGGGTTATATAGGCACCGAAATTCAAACTTCCGTGCATAGATTTGTGGGGGTTCAACCCATTGATTTGACCAACCACTGAATTATTGTGGCTGTATACAAACTGTCGTGGAATAATTTGGGCCAAATCATAATGAAGGTGCCTTAATTTAATATGTCATATGCATGTAGATCGAAGATCAAAGGAGGAAGCAAGAGACTGATCTTAGGGTGCTGAGGGGTATGCATAGATAGATAGCCCCATTGCGAGGTGTGGCACCAAGCAAGATAGATCATGAATCGAAGACCCAGCAGAGGCATTGACGGAATATTCTTCAGCAAAGGGGTCTGAATTGATCATACTTATGGGAAGGAGCCAGACGGAAGTGTGATCAACCACAGAGGAGCAAGGGTCCACATTACACTGAGTGACCGCTGAGGAGGGGTCATGATCTGCCAAATAGCAACCACAGGGAGTGCGGCCACCGGGAGAGGGCATGGTGATTGAAAGCAAAGCCTGTAAGGAACCTGAGCGGTGGAGGGGTCAGGTGCTGCACCAGTTGATTGACACGCAGAAGGGAACCGGGCGGTTGAAACAATCAAGAAGGTATCAAAATGCATGTCATAGACTTTATGGATAGGCAAAGGGCACGGTGTATGGCATTTTGATCAAGACGCTCCTCAACAGAGATGATGTAGCTGCTGCCACTAACGCAATAGCTCGCTGCTTGAACCCATTTTAAAATTTATAGTTTTCTCTACTGTCATAAGTGGCAACACCAAGTTATCAACTCTAGCCATGTGTGAGAGAACGAGATAATATTTTGCTCTATTATCATGACGGTAAGAATCTCAAGTTATCTCTGAGATAATTTTTCTATTGGTGCTAAAAGCATTTATGTTCAAAGGCAGAAAAGTATTAGTCTTCCAACTGTTTGAATTGCTGGGTTTATATTGTGAGTGGGGACAATATTCATGCCCAACATTGTAGCATTTTGTTGGGGTTGACTCAAAACATTTGTGCATGGTCATTGGCTGAGTAAAAAAAAAAAAAAAAAAGGAAGAAGAAAGAAACTCTTCCAAATTGCATAATTTCCAGGAATCTTAACATGAGAGGATCCATGATTTTAGTTAGTTGAAGAAAGCTCCAGGTTTTTATCTCAAATTGCATTGTAATCAGAGGGTAAGGGAGAAATTATCTACCAGATTTCTATGTCATCATTTTACTTTTGGAAACGCCACATGAATCAACATAATGATACATTAGTCGATTCTCTGGGTTGCAATACTTCTGGGGATCATATATCGCAACAACATACAAATCAGAAGAAAGAGCAGAACAACCGAACTTTCTCTCAAAAGGTCCATGTTATCCTTAAATAGTCAAAAGATATCTGGAAGGAAGATGTAAAAAGCAAGTTTCTCTTTGAACTTGGATCCAAATTGCAAGATACAAAGTTAGAAGATGTCCTCCTACAGCTAGACACATTAAATATGGCTTTGAGCTTGATAGAGCAATCAAAATGGGAAGGGTCTATTTGGGCCTTGAAGCCATCCATGCTTGCTTTGATAAAACCTAGGTTCTTGGAGCATTCTTGTGAAAATGTTAGACTCATAGTCGCCTCTTGTCTCAGTAAAATCATAGCTTTAACAACACCACTACTTCCCTACAATGATGACATCATGAGGAGGAATTTTCGGGTAATGGTAGAAGCACTCCAAGGGTTGGACAACACCATCGTTCTTACTTTTTTCCAGAAGCGCACAATTTTGGAACGCATGGCGAAATTCAGATTTGGTATGCTTATGCTGGATCTAGAGTATGATGATTTAATCCTTTAGATGCTCCAATACTTTTGCACTGGAATTACAACGTCTCATCCAAACTTAATCAAAATAGACATGCAAAAGATCATGTCTCCAATCTTAGGATAAGATAGGGCCATCTGTGAACAATTGAGATCCAAATTGTTGGCCATTTGGAGGAAGGAGCTAATTGTATCACCTGCTGCTTATGAACTAGCTAAGGGGTTGATTAAACAGAGCATCAAACTACTTAGAAATAACTTAACCAAGGAGGAACTAACAAAGATTTTTGGAGACAACAAGAATGAACTAAGGAGGAATGGCTTATGCTTTGTATGCAAGGGAGTTTGGAAACTGGACCATTCATGTCCAGATGATAAGGAGGCGACAAGGATGGAAAAATTAGAGACCTCTTTAGATCATGTGAATTCATCCATATATGGATTCACCAGTTTTCAGGAGAGGGCCAATGAAGGATCTGAGCAGTCAAGTACCAATGGTGAGCAGCGACACCATGCTCTTCCAAGAAACTTGCAGGACAAGTTGATCAGTGAGCTTGACAAAGTACATGACGAAAGGAAGGAGATAATTCCTCTTGATGATGTGGTAGTTGAGTCTATAAATACACCAGAGGACATCCATAAAGAGTATGGGCAATCAGGTATAAACAACAGTCCACCAATATATCCATGTTGGACAACCAAAGAGGATGGACAACTTATCCTCATATGTAAAGAGCTCCAAGAAGAATACACTCAAGGAGAATCAAATGAGGAGCCAACCGTAATAAATCAATATGACGAGCATGATCATGCAGGGAAGCATGACAAATATAGTATGCAAGATGAGTCATTTCTAAAGGGCCAATCAAAGGTTCAAGTTGAAGTAGTGGTCGTGGGGCGTCCGATGCAATCAAATATAGAGACATTCCGCAGTGCACTAGAATTTCCAATGAAAGTATTTCAGGAGAGGATCATACATTTCAAGACAGATCTTATGTTGTTGAAGCAAATAATTTGGACAAATCGAGACACTGTCTTACGAGAGAACAGAAAATTGTGGAACTCATAGGGAAATGTGCCAAATCATCGACCAAGCTGTCTAGTATTGAGGAACAACTCAAGTCCCTCACAAGGCCGCATGAGGAGTACAATTGGGAGTTCCATAGCAGCGCTCTACAAGAATACATAGATAAGGCTTGCAACACCAACAACCCACATTTATACATTGAGAAGAGCAAGGGAGAGTTCTCCAAATACATCATGTTGGGTAACCAAGTAGAGCAGCATGAATTGAGCATCGCATAATATCAACATAGTAGATTTGCAGATATTCATTCATTCCCAAGTATGGATTGGCGAGAGATTATGAGTTGGTATTCTATTGATGGACTAATTCTTTGGAGGATACCCATAGCCAAGGGAAAATTACCACTTGGGCCATTTGGTGCGGGCAGCGATGAAGGGTTGAAATGGTACCATAACCCACAGGTCCCAGGATTTAGGTGGCATTGGGATCCATGAGAATCCATTGGGGGTAGGATTGGCCAAAGGATTATTTGGGATTTAGGTAAATCTATTGAGGGAAGGATTGGTTAGAGGATTGTTTGGGATCCAGGTATCGAAGAATCCATTCAAGACCATTCAACATGGAGGGATGGAACAATACATCAGGTTGTATGGGATCCTGGTATCAATGTACAAATGCTTCTGTTGTGGATAGAAGTGGATCACTTGAGGACAAGAAATATTTGGGCGGGAGGATTTGTAATATTCCTTTTCTTGATCCGATTAAAGTGGACAAAATCGGTCCATGGTATTACCGTGGTATTTTCCCATGGTATTTGTTGTTGGTTTTCGAGGAAAATAATAAAATAAGGTCCATCAAGCCTATAAAAAGGGATAGAAGCTAGGAATTTAGGATCATTCTGGTATTATCCATCTTATTGTGTTTGGGTTGAGAACATGGCCTGGCCATTTCTAGCATTGATCTCGGGACAAAAACCCCATGGTGAATTTGTATGGTGGATCCATCTAGGGTCCACGATTGTGCTTCAGTATTGGTTTTCTGTTTTAATGAGCAGCCGAGCATGCCATTGCAAAGGCTCAGATATTTTTTGTGTGGGCATGTATCTTTGTTTTCAGTTAATAATATAAATAAAGGGTTCATTTCTAGATCCCGTCTCTGTTCATGGTTTTTACTAAATGACATTTTATTGAGAACACTATAATGTGCTAAATCTAACTAAATTATTAAGGTTTGGGTTCTTACATAAACCCAACAAATAAATATTATTCAAGGATGAGGGTGAACTCTTGGATAAGGTTTTGCAAAAAGTTTTAAAAATTGTTCCAAAAACACCATTGGACATGGCAAAATATCCAACTGGGCTCGATGAAAAGTTACAATAATTTGAAGAAGCAGTGATATCGCGGCACTAGGAAGAATGGGTGAAAACGGAGGTCGTTGGGATTGTCGTTGTTGGTGGGGTGGGAAAAACGACACTTGCCAAGGAATTGTTCAACTTTAGGAGATCATGTTGCAACCAATCCTCCTTTATATTTTATGTTAGAGAAAGGGCATCCAGGTCTCTAAACTCTGTGCAGAGCCAGCTTATTAAGGACTTGAAAAGTATAGAAATCAAAATTGACAGTACTAAATTATAAGGACTATTTTGATGAGACATAGAAATATACGGTCATAAATTATAAGGAATATTTTTATTTCAATTTTAATGACTAATTTTATTTTTTTAACTTGCTAAAAACAGAGGTTACGGTGACGCATACCTAGAAATTTGGAGATGATAGAAGGAAAGGGCCGCAACGAGAAGACAAGGCGGGAGATTGGGGAAGACGTCATGGAGGACGCAAATTAAATTCCCTGTGAACAAAAAAACAGAGCCATAGAATTAAAATCAATAAAAAAAATTCACAAAAAAAACATAGCAACAAGTCTCTCACCTCGTCGTCGCGGCGCAACACCAAGCCCCTGCAAACAGATGACACAGAGATCACACAGCAAATAGACAGACACAAGACAGATAGATGACACACAGATGTGACAACGGTAATAAGCCTGAAACTTGTTAAGGTTTGCAGGCCGGTATATTTATAAGAAAAAGTTCGGCCGAATTATTTTAAAAGTTCAGTCGGACTATTAGTTTGGCCAAACTTTGGTTGCCGGTTTTCCCATCTCTGACCAAAAATCTGTTTTCCCATGTAGTTAATACGTCATCAATGTAAACGGTAGAATTAGTTCGACCGAACTAATTTCGAAAGTTCGAAAGTTCGATTGAACTATTGGAAAAATGACTTTTTCGCCCACGATTCTCACAAAAGTATAACTCACCTTTGCATTTTTACCCTTATCATTCTTCTCTTTAGTTCTTTAGACATTCTATCAATGTCCTTTTATTTCTTTACTAATTCTTTCAATTTATCTTCATTCTTTTCCAAGTTAGTAGTGGGATACTATTATTTATTTTTTATCAATTTTGATAGAGATAAATTACTCATATCCCTCAATTTCTTAAATTATTTTTACAAATTTAGTCAATTGGGTTTTGCTTCGGTTGTTAGATGGAATAACAATTATCCTCCCCACCCAAGTTCGAGTCTATTAGTTGACATGTTCACACTATGAAATAGAGTAACTTTGTTGCACTCATATATATATATATATATACACACATTAAAATGTTAGAAAATCTGAAAATTTTATTAAATTTTTTTTTTTAAATTTTAAAAGATTTATATTTCTCATTATAATATATATATGAATGTGAAACTTATAGGTTTTATAGCAAAAATAAATAATTTATAATCTATGAATTTCACAGGGCTTAGAGCAAACACTAAAACCTATATTAAAATGTTAAAAATTTGAAAGATTTATTACACTCTTCTTTTATAATTTATAATCCATGAAATTTCATGAGGCTTAAAACCAACACTGAAAGAGTGTTCAGTGTTTTGTTAAGTCACATTGGTACATTTTTAAACCTTTTATATATGGTTGCTCACATATATTAAAATTAAAATGTTAAATTTTTTGAAAATTTAAATGGTTTAAAAAATTTATATTTCTTACGGTAATATATTTATGGTTTAAATAAATTATATATATATATTTTTATATATAGTTTATAGAAAAAATATTTGTTTTTCTTATGGTAATATATTTATGGTTTAATCTAATAAATTTTAAAAAATTTATAATTCATAAAATTTATGGGGCTTAGAGCAAATAGTCAAAGGGTGTTTTGTTAAGACCCATAATGATGTGAAGGTTATTGGTTTGAAACTATTTAAAAAAAGATTTATCTATGTTAAGGGTTGGTGTGGCTCAAGGTGGGTGTGATCCCTAGGTGATTTTGATTTTGAATTTGACCGCTTAGATGCCCCTGCCTCATAACTACTCAAGTATCAAAAAACTTATAATCCATGAATCTTATAGGGCTTAGAGCAAAAAGATTTATTTTTCTTATTGTAATATATTTATGGTTTAAATAAATAAATTTTAAAAAGTTTGAAATTTATAATCCATGAAGCCCATGGAGCTTAGAGCAAACAATGAAAAGGTGTTCGGTCACATGTGATTTAAAGGTTATTGGTTCTAAACTTTTTAGGAAAAAATCCAACCATTCTAAAGGTAGGTGTGGCCCACAGTGTGTGTGATCCTGGGTGGGTTAGATGTCCTTGTGTCATAGTTACTTAAGCCATACTTTAAGAGTGTCAGTCATCTCAAGACTCACATAACCTTGAAAAAAAATTATAATCCATAAAATTAATAAAAATCACAAAAATATTAAACCAATTTTTGAATATATATTTGTAATAGTCATCTATATAAAAAGCATAAAAAATAATAATTTAAGTAGTAATTTGCTAGTTTAATTTTCTACCCAAATTCTATTTTGAAAGATAGGTTAATTTGTAACAATTAAAGTGATAAAAAACCATGAGAGATGTTAATTTGTAACAATTAGAGTGAGAAAATTATATGGAAAGATTATACCAATCAACAAAATTAGAGTCGAAAAAACAATTAAAATATGGAAAGATTATACCAATCAACAAAATAAAATTGACTGAGTTATGAAATGAAATGAAGTGGAACTTTATTCCTCTCAATTATTTATTCAATCGAATTTATGTGACTCGTGGCATCTCGTCCATTTGTACTCTCGCACAAAAAGTGATTCATATTCAATGGAGTGAGCACACAAGATGTGATGGTCCGAATAAATCCCAAAACATTATTAAGTTTAACATAGAAGTAAAGTATTAGTGAGATTTTTTCATTAAATTTAATAAAAAATAAAATTTGTCTATTAAATGATATATTGTAGTTGTTTTTAGTGTGATTTTTTGAAGGTTTTTCTGGTAGATTTTTTCGGTCTAATTTATTTAAAATCTGACAGGAATTTATCGAAAACAAAAGTTTGATGAGTAACCTTGCACAATTGAAATGCCCTAGGGGTTTTTTAGGGTGCTGAATCCATATATACAGTCAAAAAACCAGTTTAAATAATAGAAATCAAAATTTCACCTCAAATTTTTCAACAATTTCCAACACCAAAAACTCCAAAAAATCACACTAAAAACAACTCCTTTTAAAAATTATATTTATTTTATTTTAAAATTTTAATAAATATAACATAATAATTAAATTAAATACTTTTGCAATCTCAGTTCACCACTTTTTTTTTCTTCCTGTCATATCACAAGGCATCTGCTTTAGAATTTCGTATCCATCCCAAAGAAAAATTGGTGTCATTTCACTTCACAGGTGTGTGTTGTTGAATACCTTAAGAGATTTGATTGTCTATTCATATGTTAGCCCTTATGATTCCGATTAACATCCTTAGAACTTGTGTAATAACCTTTAAGAAATATATAATGCCACTGCTGTAATAATAGTAAAAATATAACAACAAAGTAATATGTTTATTATAAAAAACCCTTGTGATAACATATACACATAATACTCCATTACACATAATTAAGTTCCAATCACCATCTTTAAACAAGCCCTAAGGAAATCCACCAAATATCATTTATTAAGGAATTTAGCCCATGTAATACAAGCAGTTTGACCAACAACGTAGATGGGTCAATTACATCATAATGCCAATTAATAACCTTTGACTTAGCGCTGTGGTGGTTCTGCAACAACTTGCTGCAATAGATTTGTGCTTTCTTCCTTCCTTTGCCAATCTGGAAATGCAAATAATTATAATAAAACTGGCAGGGCAGATCTCAGATCCACAATCATAAAGTGCAAAGTAAAAATAGACGAGAGCCCCTTTCAAAACAAATATGAAATGAATGCGACCAGCTAGGGTGACCATAGAAACCACCAAAGTTGGGTTTGCTTACTAGGGTGAGATTGAATCTCACTGAAGGACGCTTGAGGATCTCACCTGAAAATCCTCACTTGAAAACTACTCTGAGCTCTCAGAATATCAATGAAGAAAATATTAAATTCCATGAGTTGCTCTCGATCCTCCTCCTCCTTTTATAATCGGGCTGCTTGGAAGAAACCGTGGGCAAATACTTGGGGTCAAAACAACCCAAAAGGAAAAAACATGAGCAAATACTTGGGGTCAAAACAACCCAAAAGGAAAAAACATGAGCCAATGCCGCTTTATTTATTAATTTATTTATTAGTCTACTACTATTATGATTTGGTCCAACTGGTTAAACGGTTGGGGATATTACAGTTCCCCCTACCCAAAATTGCTTGCCCTCAAGCAATTTCAATGTTGGATGCTGCAATATGTGTTCTCTTTCCCAAGTGGCAACCTCGATGGGCAGATATTTCCATCGTACCAAATATTTGCGGATGATTCTGCTTCGAATATTTCTTTCTCGAACCTCCAACACCTCCTCAGGAACCAGTTGAAGATAGCCCTCTTCATCTAGTGGCGGTAATTCTGGTGATGATTTTATGTTTGATCCTGATGCTTTCTTCAAACAGGAGACATGAAAGATGTTATGAATTTTGCTCTCTACAGGAAGCTCTAGCTCATGTGCCACTTATCCTATTTTCTGGATAACTCGATAGGGCCTATAAAATCGTGGCTTTAATTTTTCCGCCCCCTTCTGCTTCAAGGTAGAATGTCTGTACGGCTGAAGTCGGAGATAAACCACATCTCCCACTTCGAAAATCCTCTCTATCCTTCGACGATCTGCATATAAATTTTGTCGATTTTGTGCCATCTGTAGTTTGTCTTTAAGGGCTCTCAGAATATCCTGATACCCCTGGATCCAATCCTTTGCCAATGGTGCTCTACTATCTCCAAACGATGTATCTGCAAAAGATAGTGCCTCATATCCATATAAGGCTCAGAAAGGTGACACCCCTATGGACATGTGATAAGTGGTGTTATAGAAGTATTCTCCTAAGTACAACCACTTGGTCCATGCTCATTGTTGTCTTGTGACATAATCTTGTAAGTAACCTTCCACCCATTTATTCATTGCTTCTGTCTCTCCATATGTCTGCGGGTGATAACTGGTACTAGGGGTGAGTTCTATTCTAGCCAACCTGAATAACTCTTGCCATAATGCTCCCATGAATCTGTTGTCACGGTCACTCACAATGGTTTTGGGCAAACCATGTAGATAGAATACCCCTTGGAAGAATATTTCTGTTATTTGAGATGCAAAACTTTTGGAGGGGATTGCAAAGAAGTGAGCATACTTGGTGAGACAATCCACCACCACAAAAATACAATCTTTTCCTTGTGAGGAGGGTAGCCCTGTAATGAAATCCATGGATATACTTTCCCATTTTTGTTCCGGAATGGGTAGTGGTTGTAATAAACCTGTTGGGTGTGTATGTTCAACGTTATTACTTTGACAGGTACCGCAGTCCTTAACATGTTTGATAATGTCCTTCTTGAGTCCCTTCCATGTGAACCTTTCCCTGATGGTCTTATGAGCCTTCAGAAATCCTGCATGTCTGGCTAAAGGGGAGTCATGGTTTGCTTGTAAAATCTTCATATTAAGTTGAGACTCGGGTACTAGATAGAGCCGATCCTTATAATAGATAATATCAATAACAACTCTATAACGGATGTCTGATGACTATCCATCAAGGATCTCACAAGTTGATTGATTTTTTGAGTATTCCACCAAAAGATGGGACTTCCAGTCATCCACAATATCTATGAGAGAGAAGGTAGCTGGTCTCCTTGACAAGGCATCTGCAACTACATTGTTTTTACCTTTGACATATTCAATCTCAAAATCATAGGCTTGGATCTTACTGACCCATTTTTGCTGCCTTTCATTTAATCCCTTCTAATCGAGGAAGTATTTGAGACTATTGTGATCAGTTTTGACTTTGAACCGGTTCCCCACTAGATATGGACGAAACTTGGCCAATGCATGCATAATAGCCAACATTTCTTTGTCATAAATGGAGTAAGAGCATTCATAATCATGCAACTTTATACTCTCAAAAGAAATGGGATGATGGTTCTATGTTAGGACAACCCCGATTCCTTCCCCAGAAGCATTGCACTCCAATCCAAAGGGTTGAGAGAAGTCTGACAAGGCTAGAACTGGACACGAACTCATGACTTCCTTCATCCGCTCAAAAGTCTCCTGGGTTGTTTCTATCCATAAAAAGGCTCCTCTTTTTGTCAAGTCAGTAAGAGGGGCTACTAGCTGTGAATACGCCTTTACAAATCTTCTGTAATAAGTACAAATACCCAAGAAGCTCCTTAACTCTGTTACATTTTTGGGAGTTGGCCAATTGAGAATGGCTTCAGTCTTCTCTTGGTGGATCTTAACACCCTAGCCCTCAATGATGTGACCCAGATATAGCATTTCCGTCATCCCAAACTCAAATTTAGAGATTTTGGCATAAAATTGATGTGCCTCCAATATTCCAAAAACCTCGTCCAGGTGTTGCAGATGCTCTTTCCATGTTTCACTGAAGATCAGGATGTCGTTGAAGAATACCAAAACAAATTTACGAGGTTTCTTGTTGAATACATGGTTCATGCATAACTGGAATGTTGCAGGGGTGTTGGTAAAACCAAAAGGAATCACTAGGAACTCATAATGTCCATAGTGGCATCTAAAAGCCGTTTTTGGAATGTCTTGATCACAAACCCTGATCTGGTGATACCCTGAGCGAAGGTCAATTTTTGAGAAGTACTTGGCTCCCTTTAACTCATCCATCAATTCGTCGATCCTGGGGATAGGATATCGATTTTTGTTGGTCTTATTATTTAGTGCTCGATAATCTATACACATCCTCAGAAACCCATCCTTTTTCTTGACCAAGACTACAGTCGAAGCAAAAGGGCTCGAGCTCGGCCGAATGTGTCCTAATGCCAACAATTCTTGTATTGCCTTTTCTATCTCATCCTTGTACGCTTTGGGGTGCCGGTAAGGGGTAGTGATGACAACTTGGACCCCTTCCTCTAGTTCGATGATGTGCTCAAATCCCCTATCAGGTGGTCGTCCTGGGGGTATATCTCCAAAGACCTTCTGGTATTTTTGCAATAGTGCCATCATATCAGGGGAGTACTCCTTGTGTTTTTCTACTGGTTTCTTCTCCATGATTCGACACTCTACTGGCCATACAATATCCCCATGTTGAAGGTCTGCCTCCATCCGATTGGATGTCACAACCTTGGGAGGATATGCATGCATTCCTCTCAACTTCACCTTTTTACCATCTGGTCCTGTGAATGCGAGTTCTAAGTCTTGGTAGTTTACTGTATGAGTTCCATTGTACCCCCAATACTACATGAGAGTTTGGGCAGTCTACGACAAATAATTTATCTGTAACTGTGTAGTTTCCCATTGCTACGCTCATGTTAGGAACTATCTTAGTACATGGCATGAGCTTGTGCTCTTTCTTTCTTGGAATCAAAACTGTAAAGTCTTCAAATTCTTCAGTAGCTAGTCCCCTTCTGGCTACGAATTCTGCATCAATGAAGTTGTGAGAGGCCCCACCATCAATTAGCATAGTAACCTTCTGTCCTTGTATGGTGCCCCTAACCCAAAGGGTGTGATATCTTGGAACCCCTATAAGAGAAGCAATGACTCCTTCTTGGATTTCTTCCTGTATTACCCCCATGCCTTATGATTCCCCTTGATCGAGCTCTGGATTCTCTTCCTCATCTTCGATTTCAGAAAATAATTCAATATAGTGGGCCTTCCCTTTAGTACACCGATGTCCCGGTGCCCAAGGTTCTTGACAAGAGAAGCATAGCCTTCTCCTTCTGAGATCTTTCTTGGTCTCATCATCCAGCTTCCCCTTACCAAATGGCTCTCGTTGTTGCGATGTGACTTCCTTCCCTTTCTGAGGAATAGAAAATTTGGGTAGGAATCTATTCTTGGCTACTGCATCCTGCATATCCCTTGCACGGTTAATTGCATCTTGCAAGGTGGCAGTTTGGTAGGCCCTAACTCAACCTCGTAGGGGTTATGACAACCCTTCTATAAATAACATGACCAACCAGGTCATGGAATTCTACAACATAAGATTCAAGGCTCCCTGTCTGTCGGAGTTGGGTTAGCTCCCGAAAGTACATCTCAGGATCCTTCTTATCAAGTCTTTCTATTAACCTCTATGTGAATTTTGTATAAGAGATGGTGCTGGCATGTCCCATAGTGGTCATACCATGTTGCCACCATTCATGTGCTTCTTCGTCAAGATGAAGTGTGACATATTTGATGGCATCCTTCTCCCGCATGGGATTGAGCTAGAAATATGTATCCAGTTTCTGTACCCATGGCTATGCAGAACACTTCGACGATCCATCAAAATAAGGAAGAGTTACCTTTCCCACAGCCTTCTGCAAATCTATGTTTCACTGATGGTCCTCGTATGTGGTTTTCTTCCTTTGTTGATTGCTCCTCATGTAGTAAAAGTCATTAAGGCTCAGGGTCACTTTCATGTTGGGACGCAACGTATCATACTCTTTCATCCATGCGGTAACAGTTTCTGCAATTGGTGAAGGGCAGTCTTGCTCCCTGGAGGAGTCATTCAAAATGGAGGCATGGTTGGTTGGATAAAAGGGCTACTACGAGCATTGACATGTTCGTGTGACGAACCGTTGCTACAAACATTGATATACTCCTGCGGTGGACCATCCCCACCTGAATGGGAACCTCCTTCCCCATTATTGCTTTGCATATTAGGTTTCCTGATCTGTACTTTAAGGAGTTCCATGATGGCGTTTTGAGTGTCGGCGATATTTTGTAAGGCATCTTCAAGTTTGGTATTTTCATGATCACCCATTGGTCTTTCTTCCCCTTCGTTTTTCCCTTGACTCCTAGCCTTTTTTCCTTCCCAATTGAAAGTAATACCCTTTTGTTTCTCCTTCCTTGGCATCCCATAGCTGGCCAAGATGAAGCTCTAATACCACTGTAATAACCTTTAAGAAATATATAATGCCATTGCTATAATAATAGTAAAAATATAACAACGAAGTAATATGCTTATTATAAAAAACCCTCGTGATAACATATACACATAATACTCCATTACACATAATTAAGTTCCAATCACCATATTTAAACAAGCCCTAAGGAAATCCACCAAATATATTAAGGAATTTAGCCCATGTAATACAAGCAGTTTGACCAACAACGTAGATGGGTCAATTACATCATAATGTGAATTAATAACCTTTGATTTAGCGATGTGGTGGTGCTGCAACAACTTGTTGCAATAGATCTGTGCTTTCTTCCTTCCTTTTCCAATATGGAAATGCAAATAATTATAATAAAAACATCAGGGTAGATCTCAGATCCATGCTCATAAAGTGTAAAGTAAAAATAGACGAAAACCCCTTTCAAAACAAATATGAAATGAATGCGACCAGCTAGGGTGACCATAGAAAGCACTGAAGTTGGGTTTGATTACTAGGGTGAGATCGAATCTCACCAAAGGGAGCTTGAGGATCTCACCTGAAAATCCTCACTTGAAAACTCCTTTGAGCTTTCAGAATATCAATGAAGAAAATATTAAATTCTATGAGTTGCTCTTGATCCTCCTCCTTTTATAGTCGGGCTGCTTGAAAGAAACCGTGGGCAAATACTTGGGGTCAAAACAACTCAAAAGGAAAAACCATGGGAAAATACCTGAGATCAAAACAACCCAAAAAGAAAAACCATGGGCCAATGCTGCTTTATTTATTAATTTATTTATTAGTCTACTACTATTATGATTTGGTCCAACTAGTTAAACGGTTGGAGATATTACAACTTGGAACACATAATTATGTTACATCTCTACAAGCTTTGGTTACTCTCTATAAACCCATAGCAATGTCAGAGTGGTTTTAAACCTATAAACGCATAGTGGTAATAACTGCTGAATGCCTTTTGCTAAATCCCTCACCTGAGGCGTTGGGTTCATCTGTAAAAGGCACATTTTTGCCCAATCTAATTGGCCTGCCTCCGCTGCATCATCGTGTTATTACTTGTGTCTATCAATCCATCTGTTATCCATATTATACCAATACCAATGGAGAACCGAAAAACAGCCCCCAATATCAATTCCTCCACGCCCTCCTGTTCTTCCTCGACATCCTATCCCCAATGCTACGATGTGTTTATAAACCATCGTGGTCCGGATGTTAAGGATACATTGGCTAGCCATCTCTACAGATGCCTTATTACCTATGGGCTTAGAGTCTTTTTGGACAGGGAGGTCTTGGAGGAAGGGTTCGATATTACTTCCCAAATTGAAGACGCTATTCAAGCAGCCTCTGTTCATGTTGCCATATTTTCTCCAACTTATGCGGAATCGCAATGGTGCCTGAATGAGCTTGTACTCATGGTCAACTCTGAAGCTACCGGCGCTACAATTCTTCCCATCTTTTATAAAATTGAACCTTCTATGGTCTGCTGGGAAACTGGAGCTTACGGTGAAGCCCTGAAGAGACTGAAAGGGAAGAAAACACGAGACATTAGAACTAGTGTAGAAAAGCCACGCTACCACCCCGATACCATTCAAAATTGGAGGGACGCACTTACTCATGTTGTCAATAAAAGCGGTTTGGTATTGTCTGGGTAAGCTGCATCTCCTCTGTCCTTTCAGTTTCGTAATAATTTTCAATTTCTTGAATTGATATCAAGCATAGCCATTTCTCAATGCTCATTTTAAACCCAACAAATAAATATTATTCAGGGACGAGGGTGAAATCTTGGATAAGGTTTTGTACAAAGTTTTGTAAATTGTTCCAAAAACACCCGTGGATGTGGCAAAATATCCAACTGGGTTGGGTGAAAAGTTACAAGAATTTGAAGAAGCAGTGATATCGCGGCACTAGGAGGAACGGGTGAAAACGAAGGTTGTTGGGATTGTCGGTGTAGGTGGGGTGGGAAAAACGACACTTGCCAAGGAATTCTTCAACTCTAGGAGATCATGTTACAACCAATCCTCCTTTATATTTGATGTTAGAGAAAGGGCATCCAGGTCTCTAAACTGTGTGCAAAGCTAGCTTGTTAAGGACTTGACAGGTATAGAAATCAAAATTGAAAGTACTGCCCAAGGCATAGGGATACTTAAAAGGCATCTCTTATCTTGTCAGGCTCTTATCATCATAGACGATGTAGATAATGGCGATCAACTGGATGTGCTTTTACCAATTAAAGATATCCTTAGTCCCCAAAGCTTGATTTTGGTGACCTCGCAGGACAAGCATGTCCTCAAAAGCTCAAGGGTGGTAGATTCTCCAATTTATAATTTAAGGGGGCTGAATACACTACACTCCAAAGAACTATTCTGCTCAATGCCTTTTATCAGCCACTTCCACCACCAGAATTTGAATATCTCTTAGATCTGTTCGTAAAAGCGTGTGATGGGTTTCCATTATCACTGAAAGTATTCGGGGCCCTTGTTTCTGGAAAAAATGACAAAAGTTACTAGGAGGAGCTATTGGATAGAGTTCACCAAACATTACCTGTGGAGATACAACAAAGACTTAGAATTAGTTATGACAAACTGGAGAAGAGGATCAACGAATATTTTTAGATATTGTTGGTTGTTTCACGGGAGAAGATATAGATTTGGGAATAAAGATATGGGGTGTGGTGGGGCTTCAAAATCTAGAAGACAAGTGTCCACTGGAAGTAAAACTTAAAAATGAGATAAAAATGCATGACCACATCAGAGGCTTGGGAAGAAATATTTCCCAACACGTATCAATGCCCCTCCGTCTTTAGCATTACACAACTAACACCATTGATGAATGGTTGGAGCAATCATCATGTGTAAGTGCTTCAATCATTTAAGCCTTTGTTTTTTCTTTAGTGAAGAGTATTTAGTTTCATCGAGAATCAAGATAAAGATAGATCTGTGTAATGTATATTTTTTTATCAATTAACAGGTAATAACTGAAGTTGGCTCGATTACCTCAGCAGCTTGAATGATTTGTCTGTCAATTTTTCGGGGAATCTAAAAAGCTTGCCCGATTCCATTGGAGGGTTGACTCAGTTGAAAACTTTGACATTAGTCAATTTTGGGATATAATATTTACCACAGTATTTTTCTATGATGAAGTCTCTTGAGATTATAAGAGTACAGGATTGTCCATTGCGGGAACTTCCATGGGAAACAGTTGAAGGAGAAACATGGGAAAGAGTGTTCAATAATTTGTTGTCCACCGATGGCAAATGTTTGTTTAGTCTAAATGATTTAATCTTGGAAGGCACATGATTGTCTGAGGTAGGCTTTCCTGTGGGAATTTTCCCGAACCTTAAAGTACTGTGGTTGTATTCTTGTTTGGCATTGAGGCAAATAAGAGGGTTTTTTGGGTTGGGAAAACTTCAATATCTCTACATCGTCAGATCCCGAAAAGTGAAAGAGTTGCCGAGTTTGCAATCGTTAATATCATTTGAACTGTTGTGGATTGAATATTTTCATGAGATGAAGGGCATACCAGGGCTGGGGTAGCTTACAAAGTTGATCGAATTACATGTTGAAGAATGCCATGAAATACAAGAGCTTTCTGGTGTGGAACTATTGATGTCATTAGAGAGGCTTTATGTTAAGGCTCTTAAGTAGAGGCTTTCCCCGAGCGCAATTTCGGCTTCATGCTGAACTGCTCGGCTCCACCACTCCTAGACCCCTCTATGTCAGTTGATTTTTCACGCATAGAAATTGCAATGTCCAAGAACCCCGCCACCAGCTCCAAACTTTTGCGGTTTAAGAAGAAATTTCTCACCACAATCCAACCCGAGCAGCAATTGGCATGCTAGAGACACCACCATGTTTTCCAAGGCACAAAAATCCGACCTGGGAGGCGTAAAAATATAACCTCGCTCCACCATAGGGCCAAGCATGCTTGCCCCACATTGATGCCACCCCACATTGATGCCACCCCCGGCTAGACAGACGAAGCCGCAGGCCCAACCTGTTAACTTCATTACATGGTTCTTTCCGTTGTCCCACGCACAATTTTCCAGTATGTCACTCCGATTATCCATGAATATGGGAGGCAACACCTCCTCGTTTGAGGGTCCCTGACCCAACTCGTATACCTCTTGCGGCCTCTGCCTTCTCTCCCAGCCCACTGCGCATCAACACCTACAAACTCTTCAACATGGAATGATTTTCGATGACCCTTACCATCCTCCATATCTAATGCACCTCCACCACCTTCCTCTTTCCCCAAGGCGAAGTTATGTTTCCCATGATACGCTTGCGTACTCGGGGTAATTCTAAGCAGCCGTGAGGCGTGCCCCTCCCGCTGGCTCCACGTGTTCATCGTTCAAGTAACACATTCCCATGGGAACAATCCTATCATCATTACTCACCCCATCAGGGAGAAGACTTAAAAATGAGAATTATGTTTTGAATTATCACACTTGTCTAAACAAAATTTGAAAAAATACATGAAATAATTATATTTTTAATGGAATATATATATATATATATGTATATATATATATAATTTTCAAACCAAAAATATTTAATATGAATTATTTTCATACATTTATCTAAATATATAATGTTCAATATTAAATATTTTTATTTATAATTTTAAAAATGAGAATTATGTTTTGAACTAGTCTAGTTGTTTATACAAGATTTGAAAAAATACATGAAATAATTATTTTTTAATGAAAATTTTATTTTTAAGATTCCAAACCATGATTCCAACTTATGGAAACAAAATATGCAATTTTTTTTCATGTATACACCATGTAAGGTGAATATATTAAAATGACACTAATGCAATATCTATCAACAACAAAATACATAATCAATGAGGCTCTAATTGGTCTTTGGAGTAAAAAAATAGTGCTAGAAGCTATTGGTCCACTAGCATACTACAAATTACTAATCAACATGATTACTCATCACTAATTCACTGCTATTAGAAATGATATTTTCAACTAGAGTTACAAAAGTATCATTTGGCTCAAAGTCGTAACACTCAAATTCCTTAGCCTTATAATATGGTAGAAATTGAAAAAATTAACATGTCTAACCAATGATTTGTGTTTGAGTGAAGGGTTTATCTCCTCAACTTAATAATATGGTAGAAAAACGTTTAACATGCTTAACCAATTATTTTGATTTGACTGAAGGGTGCATTTTTGTTAAAGCCATGAAAAAGAAGTTCAATAATCAATACAACCAACATCAAGACACATAAAGGACTTCCTAATCTTGATTAAATGTCAATCCCATACTCGTACATATAAAATTTAAGGAAAATGTTGCAAACATACCAATCCTAAAATCCTAAAATTTGTTAATTCTACTTAATTTTGAGTGGGATATGAAATTCTACTTTCTCCATATGAAGTTTGATAAGGCTGGAAACACTCTCAAACATATTGAAATAGTTAATGGTAATGTTAAACATTTAAGTAAAACAAACATTTCCTTTATCTTTTTACTTTCAGAATTTAACATTAACATTGATTGTGAGTAAGGGTTGAGTTAGGTTTTTTGTTTAACTTTAGGGTTTAGGAGGGGGGTTGGTTTTATGGAAAAGGGGGTTATTTTGAGAGAGAAACAACTCCTAGTTTCCTCCAAAACCACCTAAAAATTTGCCATTGTGGGTCTTAGACTCTCATCACACATACTACATCTAATTGGCCCAATTTAAAGTAAAACCAATTAGTTTGGACTAGTTGATACTAGTTAAGTACCAAACACATTCGACATCTAATTGGCCCAATTTGGAGTTAAACCAACTAGTTTGGACTAGTTGATACTAGTATCAACCAATGTAGAAACCATAATTTTCTACCTGGTCATTGAGTAAATATTGTTAGTTGGTCATTTCGATTATTTACTAATTATAATCACTTTTAAAAACTATAATTTTCATTATTATATATTAATAATTTTTTTTTTTTTTTTTAAATATATATAATATTAACAATAATATAATTTATGTTTTCGTTTTAATTAGATGTTATTTTTCCTTATTATAATTTATATTTTTTTTATTTAATATGAACAAAAAAAAATTAGCTTGTTAATGTCAGTATTTGCATCCTTCCACTAGTGATGAAATAAACTCTTTAATGTCATGTTAAGGGTCCCATTCTGAAATTTTGTCATTCCATTAGGTCATGTTGCAAAAATTTGGTCATTGGAGGTAGCCCAAGGTCAAACCTCAATCTTTTAAAAAATTTCATTACTTGCTGGCTCATTTCACCAATTTGTTGAGTGTACATCAGTCATGAATTGTCATCATCATTTTAGTATTTTCATCATGAATTTAATTCAGTCAGAGTCTCCATTAGGTCTTAGGGTTTCCAAGGTCCATCAAATCACCATTTTCATGCATAAAAGTCCAGCAAGTAAGAGAGTGACAATAAACACATTTTATTATGAAAGTTTGATTTGTAAATTTAATTTCAATTCAATATGTAATTTTATGTTTCTTAATATGTAATAAGTTCTCATGGTTCCAAGGTAGCTCCATACTCAAGGTTCCATCAATGAAGTAAGTCAAAGTTCCAAAAGTCATAGTGTTCCAAATCCACCAAAAGATCAAATTCAAAGGATCAAGATAAAAAAATGAAAGGTGAATTGCAATGTTTAAGTTGACATTGAAAAGGAAAATGTGGGTCCCATGCCTATTTTTGAAATTTCATCAAGTATGGGCCATCAAAGACCAAGGAGACACTCATTTTCATGCTCATGCATTGAGCTCTCAGCTTCCCCAAGTCAAAAATCAAATTTTCAGCAAGAAAGTTGAATTTCCTTGAAGGCATTGTGCTCTTGCTATAGGCGATGTGCTTTTGACCAAGAGGTGTTGCACTCATGCTTCAGGCATTGCGCTCTTACTTCATGCCCTGCGCTTTTGCCATCTTTCACCTATAGCCTCCAAATCTTCTTTGCAAGTGGTCCAAGCATAAAATCAGGGTTTTCTCAATCAAATACAAGTAAGTTACACCTCTCAAAGCCCTCCTTTCACTTCATAATTTCAAATTTATGGTGTAAACCCTCCTCACTCATCATTTCAAGTTTTGAGCAAATAAAACCTAGCTTTCACTCTTGCAAGACAACGTTGTTTTCCCTAGACCCTATTTTTCCTTTCCACACTTTAGAAAATAATCCCCCTACCCCTACATCATCTTATCTCTCATTTCCAAGTCGCATTTCCTAAAACCCTACCCCTAGGTTGCATTTTCCTAGGCAGCCACACTATATCCCTGTAAACAAAATTCCTACCCTATCTCCCTAAGTTTTTCTATCCCCCACCACTTCCCTAAGCTCCCTAACTCCCTTCCCCACTTCCCTAAAATTTCCTAAACTTATCCCAACTCCCTAACCCTACTTCCTACTCACTTTCCCTTCCCCTTTCCCCTATGGTTTCAAAACAAAACATACACTATGGAGGAGGAAAGAGAGGAAAGAAGACACCACAAAGGAGGGAGGATTTTGAGGTTTGGGCCATCTAATGCTAGAGAATTATTGGCCTCACCCATGACAATAAATTTCTTCAAACATGTGGGTTGTTTTGACTTATGTGAGAAGGTCCAAAGAGTACAACATCCCCCTGCTTTGACCATAGTTTTCATCTCTAACATCCAAGAAAACCAGGTGACCATTGCATGGGTGACCTTCACCATCTCTACATATATTATTGCTATAGCTACAGGGATACCCAATTTGGGTGAAAAATGGTTTAAGGCCACAAATGTAGGTTCCCAACATTATTAACCATTTCTCAAGGCATGGTACAAAAATGACAAAAAGAAAGTCTTTCCTTTTAGTCACCTACTTGATAGATTTTCTCCCATGATGAAGATCATCATGAAATATTTCATTTGTGAGGGCAGATTCTCCAGAATATACACCTATCACATCAGGTTTCTCATGCATTTCACTAGGGTGAAATTTCTCAGCATCCCTCACTATTTGTACAAGAGTATTGATAAGATGTCCTACATAGTGCAGAACAGAGAGTATGAACATCAGATGAACAACCTCTTCCATCACTCTCTAATCAAAATAATTGTCCATAATCATCTCAATCAGTTGGACATTTCATGGGAGACCTTCATTGAGAATGATGTCTTCATTACTCCACCACCTCAGCCTGCTATACCAATTCCACCACTAGCATTAGTATCTCAAAGACAAACAAGGTCATCTAGTAGGGTTACAGTGAAGGAGGCAAAAGAGGCCAAAAAAGTCAAAGAAACCAAAAAGGTCAAAACCTACCAGAGGGGACCTAGGCAAGTGTTTTCTCCACAGATTGTGGAAGGGGCCTTGCCTTATTCATCAAAAAAGCAGGGAAAACAAAAGCAAGAAGAGACAATTGTCCATGAAGAGGAAGACCTTCATGAGGAAGAAAGATATTTTGAGTTGATGCACTTGGATGACCAAGATGATCATGATTCCTCAAAGATGATTATCAAAGAAAATGATTCCATAATCAAAGAACTATAGGACAACATGGCAAGAGCCCAATTTATCATATCATTCCTTGAACAAGAGAACAAGCAACTGAAAGACAAGCATGTACTCATGGAGTTAGAGCTGCTAAAAGAAAAAAGATAGGACATCAAGGGAAAGGAAATGATGGCACCTAATGACTCTAACCATGATGATACTCAAACCATCAAGTCAAGACCAAAAACAATAGGTCTTAAGAGAGCTTTAGAGCAGGATAAATCGGGGGCAGATCAAATCAATTTTGAGGAAAGGATTACAAAGGAAAATGAATATGAAAAAGAGGTGTGGCTTAACAGATTTAACCTTCACCTTGAGAAGCTCCTCCATACGGAAAACAAAGACAATGATATGCTCATACACCTGTCCAATAGATACATCACTAGAAACAAGATTTGCAACATTAAGATTGAGCAATTGAAGGACATATACAAGCAAACCCTAATCAAGCAAAAGGGGGAGGATAAACATGAGATTCTTGCTGATGCCTCCTTGATTGCTTGAGAAATTCATTAGCGCTCCATCTAAAAATTTTGATAAATTTCATACATTTTTTCAAGTTTTTGGGCATTTTACCAAATTTTGACAGACTTTCAGCACATTCCACTTGTCAAAAACACAGTGCCTATGGCACTGCACTTTTTCTAGGAGCCTCCAAATGACAAATTGTCACTACCATTGGATTCGAAAGTCCATATAAATCAAATTTTGACTATTGAAACATCAAATTTGGACATTCTGACAGGGACAAATGGCCAAAAAAATCCAAAAATCACCTTTCTGCCTCATTTTTCAGGCTGGCACTACGGTTTTGACCAATCTTGGGAGATTTAGCTTTGAAGGCCTTAAATTCATAATTTTCATAACTTAAGGGAATTTTTGGAAACTAGATAGGATCATCTTTCCAATGATCTATCTTGGGCTCAATTTTGACTTCAGCAAGTCCTCCAAAAGTGACCTTGAAGTTGGCATTGCGCTTTTGTCAAGGGCATTGTGTTTTGCCAGTTGCCTGATATTTTCAAAATTTTCCAGATTTCTCAGTTTGGTCATGGAATTGATGAATTTTACTGATGTAATTAATCCATTTAAATGTAATTAATCCATTTAAATGTAATTAAGTCACTTTTATTTACTAGAGGTAGATACATTGGATAAAAATGTATTTTCGGGACAAACGAATCAGTTTCACCAAATTTAGGGATGAGTTTATTGATCTCCCTAGTCTTTGGGTTTCCAGTTGAGAATTTTGGGGATCAACTCCACAAGTCAGGTATTCCACCCCTGAGGGTAGGAGAATTTTGTTTTGGTCTATCTCTTTCACCTCCTTTCTCATTGCAAGGGTTGGATGTTGTTGGATTGATCATTGAACACTATTGTAATCATATTTTTGGCAAGTAATAACAGACTCAGTTGCAACTATTTTGATGGAATTATTGTGGTAAAGTGATTTTACATTGTATTTTCTTATGTTTTGCAAATGTGTGAATGTATTTTGATTTCATATTCATTCCATTTATGAATGTAATTGTTTCCTAAGTCAAAAAGACAAAATTCATTAAGCTTATGCTCTGTTTTGGAGGAATAGTTATACTTTGTTTCATCTTCTTCCTAGTAGAAAAAAATTCATATTTCTTATGTTCTTTTCTCAAACCCTAGAAGTCTAGACCACTCCATCAAGATATCCTTTTGTGTTGAAATTCTTACCTACCTTTCTCCATTAGATCCTTGCAATTATGATCCTTTTTTTCCCTGACCTAGTTCCTTTCATGACCTATTCACCATCCAACACTTCAAAAATAAATCAACCAAACCCCTGTGCTACTATACCTAGCCTAATATCTCATTGATCCAGTCATATTGACTGAGATCCATTGGAGAGAGCCCTCTCCTGCCTAGTAGGGATATCTACTTCACAAAAGATTGGTTTGTGGTTACCTTTGTTGGTCTCTTCTTAGCCTCAGAGATCCAGCAGAGTGATAACATCTTTGTGACCATACTGGGGAACGAAAGTGACAAATATTCCCTGGTTGTACCATTAATTCTTCGAATTCTTGACCTCTGGATGATAGGTCTAAGATTTCTTTGAGGCTGATCTGAAAAAGTTGCAGAGAACCAATTTGCTGAAAAGTGAACATTTTGGCTTCGAGGAGATACACCAGATCAAATCTTGATCCTCACCCAACTGATCTAGTGGAAGATCCAGAGAGGCTTGTTCAGAAGCATAGATATCAAGGTACATAAATTTAGTTGAATCCTATTCCATTGGTAAGATCTTCTTCGCTGTCTCCATAAGTTATATCTCTCGAAGACATACCTTTTGATTTAAAGTTTGAGATGTCTTTATTTCGATCCAAGTCGGAAACCTAACTTTCTGCTATAGTCTTTGACCCATTAAGGATTTCTGAGGTAAAATAATTATCTGAGATAGATTTAGTTCTTTAAAACTTGAAGAAAATTTACCCTTTGAAGAAACGAAGTCTAAATTAGACTTTGACACTAAAGTCTAGAGTCAATTCTATAAGCTTGAAAGTTTAGCAAGCCAACTTCAATAACACTCAGAAAAACCCATAATCCAATATCAACAAGAGTCGATACCTATCCCGACACAATCATATTTAGTTGTTGCTTCTTCGTTTGCACCATATACTTCATTATCTATTCAGCAAAATCCTCCTATTGTCACCCATGTATTTCACTCAGTAGGAATTATGGCCAAATTTTCACCCCTCATCTTACCAGGTCAAATCCATGCTTTACCATAAGGTTATGGCCAAAGAATCCCTCTTTTTGATGAGAATTCTTCAATCGCTGCAAAAAAAACACATAGTTAAATTCACCGACTTTATTGATATGGAATAAGTATATGAAGAAGATGTTAAAATGAGAATCATAGTTCAAAGCTTTTCCGAAGAGGCTAAAATCTAGTTTAGATGATTAAATGCAAACTCTATAGCCAATTCAAACAAGCTAATAGATGCTTTCATAACTCGATGGGAGGTAAATAAGAATCCATTACAAATCCTTTTTTAATACAATAATCTGAAAAGGGAACCAAATGAGTCAATACAAGATTTCACTGCCTGATTCAACAGAGTATACAATTCCATTCCCAATGAGATCAAACCTCCTCTAGGGTTGGCCCTCTTTCATTACCTAGATAGTTTTGATTAGGACATGGCCTAACAGTTACAAGAAAGGAATCCTGCTACATTAGAAGACATGTAGAAGAATGCAATTATCGTAGAAGCTAATTTTTCCATCAAGAAGTCAAAAATTAAGGGTGAGGGGAGAGTAACTATCAAAGAAGAAGCATCCTCATCCTTCGATGTAAAACTGGACACCTTGATAAGAGCAATAGAGAGGATGGTTGACAGGATGTCCATTACTAAAAGACAACTGAAACCACAAGTTATAAATTCTAACTTCAGAGGACAACAATAGCAGCCTCAATTAAGAATCAAGAAAAAAGAACATAGGGCACCTGAGCAACCAACACAGCCACAACAGATTCAGACACCCTTGCAGCAAAATTATGCTCAAGGAGGTGAGGAAGAAGAAGAAGATAATATTGTTGAAGAAAATCACTTTTTTACAGCTGATGGCCAACCCATATTTTTGACATAAAATGAAGAGTATGTCGAGAAGACGGATGTGCCCAAGGATGAAGACTATATTATAGCCCAAGATCATCATTTGGAGGTTGAATATGATGATTATCAGCGAGGTTACTTTAATGCCCTCAGCTCACAGCAGAGGCAGCACACATTGAGGGGTAGAGATGTCCTAATAAATCCTATTCAGAAGCGTGCATCTCAAAAAAAGGATACTCAACTGAAACAAAATTCTCAAGGTAATCAAAATAAAGGAAAATAACATGCAGCTGTAAGTCATAACAAGGTTAATGAATCATCTACAAGCTCACCAGGTAAAGAAAGGGACAACCAAAAGAAAGAAGCTACATAAACTGATCATGCTGAAAAAAGAGACATTATTAAAGAGGTAAAAAAATCTATTCCTTTCAGCTTAAAAACTGAAATTTCAAAATTGAAAGTGTCAATTCCTTTAACTGAACTTGTCAAGAAAAACTAGTATAAGTCTCATGTAGCCAAAATTTTAACAGTAGATCCTTCATCTAATATACTTGATGTTGAAGATAGCCAAGCTGAACTTATATTTGGTCCAACAATAAACGTTCAGTTAGAGGATAGCGAAGTTCCCACATTATATTTGAGTCTGAGAATCCACCAAAATATCCTTCACAATTCCATGCTTGACTCTGGAGCTTCCCACAGTTTGATGTTGAAAGCCATTATGGAGAAATTGGGCCTAGATATCACTCGTCCTTACCATGAATTTTATTCCTTTGATTCGGGTAGAGTCCGTTGTCTGGGTCTTATTAAGGATTTAGTAGTTTCCCTTGCCAACAAAGAATGTCTTGATGGATGTGGTGGTGACTAATATACCACCATGGTTTGGTATGTTGCTGTCTAGATCATGGAGAGCGAAGTTGAGAGGCACTTTGCAACTAGACTTCTCTTATGCCACCATCCCAGTTTTTTAGCAATTGAGAAAGTTGTACCGAGAAACAAAGATGAAGTACATGATAACCAACAAAGAGAAGACTAATAATCATCCAATTAATGTTTTACATACAGATTTAGAATCATTTATTTTGTTCAATGATAGCGGTTTGAATGATTTATATAGTCAACTTGTAGAAGTAGAAGGTATTCCATAGTTTTATAATTGTATTAGAATAGTTTTAGATAAGGGAAAAGAGAATCTTCCAAGTGCTTCAAAGAAATCATCAGATAAGGTAGAGAAAAGTTCAAATCAGAATCAAGAAATGCCCTGGAAATTTGAGACAGAAAATAAATCACAATTCCAACACTTGGATGATGAAAATGGTCTTTTGGACCATGGATTTTGATGGTGCCTTGGGGAAAGATGGGGTAGGCATCGAAATTTGGATCCGCAGACCTCTTCATCAGCCTAGTAAGATTCCTAATAATGTTAGATTATGTTCATACAAATTGGCTTTTGATTTTTTTAACAATGAGGCGGAATATGAAGCATTGTTCATCATTCTCAAGATCTTGAAAAATTTGGGCGCAAGAATAATTTCAGTATATGGCGACTCTGAACTTGTGATAAAATAGGTAAAAGGGGAATACCAAGCCAAGCATCCATGAATGAGAGCATACAAGAATGTTGTACTGGATATGCTAAATATGTTTCCCAAACATACATTGTCACTAGTGTCGAGAAGTCATAATCTCATGGAAGATTCACTTGATACAACATCAAGTAATTTCAATATCCCTATATTTTCCAATAGAAAATTTGAAATCCATGTTAAACATCGGCCCAGTGTTCCTGACAATTACTTTCGGCATTGGCAAGTATTTTGGAATAATAAGCAAGAAAAAAGTTTTATGCAGAATGAAGGAGAATTCGAGAATTCTTTCATTGATGAAGTTTATGACAAAGATGATCATGTCATTGAAGCTATCAAGGTTGATATTTTATAGCTGAAAGATAATGATATTCCAAGAGGTCTCATACCTTTATAAGAATTGTTTGATCGAGGTGATGTGGCTCGGAAGCCAACATTGATTCCTACGGAAAAGAGTGCAGAGGATGTAAACATCAGAATAACAGACAAGCCTAAGATGGTCAAATTTTCCAAGTCTTTATCTCCGGAGGTAAGGGACAAGTAAATTGATTTACATTCTGAATTTTCTAATGTTTTTGCTTGGGATTATGTAGAATTAAAGTTTTATGATAAGGATATCATACAACATTTTGTAGCATAATTTGACTCTGCTAAAAGTCAAGAGAGGTTTTAAGAAATTCAAGGTTCTTGAGGAACAGTTGTTAAAATTTGAAGAATACCTGCAACATGCTCAAAAGGATAACCACAAGCTCAACGAAGATTCATCATCACATGTGCACTGGAACCAAAATCAGGGAAGCAACAACATTGGAAGTGTAATCTAAGCCAGAGGATTAGTAAAGAAGAAAAGCATGTAGCAAGGGTCAATTCAGGCTTATTCGTGTGCATAATAGTTCAAGTGTCGGGCCGATTGGCATATTCAGAACATTTCACACAAGTCAGAGTCGAGTTGTGAAAATATACGTGTAGAACAATGTTCAGAGGCTTAATCGCAATCGCATGTGGAGGGCCTAATCGCAAATAAAAAATCACAATCGCATGTGGAAGGCCTGATCGCATATCGCAAATTGCAATCGCTCGTGGAGGGCCTGACCGCATATCGCAAATCGCAATCACAAAGCTTAGGAGGAATAGAACAAGGTTGAATCACTGAAATGTGAAATGTGATACGAGGACTGGATGTAATATAGTTCGGAGCTCGAATCTAAAGTATTTAAAGTTCAGCCTTGGGACCCTCTTGCATATCGCACATTGCAAGCTCATAAGGGATATCGATCATAAGATAACGGGATTCACCGAAGTGCGAAGTGCGATAACGAAGCGGACGCGATGGAAGTTATCACTAAATTCTAAAGGTTTTTTAAGTCTGGGTACATGGGTTTTTCCTTTGTAAAAATTGCATCAGATTGAAAGTGGATTATAACGTAGAACGTTGGAATGCTGAAATGCGACAGAGAAGTAGGTGTGATACAATTTTTCAAAGGGAATGGAATATATTTTAAAGTTCAGTCTTATGGCAGTTAAAAAGGAAAGTCTAAATGCAGGGAAGACTTGGGTAAGAAAAGACCTGACGCTACGTGCAGAACAATGGTATGAATTTGCAGCAGTTTATTAATCAAAGACTAAACGCTGAGGGCACGAGTGAAAGAGGCAAAGTCAGGTAGTAGGTGACATGATGACAATGTTTGAAATGAAAAAGCATGGGCAGAGTCGGGTAGAGATGCGTTTATGTAGACTGTTAGAATATCACAGTAGAAACGGAAGGAGACATCAACAAAAAATCAGATTCAACAAAAGGATTATATTTCAAGTTTTATTTTGTTTTATTTGTTAAGATCGAAGCTACAATGATGTCCTCGATTGCAATGTAGTAAGTAGTTTAACAATTTAGGCAGTCTAGGAGTTTCAAGAAGCTCGAGCAATTACAAACTGATTTTGTTTGTATTTAAGGAAGAGAGAAAGAGAGAGAATGGTTCTGAGTTCTGGACCTCTTGGAGACTACATCTTGTACTTATTTTTCTGATGGATGAATGAAAGAAGCAGCAAGTTTCCTGCAAATTTTGATGGTGATTCGTGTTTCTTGTGTCATTTTGTGTTGTTTCTTCCTTGAATTAAGTGAAGTAAAGAAGTAGATGGTCTCTGATTTCCGTTTGTAAGTAAGAGTTAAACAACCTAAATAAGCACTCCTTCACTCCAACTCCTCTCCCTTCACAAATTCTCTCCGAAACTTAAAAGTAATATATTATGTGTTTACATCATATTATTTTGAGTTTCCTCTCTCTCCATGAATTCTTTCTGAAACTTAAAAGTGATAGATTATGTGTTTACAACATATTATTTTGAGTTTCCTCTCTCTCCATGAATTCTATCTTAAACTTAAAAGTAATAGATTCTGTGTTTACAACATATCACTTTGAGTTTCCTCTATAGTTCTTATTTTCCATTCAAATATCAACGGTCAGTGGCATTGTGAAATCTTTTATTATTCCAGATCATTAAGGGTTTTAGAAAACTAGTTTCCAGAGGGATAGAATAAAGACCCCATGATAAAATTATTTTTGTGACACACTTTTAAAATGTCTTAAGCACTGATTCCTTTCACAACGGAGGGATTGTATATTAAGAACCAACATTTTCTGGCACCATATGTGGGAACGAAGGTACAAAGTTATTTTTCCCTGGGTAATGAGATCTATTTCTTGATGGTGAACAAGATTTAAATACAAAATTTGGTTGTTTATTATTCACGTGGCGACTCCGCTGATGAAGATTTCATTAGATAAGGAATTTTGCTGGCAATAAAATGAGAAAGCATCGTGGAAACAATGAGTATCAGAGTTTGAATATTTTAAAGGAATTTTTATTTTTCACTATAAATTTAGTGGTCTATTTTCCCTTACATATCAAGGATATTTTTTCCTGCTTTATATTCTCAGAAGATTATAAGGCCCAAAAAGTACATTCTTTATTGGAGAAAGAAGTTTTTTCTTATGCTTGTATTATTGGTCTTCACACAACTTTATCTCCTAAATATGAGAGGAGAGATGACTATTGCATTACAATTCTAAAGATAATTTGTCACAGTTCGGGCATAAAGGTGAGGATTCATCATCTTTGGGTGATAATATTCTACCTCATAAAAAATCTACTTCTTTCTAGCTTGGAACCAAGGTGATTTTCAAACCCTTGGTGCTGCCTACAGTTCTTAATCAATATCCTTTAAAAAGATTTAATTTTTTGCTAAGTTTTTCTGGGGAAATTGATGAGGTTGTAGTCGAACAACACCTCCTACATATTAATAATTTTTGGACAAATTTCAAATTATCTATGAAGATGTGGCTTTAAGGATGTTTTGTCATTCATTAAAGCAGGGTGCTCAGGATTGGTTCGAGTGTTTGGAGGAAGGTTCAATTAGTTCATTATAGAGTTTTGAAGACATCTTTCTTAGATATTGGGGCGAGCGCAAGCCGTACGAAAAGCACATTTTGGATTTATATTCTATCTAGAGGCAAAGTAATGAATCAATCGTTGTGTTTAATAGGAGGTTTCAAAAAACCTATTTCATCATGCCGAAAGAAATTCAACCTCTTGAAGATGTAAATATGATATACTATTTGAGGGCTCTTTCTATTGTCTTAGCTTTTTATCTCAAGGAGAGAAAGCCTTGCACTCTGGAGCTGATGTTTCTTTATGCACAAGAAATCGAAGATAATTTGTGGGCTTTTATAAATTTTTCCTGTCATGTTAAAAGAACAAGTTTTGTTGAAGACAAGAGGGCCTGTCAAGAAAACGTTGGAATTGCTTTACAAGAGAACGCAAATTTAGAGATGAACAAGGATTTTCAAAAGGTTTCAGAGGATTCCTGTATTGCCGAAACACACGAATTTAAGCATTTTGAAGATTCTAGTTAAAAACTCGTTGCAACAAATGAACTACACGTTGAAATCCTGGAAGATCATTACAATTTTCATAATTTTAATGATTTTGTGAATAGAGGAGAAACTAGTGGAGCTCCTCAGGTGTGTTTGCAGGAGGGGGAAGATTTTTGTCAAGAATTGGCATTATATGAAGAACATTAGCATTATGAGGAACAAACTTTAGATTTCTCTTTTCGGCCTAAATGGTTTTCAACAAAAAACAACAATCAATCTTCTCACATACAACCTTAAATTGAGGAGTCAAATAGTGAAGGAACTGCCATTTTCAAAGAAGTCTACATCAGAAAGATGTTAAAGAAAAGGAGGCAGTACAAAATTTGTCTCATCAGTTTTATGATCCAGTAGCTGACTATATGAAAACTTTATTTTGTCAGCAACAAGCATTTATGCAAAGGTATGTGCAAAGATTTGTATCTGGAAAAATTTCATGGTAACTCCCTATTGTGATATTCAAATTTAAACAGTATGGAGGCATTAGGTATAACATAAAAATGTTATATTGGTGCCATTGGAAGGCTGAATTCAACTCATAAAGTTAAGACATGAATACATATATAGGATTTGTGCATAAATAAACTCAGAAGTTGAGCATTTTTAGTTGTATTATTTCTAGTTCGGTATTTTTAGTTTAAGAATAGAGGAAGAAATCCAAAGTGTAGCAGGTTTCGGGAGGATTTAATACTAGATCAACTCCCATTTGGGATTGACTCCATGCCCAATAAAATCTATTGATATACAAGTTCTCTTTGACTCCATGCCTAATAAAGGCTACTGATCTACAAGTTCTCAGCACTTTGCTACCAAAGTGCTGCCCCCAATTAGAGCCACATGTTGTAGCATAATTTGACTCAGCTAAAAGTCAAGAGAGGTACTGAGAAATTCAAGGTTGTTTAGGAACAATTGTTAAAATTTCAAGAAGACCTGCAACATGCTCAAAAGATAAACACAATCTCAACGAGGATTCATCATCACACGTGCGCTGGAACCAAAATCAGGGAAGCAACATCATTGGAAGTGTAATATAAGCCAAAGGAGCAGCAAAGAAGAAAATTGTGCAGCAAGGGTCAAGTTAGGATTATTCGCGTGCAGAAAAGTTCAAGAGTCAGGTCGATTGATGCGTTCAGAACATTGCACATAGTTCAAGGTCGAGTCGTGCAAATATACATGTAAGACAATGTTTGGAGGCTTAATCGCAATCACATGTGGAGGGCCTGATTGTAGATCACAAATCACAATCGCATGTGGAAGACCTGATCGCGTATCGCAAATCGCAATTGCTCGTGGAGGGCTTGCCACATATCGCAAATCCTAATCGCAAATCTTAGGAGGAACATAACAAGTTTGAATTGCTGAAGTATGAAATGCGATACGAGGACTGGATGTGATATAGTTCAGAGCTCGAATCTAAAGTATTTAAAGTTCGGCCGTGGGACCCTCTCACATATCACACATCACAAGCTCAGAAGTGATAGTGATAATAAGATAACGGGATTCGATGAAGTGCGAAGTGCGATAATGAAGTGGACACAATGGAAGTTATCACTAGCGTCTAAAGTTTTTTTAAGTCCGGGTACATGAATTTTTCCTTTATAAAAATCGCATCGGAGGGAAAAAGAGGATTATAACGTACGATGTTGGAATGCTGAAATGCGACAGAGAAGCAGACGCTATAAAAATTTTCAAAGGTAATGAATATCTTTTAAAGTCTAGTCTTACGGTAGTTACAAAGGAAAGTCTAAACATAGGGCAAAGTCGGGTAACAAAAGACCCGACACTACGTGCATAACAACAGTATGCATTTGCGGCAGTTTATTAATCAAAGACAAAACGCTGTGGGCACGAGAAGAAGAGGAAAAGTCAAGTAGTAGGTGACATGATGACAGTGTTGAAACGCAAAAAACATGGGCAGAGTCAGGTAGAGATGTGTTTATGCAGACTGTTAGGATATCACAGCAGAAAGGAAGGAGACACATCAACAACAAATAAGATTCAACAAAAGGATTATATTTCAAGTTTTATTTTGTTTTATTTGTTAAGATCGAAGCTAAAATGATGTCCTCGATTGCAATATAATAAGTAGTTTAATAGTTTAGGCAGTCTAGGAGTTTCAAGAAGCTCGAGCAGTTACAAAATGCTTTTGTTTGTATTTAAGGAAGAGAGAAAGAGAGAGAATGACTCCGAGTTCTGGACCTCTTCGAGACTACATTTGTACTTCTTCTTCTGATGGGTGAATGAAAGAAGCAACAAGTTTCCTGTAATTGTTGATGGTGATTCATGTTTCTTGTGTCATTTTATGTTGTTTCTTCCTTGAATGAAGTGAAGTAAAGAATACACTGGTCTCTGATTTACGTTTGTAAGTAAGAGTTAAATAGCCTTAATAAGCGCTCCTTCACTCCAACTCCTCTCCCTTCACAAATTCTCTCTGGAACTTAAAAGTAATAGATTCTGTGTTTACAACATATTATTTTGATTTTCCTCTCTCTCCATGAATTCTCTCTGAAACTTAAAAGTAATAGATTCTGTGTTTACAACATATTATTTTAAGTTTCCTCTCTCTCCATGAATTCTCTCTGAAACTTAAAAGTAATATATTTTATGTTTAGAACATATTACTTTGAGTTTCCTCTACAATTCTTCTTTTCCATTCAGATATCAGCAGTCAATGGCATTGTGAAATCTTTTATTATTCCAGATCATGAAGTGTTTTAGAAAACTAGTTTCTAGAGCGATAGAAAAAAGACCTCATGATAAAATTATTTCTATGACACACTTTTAAAATGTCTTAAGAACTGATTCCTTTCACAACCGAGGTATTGTTTCTTAAGAACCAACACATCACACCATTCCAATTAATCTCGATCAAAAGTCCTTTCGGAAAAAGCTAAAAAGGATCAACTTGAGGTTGCTTCCATCCATAGAAAAAGAAGTGAATGGGCTCTACAACTCAAGTATCATTGTTCCTATCAGGTTTTCCGATTGGATATCTAATCTAGTCCTGGTAAGAAATAAGACTGGTGAATAAGGCTTTGCATAGATTTCATAAATATAAAAAAGGTGTCTCTTAAAGATAATTACCCCCTTCCCAAAATGGATCACATTTTACAGAGAGTGGTTGGGGCTTCTTAAATGTCTTTGCTTGATGGATATTCAGGATACAACTTGATTTTAGTGCATGAGAAGGATCAAGACAAAACTTCCTTCACTACACCTTGGGGTATGTTTAAATATGAAAATATTCCATTTGGACTAAAGAATGCAGGGGCTACCTTTCAACGAACGATGGATATAGCATTTTCAAATGAGAAAGATGTTTTCCTAGTGGTATATTTAGATGATTTGACAATTTTCTCTCATTCCGATGATGAACACTTGTATCACTTAAGGATTGTTTTTCAGAAATGCAAGAAATTCAGAATCTCTCTTAATCCAAAAAAAGAGCCTTTTTTCCATGGAGGATGGGAAACTTCTCGATCACATCATCTCTAAGGATGGAATCTGGATTGACCCTTCTCGGGTTGAGGCAATTCAAAAAATTGACTTTCCACGAAGCAAGAAATAAATTTAGGCTTTGAATGGTAAGATGAATTTCTTATGTAGATTTATTCCAAATTTGGCTGAGAACCTTTGAGAAATGACCAACATGTTGAAAAAAGAGAATGAGGCAAAGTAGTATGAGGATTCCAAGAAGTCCTTTAACTTAGTAAAGTTTTCCTTAACCACAACCCCTATTTTAATAAGCCCAGATTATTCAATTGATTTTATCATTTTCTCATTTGCCTCCGAGCATACATTGGTTGCGATCTTAATGCAAAAGAAGGAAAAGACTGAGCAACCTATTTCATTCTTCAGCAGAACCATCACGGTTGCAAATCTTCGGTACAATATCATAGAGAAACAGGCTTTGGCTTTGGTAAAATCATTAAATGATTTCCATGTTTATATTTTACATTCACATATTCTGGCTAATGTCCCCAATGCAGCGGTAAAATATGTTCTTATGTAGACAGATTTGGATGGTAGAAGAGGAAAATGGATATCAGCAATGTTAGAATATTACCTCGAGATCAAGCCCACAAATCTGATCAAAGGTCAAGGTCTAGAAAAGCTCATGGCTGAGTAAAATTTGCATGCTCTAAACATCAACCTTATTACAACATTGCCCGATGAAGAAGAGGATGTCACTCTTATACAAGTATCTGATATGTTTATTTTGTCTCCTTGGTATTCTGATATCATATATGTTCTTCAGCATTTAAACCCTCCTCCAGGCATGACTAAGAGTAAGGGTAGGTCTTTAAAGTTGAAAGCTTCCAAATACTACATTTTGGACATTGCCCTTTATTGGAAAGATCTAGGAGGTATTTTATTGAATTTTTTAGTTGAAAATGAAGCCCAAGAAGTTATGAATTATTTTCATAAAGGAGACTATGGGGGGCATATGTTCTGGAAGACCACGGCTAATAAAGTGTTGAGAGAGGGATACTACTGGCCAACTATTTTTGTAGACTTGTACAAAACAGTGATGTGTTTCCATGAGTGTCAAGTGTTTCAAGGTAAAAGAAAAATTATTCCTTTTCCTTTCCAGCCTATTTCAATACATGCACCTTTTCAGCAGTGGGGACTTGACTTCATCAGAGAGATTCACCCTACATCATCTGCACAACACAAATAGATATTTTTCAAACCAAGAGGTAACTCCGCAAAACTGAATATGAATTAGATGGAGATTGTGTGTGTACTTATACATTGAGGTGAGGCTATTGGGATTCACTTCCCAATGTCTCTTGGCCTTCCTTATTTACTAAATTACAATAATATACAATCTCACCTAATCCCTTAGGATTAGATGTCAACATTCCCCCCTTTAATCTGAAGAGATGTTGGTGAGTCCAAGCATCGTTATGAAATTTTCAAACTTTTCTCTTCCAAGCGCTTTGGTGAAGATGTTTGTGGTCTACTGATTTGTGGAACAATGACGTAGATGGATGGTTTTGGCCTCAACATGATGTCAAATCAGATGGTATTTTGTATTGATGTGCTTTGTTCGATCATGGAACTTCGAGTTCTTGGCCAACTTTATTGCAGAAGTGTTGTCGATCATGAGTGGTGTTGAATGCATTTGTTTCATCTGCAAATATTCTAGGATTTTCCTGAGCCACACAATTTCCTTTGTTGCTTCAGCTGCTGCCACATATTCTACCTCGGTTGTGGAATCTGCTGGAACTGACTATTTGTGTGATGTCCATGAGACAGCTCCTGATCCAAGACTCATGGCATAACCTGAAGTAGACACCCCAGTTTCTTTCTCCCCATCAAAGTTTGAATCAGAGTATCCGATCAAGCTGAAATCGCTTACCTATGTATATTTGAGTCCAAAGTCTTGAGTCCCTTTCAAGTACTTTAGAACTCTTTTTGCAGCAGACCAATGTCCTTCACAAGGTTTTTGCATAAACTTGGATAGGATTCCAACAATAAATAAGATGTCTGGTCTAGTGGTAGTCAGGTAGATAATACTTCCTACAAGATGTATATACTTCGTTGCATCCTTGAATTCCTTCCTTTCAATGGATGTGAGCTTCAATTTTTTTTCCACTGGAGTGGTTAAGAGATTGCATTCATCCCTGCCAAACTTGTTCAAAAGATCTCCAATGTACTTCTTTTGAGAAAGAAATATAAATTTAGGATGTTGAGTTACTTCAATACCCAGATAGTAATGAACATAACCCAAATCAGTAATTTCAAAACCTTTCTTCAATTCTTTCATTATGGATGCAATATAACTCTCATTGTTCCCTATCATCAAGAGATCATCTACATACACCATAAGGTATACAACTATTTTTCCAACTTTCTTAACAAACAAAGTTGCATCATCAAGATCAAAATGTTTGAAGTCAAGTTTCAGAAGATGCTCAGTTAATTTCTCATACCAGGCTCACGGTGCTTGCTTGAGGCCATACAAGGTTTTTATAAGCTTTCATACTTTTTGTTCTTGGCCCTTCAAAACAAATATTTTTGGTAGGGACATAAAAACTTTCTCCTTTAGATCTCCATTCAAAAAGGCGGTTTTTACATCCATTTGATGGACTTTCCATCCCTTCTAAGCTACTAGGGCTAAGAGTGTCCGGATGGTGGCCCATTTTGCTGTGGGAGCAAAATTTTCTTCATAATCGACCCCTTCTTTCTGTGCAAAAACTTTTACCACAAGACTGGCTTTATGCTTGTCAAGTGAGCCATATGCTTTGTACTTGTTCATGTATACCCACTTAAAACCAATTGGTTTGGTTCCCAAAGGAGGATCAACCAGCTTCCAAGTGCCATTCTTTATCAAGGCATCATACTCCTTTTGCATCACTTCATTCCATTCATCATGAGAAGAAACTTATTTGAAGGAAGTTGGTTCATGTTCTGTAGACAAACTCAATTCACAGATATAAGCAATATCCATATCGACAGGTGAAATCAGAATTATCTACATCACCTTTGTTTTTCCTAGTGGAAATTCTTGTTCCTGTCTTTCCAACCTCATCGGGATGAACATTTTATAGTGTCTTTGTCAACCATTTGGGGGGACCTTTATGAGATGGCCCAGGCTGCTCATTTGACTGAGTTGGAATTGAATCAAGATTCAATCTCTCAATTTTGTTAATCACATCATTCAAGGTGTCATCCGTGGTTGGTTCTTCATGTGGGGGAGAGAGTTCTTTGAGAAATGATTCCGCAGATTGATTCAGTATAGGAATCCCCCCTTCAAGATGTGGAACCTGATTATCAAATTCTTGAAAATACTTTGCATGTGTGAACCTATCCAGGCGATCAAGTTACCGCTCAACAACATTTTCAGTCTTGGAAGATTCAAGGAATATGACATCTCTTGCTATTACAAACTTCTTATTGACTTCATCATAGAGACGATATCCTTTGGAGGTTTTGGAATACCCCAAGAAGATACATTTTCGAATTCTAGCACCAAGTTTATTCCTTTGTACCTTGGGTATCAAAGCATAACAGGTGGAACCAAAGACCCTAAAATGCTTTATTGAAGGAATCTGGCCATGCCACATTTCATAAGGAATTTTGTTTCTGATTGAATTTGAAGGACACCTATTCTTTATGTGTACAACACATAGAATTGCATCAGCCCAAAACATCAATTTTACATTCTTAAAAAACATCATGTAGCAAACCATATTTAAAATTGTTCTGTTCATTCTTTCAGCTAAACCATTTTGTTTGAGATTATAGGGCACAATTGTTTGATGTTTGATCCCATGTTGATGAAGATAATTTTCAAATTCGTTTGAAGTGTATTCTTTTCCATTATTAGTACGCAAAGAGCCAATATGAGTTTGTGCATCATTTTCAATCCATGCATGAAAATTCTTGAATGTTTGAAAAGCATCATATTTGTTCTTCAATAATTAAACCCAACACATTCTGGTGTAATCATCAATAAATGTCATCATATATTTATTTCCATTTGCAGAAGAAACATGCATAGGGCCACATAAATCTAAATGAATAAGCTCGAGTTTTCTATGTGCTCTGGAATGTGAATCATGAAATGACTATTTGCTATGCTTTCCTAGAATACAATAATCACATTGCTTAAGTGTCTTAGGAATTGTAGGCAGCCCATTAACACGATTTTTCTTCAACAATCGAAGGTTGTCATAGTTTAAGTGTCCAAATCTAGCATGCCATAAAAGACTTGATGGGAATGTACCTTCATCATGATGTGAAATGAATGCAAAGTTTTGTGCATGAGCAGAGGAACCTTGCAGCTTCAAGAGTCTTCCTTCTTCTATTTCATCCATGACAAGTGAGCGATATGATGTTTTTCTAACCTCAACCTTGCCATCAAACATGTGAATGGAGCGTCCTTGCTGGCGGATGTGGACCAAGGACAGCAAGTTTCTCCTCAATCAGGGAACTTAAGCTTGATCTGGAAGACCAGGGAACTTAAGCTTGATTGTGCCAAACCCTGATGGCTTGAGTTTGGATTTATCTGCGAAGTATACTGCTCCATCAACTTTGTCAGTAAATTATTCAAAAAAATCTTTTCCAAATGTCATGTGACATGTTTCTCCTAAATCTAGTAACCAATCATTTCTAAAAGAAGCAAATGAAACATCAAACACATCTTCAGTTACTCCATTTTTACAATGTGCTACAACGTAAGGAGCGGATTCAGGTGCTTTACCTTTGTCTCTATCATGAGTTTTACCTTTTTCTTGATTTCTTTGCTGCTCAATTTTATCCCAAGGCATCTTACATGTAAATGCATCATGTCAGTATTTATTGCAGCGTATGCAATGAAGATAAGATTTTTCAGTTTGAGCTTGTCTGCCCCCCCTTCCTCTAAAATTTCTTTTTCCTCTTCCTCTTCGGCCACCTCTTTCTCTAGAAGAATCTTGAGCATGACTCTTCTCTTTATGTGCAAATCATATAGCTTCTTTGGAAGACATAGGAGCTGTCATCTTTCCAAAAGCCTTCTCTCTTTCTGCAAACTTTTTCTCAAGGGAATCAAAGGTGATTTTCATGAGGTTTCCACTTGCTTGCAAGGACTCAAGATAATGTGAGTAAGTGGGATAGAATGCATTAACATATGCTACTTCTACACCAGTGTTCTTAATGTCATGCATGATAGATATTACTTTTGAAACTAAAGCAAGATGGTCATCATTTTTCAATTCAATACTGAACAGCTTAATCATTAATCATTAATTGAACAATTTCAAGTTCTGAATCTAAGTCATAGAGTTCTTTTAGCTTGCTCAAGACTTCATAGGAATTTGAAAATGGTGTAATATGGAGACTCACCTCTTCATTTATGGAAGCTGCAATCAAGGCATATGCATTGCAGTTCTTGTTTTCCCAAATGACAATCTCCTTGTTTGAAGTGGGCTTTGCTAGTGGAAGGTCTCCTTCTCCTTCAAAAATTCCTCTCCACATCTCATTAAAAATGACAGTGTGCTTGATTTTCCAAGACCATTTAGGATAGGTCTCCTTGCCAGAGAGAACAACTCCTACAATAGATATGAGAGAATGCATTCTTTTGAAGAAAACAAATTTACTTTGATGTCATGGTAAAAACTTAATTCTGGTTTCAATTCTGCAATTTTTTTATTTTTTTATTTTTTTTAATTTTTTTGTAAAAAAATATTTGGGGAAAAATAGAGGTATTATCTGAGGGAGGTATTTTCCAGGGGAGGTGTTTTCTTGGGAAGGTGTTTACCAAGGCAAGTATTTTATGGGGGAGGTGTTTTCTGGAGAAGGTGTTTACTAGGGTAGGGGGAGGCGTTTTCTGGGGTGGGTATTTTCTGTAAAAAAAAAAAAATTAAATTTAAATTTGAAAAGGGCCGTACAGTCCGAGGGCTAGAACAGGAAGGCAGGTTGAGGGTATGCGTGAGGGAGGGGTTGAGGGGATGGGTGAGGGAGGGGTTGAGGGGATGTGTGAGGGGGCGGAGAGAGTTGTGAGTGGGGAGGGGATGGTGAGGGGGTAGGGAGAGCTACAAGCGGGGAGGGTTATGGGAGTGGCTGCGAGGGTGGCGGGGTATGGGAGAGGGGTGAGCGGGTGGGGAAGGGAGGGAAGTGGTTGGGGAGGGCCGAGTGGGTGAGGTTTGTGGGGAGGGGGATGGGAGTGGATACGAGGGGGGTGGGGTATGGGAGGGGGGTGAGCGAGTGGGGAAGGGAGGGGAGCAGGTGGGAAGGGCCGAGTGGGTGTGAGGTGAGAGTTGTGAGGGGTAGGAAAGAGGGAGGGGCGGGAGGCCGAGTGCTATGTGGGAGTGAGCGTGTGAGGGGGCGGGGGTCGAGGGGAGTGAGTGTGTGAGAGCAGGGAGACGGGAGGGGATGGGTGAGGGATAGCCGAGGGGTTGCGAGGGAGGTGGAATACATGAGGGTGTGAAATGGTGAGGAACTATAAAAATAAATAAAATTTCACAGTAAAAATTATATGTGCAGAGCTAAAATGAGGCAGAATTTGCCAAAAAAATGCAAAATTATTCCAGAATACCAAAATGCTAGGAGCAGTAAAAAAAAACTGAATGTACAATGACAGTCTGCAAAAATGCAGAACATGAGGGAGTTACACCAAAGGCAGGAACGCCAAAAATGGGACTGGATTTGATACCATGTCAGATGAGGAGGTAACTCCGCAAATCTAAATATGAATTAAATGGAGATTGTGTATGTACTTTACATGGAGGTGAGGCTATTGGGATTCACTTCCCAATGTCTCTTGGCCTTCCTTATTTACTAAATTACAATAATATACAATCTCACCCAATCCCTTAGGATTAGGTGTCAACAATATTAACGGCCACCGAATACTTCACCAAATGGATCGAGGTGATCCCAACAAGGCAAGCAACATATATAGTAATTATTTAGTTTTTGGAGACTACAATATTTTCTCATTTTGGTTGTACTCATAATATTATTACAGATAATGTGACATTATTCAAATAAAAAAGGATGGTTGAGTTTTGCGACAAATATAACATCAAGTTGTGGCACTCAACCACCTATTATCTGCAAGGTAATGGCTTAGCACAATCCTCTAATAAGTCTTTGATTAATATCATAAAGAAGATGTTGGAGGCCAACAAGAAGAATTGGCACAAAAAGCTTGTAAATTCCTTGTGGGCGACATTGTAAGTAGTAAGAAATCTATAGGAATGTCCAATTTTCAGTTAGTTTATGGTGTAGACATTGTTTTTCCTATGTCACTTGTAGTTCTGGTCATGAAATTGTTGCAAGAAGCAGGAAGTGAGTAGAATGAGCTACAACGCCAAATAAATCAGATGATTCACCTTTAGCAAACGAGAGATGAGGTATTTCAGAACACCTCAAAGCTTCATGAGAAGATAAAGAAGATGTATGATCGAAAAACCAAGGCAGATGATTTTAAGCTTGAAGATGTAGTCCTCCGGTGGGATGCAAGGAACGAGGTAAAAGGAAAGCACGAAAAATTTGAAAACTTATGGAAAGGGCCATACAATATCACAGCATTCAGTGGACAACATGCTTTCATACTGAAGGAGATGAATGGAGAATAATGCTTAGGAGGACCAGTTAATGGTAGGATCCTTAAGCATTATATTTTTCTGATGCAGATTTCAAATTTCTCAAATCCATTGTAAATATCAGTTTAACTTTCTGCAAAGTGTGAAGTAGAGAATCACCGAAGCTTGCAGCTCGAGGTGAAGGCCATAAAGTTTCATTGGTTTTCTACTATTTTCAAAATTAAGTCAGTTTTGAGTCAATTTTTATTCATTTTTCAGTCAATTTGATTTTGTTTCAAATCAGTTTAAGTTTTCAACTTTTTTTTTTTTTTTTTATAGCTTTTGGCTCCATGCCCAATGAATAGGCACTTGGTCTACGGTTTTCTTGGCATATCCAAGGAGCTACCATCCCCAGTTGGAGCCAATGTTAGTGTTAGTATTTTCATCCTTCCACCAGTGATCAAATAAAATCTTTCATGTCATGTTAAGGGTACCATTCTGAAATTTTTGTCATTCCATTAGGTCATCATGCAAAAATTTGTTCATTGGAGGTAGCCCAAGGTCAAACCTCACTCTTTTCAAAAATTTCATTACTTGCTGGCTCATTTCACCACTTTTATGAGTGTACATCAGTCATGAGTTGTCATCATCATTTCAGTCTTTTCATCATGAAGTTCATTCAATCAGAGTCTCCCTTAGGTCTTAGGGTTTTCAAGGTCCATCAAAACACCATTTGCACGCATAAAAGTCTAACAAGTAAGAGAGTGACAATAAAAATATTATATTATGAAAGTTTGATTTTTACATTTAATTTCAATTCAATATGTAATTTTATGTTTCTTAATATGTACTAAGTTCTCATGGTTCCAAGGTATCTTCATACTCAAGGTTCCATCAGCCAATTAAGTCAAAGATCCAAAATTCATAGTGTTCCAAATCCACCAAAATATCAAATTCAAAGGATCAAGATCAAAAAATGAAAGGTGAATTGCAATGTTTAATTTGAATTTGAAAAGGAAAATGTGGGTCCCGTGCTTATTTTTGAAATTTCGTCAACTATAAAGGGCCATCAAAGACCAAGGAGACGCTCATTTGCACCCTCATGCATTGAGCTCTCAACTTCTCCAAGTCAAAAATCAAATTTTCAGTAAGAAAGTCGAATTTCCTTGAAGGAGTTGTGCTCCTACTTCAGGCACTACGCTTTTGACTAAGAGGTGTCGCACTCCTGCTTCAGGCGCTGCGCTTTTTCTTGGGAGGCGTTGTGCTCATGCTTCATGCATTGTGCTTTTACTAGCTTTCAACTACAACCTCGAAATATTCCTTGCAAATGGTACAAGCATCAAATCATGGTTTTCTCAATCAAATGCAAGAAAACTACACCTCTCAAATCCCTCCTTTCACTTCATAATTTCAAATTTATGGTGTAAACCCTCCCCACTCATCATTTCAAGTTTTGAGCAAAGAAACCATAGCTTTCACTCTTGCAAGCCAACATTGTTTTCCCTAGACCATATTTTCCCTTTACACACTTTAGAAAACACTCCCCCTACCCCTACATCACCTTATCTCTCATTTCGAAGTCCCATTTCCTAAAACCCTACCCCTAGGCTGCATTTTACTAAGCAGCCACACTATATCCCTGTAGTCAAAATTCCTACCTTATCTCCTTAAGTTTTTCTATTCCCCGCCACTTACCTAAGCTTCCTAACTCCCTTCCCCACTTCCCAAAATTTTCCTACACTTATATCAATTCCCTAACCCTACTTCCTACTCCCTTTCCCTTCCCCTTTCCCCTAGGGTTTCAAAACAAAACATACACTATGGAGGAGGAAAGAGAGGAAAGGAGACACCACAAAGGAGGGAGGATTTTGTGGTTTGAGCCATCCAACACTAGAGAATTGTTGGCCTCACACATGACAATCAGTTGCTTCAAACATGTGGGTTGTTTTGACGTCTATGAGATGGTCCAAAGAGTGCAACATCACCCTTCTTTGACTAGAGTTTTTATCTCTAACCTCCAAGACAACCAAGTGACCATTACAAGGGTGACCTTCACCATCTCCACATATATTATTTCCGCAGCCACAAGGATACCCAATGTCGGTGAAAAATGGTTTAAGGCCACAGATGTAGATACCCAGCATTATGAACTATTTCTCAAGGCAGAGTACAAAAATGACAAAAATAAATTCTTTCCTTTTAGTCACCTATTTGATAGATTTTCTCCCATGATGAAGATCATCATGAAATGTTTCACTTGTGAGGGGATATTCTCAAGACTATACACCTATCACATCAAGTTTCTCATGCATTTTAATAGGGTGAAATTTCTCAACATCCCTCACTATTTGTACAGGAGTATTGATAAGATGTCCAACATAGTGGAGAACAGAGAGTATGAACATCAGATGAACAACGTCCTCTTCCATCACTCTCTAATCAAAATAATTTTCCTTCATCATCTCAATCAGTTGAACATTGCATGGGAGACCTTCATTGAGAATGATGTCTTCATTACTCCACCACCTCATCCTGCTAGACCAATTCCACCACCAGCATTAGTGTCTCAAAGACAAACAGGGTCATCTAGCAGGGTTGCAGTGAAGGAGGCCAAAGAGGCCAAAGAAGTCAAAGAAAACAAAAAATGTTAAAACTGACCAGAGGGGACCTAGGCAAGTGTTTTCTCCATTCATCAACAAAGCAGGGAAAACAAAAGCAAGAAGAGACAGTTGTCCATGAAGAGGAAGACCTTCATGAGGAAGTTTAAGTTTATGGAATTGGATGACCAAGATAATCATGAGGCCTCAAAGCTTATCATCAAAGAAAAGGATTCCATAGTCAAATAACTGTGGGACAACATGGCAAGAGCCCAATTTGTCATATCATTCCTTGAACAAGAGAAGAAGCAGCTGAAAGACAAGCATGTACTCATGAAGTTAGAGCTATTAAATTAAAAAAGACAAGACATCAAGGGTAAGGAAATGATGGCACCTATTGAATCTGACCATGACGATACTCAAACCATCAAGTCAAGATAAAAAAACAAGAGGTCTTAATAGAGCTTTAGAGTAGAAGAAACATGGGGCAGAGCAACTCAGTTTTGAGGAAATGATTGAAAAGGAAATTGAAGACGACGGAGAGGTGTGGATTGACAGAGTTAACCTTTACCTTGAGAATCTCCTCCATAAGGAAAAAAAATACAATGAAATTCTCAGACACATGTCCAATCTATACATCACTAGAAACAAGATCTACAACATTAAGCTCAAGCCGTTGAAGGATAAATACAAGCAAACCATAACCAAGCAAAAGGAGGAGGATAAACATGAGATTCTTGATAATGCCTCCATTATTACTTGAGACACTTCATCAACACTCCATATAACAATTTTTATCAATTTTTGACAAGTTTTCAAGTTTTTTGGATTTTTTTCCAAATTTTGAGAGATTTTTAGCACAGTCCACTTGTAAAAAACGTAGCGCCTAGGACATTGCGCTTTATCTAGGAGCCTCAAAATGAAAAATAGTCACTACCACTAGATTCATAAGGCCCTATAAATCAAATTTTGACTATTGGAACATCATATTTGGACATTCTGACAGGGATAAATGGCCAAAAACATCCAAACAATCAACTTTCTGTGTCATTTTTCAGGTTGGCGTTGCGATTTTGATGAGTCTTTCGAGATTTCAGTTTTGAGGGCCTTATATTCATAATTTTCATAAATTAAGGGGATTTTTGGAAACTAGATAGGATCAACTTTCCAAGGAGCTATCTTGGGCTCAATTTTGACTTCAGAAAGTCCTCCAAACCTTGAAGTTAGCGCTGCGCTTTTGTCAAGGGCATTGCACTTTTGACATTAGTGTTGCGCTTTTGCCAGTTGCCTGATATTTTTAGAATTTTATAGATTTCTTAGTTTGGTCATGGAGTTGACAAATTTTATTGATGTAATTAATCCATGTAAATTTAATTAAGTCGCTTTAGTTACTATAGGTAGATACATTGGATATAAATGTATTTTTGGGACATATGAGTTAGTTTCACAAAAGTTAGGGATGAGTTTGTTGACCTTCGTAGTCTTTGGGTTTCCAGTTGAGAATTTTGGGGATCAGCTCCACGAGTCAGGGATTCGACTCGTGAGGGTGGGATAATTTTTTTTGGTCTATATCTTTTGCCTAATTTCTCATTGCAAGGGTTGGATGTTGCTGGATTGATCACTGAAAACTATTGTAATCAGATTTTTGGCAAGTAATAACAAAATAAGTTGCAATTATTTTGATATAATTCTTGTGGTAAAGTGAATCGACATTGTTTTTTACTATGTTTTTCAAATGTTTGAATGTATTGTGATTTCATGTTCATTCTATTTCTGAATGTAATTGTTTCCTAATTCAGAAAGACAAAATTCATTAAGCTTATGCTCTGTTTTGGAGGAATAGTTATAGTTTGTTTCATCTTCTTCATAGTATAAAAGAATTCATATTTCTTATGCTCTTTTCTCAAACCCTACTAGTGTAGACCACTCCATCAAGATATCATTTTGTGTTAAACTGCTTACCTACCTTGCTCCATTAGATCCCTGCAATTCTGATCCTTGTTTTCCCTGACCTAGTTCCTTCCTTGACCTGTTCACCATCCAACACCTCAAAAATCAATCAACCAAACCCCTGTGCTACTATACCTAGCCTAATATCTAATTTATCTAGTCATATTGACTAAGATCCACTTGAGAGAGCCCTCTCCTACCTAGTAGGGCTAGCTAGTTGGCAAAATATTGGTTTGTGGTTACCTTTGCTAGTCTCTTCTCAGCCTCGGAGATCCGGTGGAGTGATAACGACTTCCTCCTTCATTTTCAAAATTATAGTTTTAGATTAAGATTTTCTATTAATAATATTAAGAATTAAATTTAATATAAAAATTAATCATATTAAAATATATAAACCTATGTTTGTATATTTTAATTTCATAGAAATTATTATTTTTTAAAAGCTATGTTTGTATATTTTAATTTAAGAGAAATTATTAGTTTTTGTTTTTAAAGTTAAGCACTAAGTTAGGACGGATTTTCTCAGTGTAAAATAAATAAAATAAAAAGATATTAAAAACTACAATAAAAAATTTGTCATTTTTTCAATATGTTAATATATTTTTCTCATATTTTATTTTAAATTTTCATAAACATATACCATTTTCCCAATAAAATTTCATTCTTTAATCTAAATTTTAAGAATTTTTACATGGGCTTTTCATTTGAACTCATATCAACTTATTAAATTTTATTTATTTATTTAGTTTCAATTTTTAAATGTTTTATTCAAGAATTTCATTATACATCAAGCGAATGTAAGGATGTATAGAATGGAGCATGCATTGCTATTGTTATTTGGATAAGGATTTATGACCAAATACAGTTAGAGTCATAGATCTATCCAATTTCATATCTATGTATCTATTTAGAGCCACTTCCATTTATCCAAAGCCAAGGCAATTAGATTGACAACTATAACATCTATCTAGAACCAAATTTACCGTCAAGTAATAAGATGATAAGAACGAAAATTACCACCCTTATTCCCACTCCTAAAAGTGTCCAGATGCCTACACAAAATGACAAAACATCACCTCTACAACTCCATGATCACAACTCTGCATTTTGTCTAGTTGATCCGGATTTATGTAGGAACGCAAAAGAATACACATATAACCATAAATACAATGATGCAGTGGAAATAAAACTTTATTTCATTAATATCAAAGAACTAAAATTTGCTTACAGGCATAATGGAAATAAACTAGCTAGGGCGCTGGTAGCTTACCTCTAAGAAGAGATGTGGCGGCTACAGGCCTCTGAAATCTATGTTACAATGAGGCTCTAAGGCCTATACATTATTGAGAAACAATGGAAAACCCTAAACATCCAAAAACCTAACCCTGGGAGATGAAACACCATAATATGGGCCCCGTCGGCTTAAATTGGTACATCAATTTCCCGGGGTCGTAACTTTGGCATACTCTCTTCGTTTGACGCACATGATACATCGTTAGAAATATATATCTGAGGAATACAATTTCTGACCGCGAATGTAGATTCCAGAGCAGAATCATATTATCCGAAAAATCTATGCCCAAAAAACGTCGTTTAGGGCCTCAAAACGGCTCTGTAAATTTAAGATCCGAAAAAATACTAAAAATAGTAAGTTGTGTCGAAACTAAAAAAGTGAAAGAGACAATGGTGGGGCCCCAACTAGAATAGGCGGGTGGCCACCAATATCCACCTGGATCATTCCTCCCCCCTTTGGAATCAATGGTCCCCATTGCGTTGAGTTCCTCCATGAGATGAGGAAACTTCTGCTAAACTTGGTCCCTGGTGAACCACTTGCCTTGGTGCAGGAGTTGGCCAACTTTGACTACCCGATACAGTTGGATCTTCTGTTGGCGAGTGTTCTTGATTTGCATGTCCATGATACAATATGTGGTGGCCTGTTCCATGTAGTCTAGGTTTAACTCTGTTGGTGTGAGTTGTTTTGCAATTTCAGAGGTGTCCAGTAGAGGTGGGAAGTAGGGACGAAGGCGGTCCACATTGAATACTAGGTGCAGACCAAGGAATTGTGGAATACTGAGCTCAAAGGAATTGTTCTCTACAACCTTGGTGATGGTGTACAACCCATATCGGAGTGGGAAAAGCTTGTGGTGGGGTCCAGTGAGGCGTTGCTTCTGTAAATGTAGCCACACTTTGTCGCCCACCTGGAAGTTGTGTGGCACCCGATGTTGATTATGTCGTTGCTTGTAATTAACATTGGCTCTATCCAATATGTCATGAACCTATTGGTGGATGGGTTGAATTCGCTCGATGAAGATTTTTTCTTTGTCATCTTCATACTGAACATGAGCCAAATCGGCCTGAGTAGTCGTAAATGACATGGCTACGTCAATGGGACATAGTGGCTGGAATCCCAAGCCCGTCTGAAAGGGGATGTGGCCAGTTGAGTTGTGGAGAGTTATAACTGTGTTGTACATAGGGGAGGATATTATCTGATGTGCGTGGATGCTTTGAATTGTACATGCGAAAAATGTGTACAATCATCATGTTGGCGACCTTTGTCTGGCCATTAGTTTGGGGATGGAAAGTTGTGGACTTGGTGAGCTTGGTGTCTAGTATTAACTAGAGGCTGGACCAAAATTTGCTGAGGAACCTGCTATCCCATCTGAGATGATAAGCTGTGGGATCCCAAAGTGCACCCACACTCGTTCAAAGAAGAGTTTAGCAGTGGCTTCTGATGTGATATTCTTCTTGCAGGGCGCCATAACGGCCATCATCGAGAATCTGTCGACGACCATGAAAACACAGTCATTTCCATGCTTAGTAGAAGGAAGGTCCAACATGTAATCCATGGAAATGGATTCCCAAGGTCGACCAGGGATAGGTAGCAGAGTATAGAGGCCTTGCTTCTTGATGGTCGATTTGGCAATGGCGGAAGCAGTGCAGGATCTGATGTACTTCCTGACATATTGATATGAAAATGGAAGTACTTGAAAATGTGTGCAAGGTATCCATTTCCATTTAATTAAATGTGTGCAAAATTATCCATGTCTTGCTGATTAAACAAAGTGTTTTTGGTAACTATTTATGAATTTATGTGTGAGGGAACGTTAATTTAATTTTCTGTTTAACATATTAAATCAGAAATACACAGCAAGATAACTTTAGCATAACATGACACAAATGTTTGGTGAGCAGTTCACCCCTCCTGGGCTACGTGTGCTAGATCAAGCCTCCCAAAATGAGCTTGTCCTCTTGTATTAAAATGATCCAAAATTATAATACAAGTTTAAAAGTGTCTCAATATGAAAATTTGACTGTAAATATAGAATCAGAAGACATGTAAATGCTAAAAATGCCTTTCCATATTCACTAAACAGTGAATAATTACCATAAACAGTGACTTCTTCAACAAGGCCCTGATGGCTCTCCAAGCTTCCTTGAAGGTTTTCGGCCTCTGAAAGTCTTCAAACAGTTCTGAAACCTCTTCCATTAGGTTCCGAAAGTGGAAAATAGCTGAAAATGATTTTTGGATCACCTCAAACAGTGAGGTACAACTCTAGATAACTCCATTTCCCCAATGGCCCTGGTGGCTCTCCAAGATTCCATGAAGCTAAATGGATGTAGAACACCTCTACTACCTCTGTAACCTATTCCAATGGCTCTAGAATGTTGAAAATAGTCAAAATTGACTTTTGGTTCACCTTAAATGGTTAATCATAGCCCAAAACAGCTCCAACTCCCTCTTGGCCCTAATGGCTCTCATTGCTTCCCTGAAGAAAAAGGGGCTGAAGATCAAATATAATGGATTTGAACCTGTTACAATAGCTCCAGAATGCTGAGAATACCCTAAATAAATAAAAAAATTGTCCAAAAAGGTTAAGTAAATAAGAAGTTATGACTAAAACTGTATTTACCCAATCTGGCCTAAAAAAACTCCACCAAAAATTGATTAATTGGAGTTAGGCTCGCCAATTTGGCCAACTCCACCCAAATTAGCGCGCTCCTTCAATTTTGTTGGAACCGTTGGGGGTTATCATAAATGTTATGGTTTAGTGGTCACATGGACCGTCGAAACCCTCGCTTGCAGAATCATTGCAACTAACCATTAAACGTGGCATAACAGTTTGGGGTAACGCTGTCATGTGACATTAAAGCTTGACAGTTGATAGTTTATAACATTCCCGCCGGTTCTATGGCCTGAGGTCACAGCCTTGTGGTCATATGGTATGGGGGCTGGCCCCCTTTTGCCGCCAACCATCATTAATTCAAACTTGAAATAAAACCCGCCACCATTGTTTGTTAAGAACCAATCGTGTGGTCCAACGGTAAAGCGCTTGTGTTGTTTGCCTTGAGGTCCGACGTTCAAATCCGGTAGACACAAAAATAAATTTTTACACCGCCAAAATTTCCACAGACCAGGGGCCACGTGGTGGCCTCTGGGCCTGCCACGTGGTAGCCCATGATTGGCCAAAAAATTGCATGGTCAAACCATAAACCAATAAGAACTTGCCACATGTCAATAAATGATTGGATGAGATGAAATATTGTGAGGAATATTCTAGGGAATATTTTGAGTAATATTCCAAGAATATTCCTGTGAATATTATTTTTTTAATAATTCCAAAGTCAAAGTCAACTCTGGTCAAACTCATTTTTTTGCAGTTTACTGAAAACTTCAAACTTGCATAAATTTCACATACATTGTCAGATTTGAGTGCCGTTTGCAGCATCAGGATCGTATCACCGATGCCTATCTAGTCGTTCAGGTTGAAAGTGATTTTTAACACTTTCAATTTTGAGCTTTTTCCATAGCTCGGACTTGAGCTCCTGATCACACCTCCCAAATGAGAAGATTTTGGACCCAAAAAGCTCACTGAAATGCTAAAACTGCACTGTAGTACAGAAAATGAGAGAATAACAACATCCTCTTCTCTTCAGCCTTCAAAATTTTTCTTGACTTGGCAATTGTTCACATGGCGAATTTTTGCTGAATGAGCTATGTACTTGTGTCGAATCCCAACCAAGTTTTCTCGCCATACCAATTTTCCATTATGAAATCAGCAATGACCCTTGCTGAACTTTGTGCCCTCTTTGCTTGCATGCCTTTCCATCTCATGGAATCTTGCACCGCTTTGCACCGACACTTCGTTCTCTGCACCAATCGACACCAAAGGCACCTTGTGCAACATATGACATCAACGACAAGTTGACCTGAAATGTGCTATACAATTGACACAACCATCAATGTAAAAAGTGTGCCCACAATCGACATAAGTCGACAAACATGTGTGACATAATCGACACAAGTCAATAAACAACAAGATACATCTTCACAAACATGTGTATGTATCATGTACAATGAACTATATACAGTTCGCTAATTATATATACAACCTCTATGTACATGTGCAACTTCAACTCTTCTTTTCAAATACCAACAAGTACATCATCCCAAAAACATGTGGGTGACTAAGAGCTGAACTAAAATACATTGCTGCAATATAAGTGAGTATCATACTCATCTTTTACACCTCCATGGCGAAATTTTGCAACAACAAAAAAATTCCTTCAACTAAAACTGCTTTTATATGCAATCTTGCATCAAACTTTTCAACTGAAATGCATGCATACAAAATCTGAAACTTGCATGTACAAAATGAGTATGACTTACTGCATTAAGAAGTTAATCCACTTCCTACCAAGCCAACTCCATGGCGTCTTTTCCTGCTGCAACATTTCTACATGTGAACCTTCCATTTCCACATCGATAATGGAATCCATAGATCCACTTGCGCCATTCTTTTTGTCATCTAGCTGCATGTGCTTTGGACGACTTGTTGGATGCAAAGTACAAAAATGAGAGACATCATGTCCCTTCCTTTGAAAAAATGTGCAACTCTTAAGCACTTTCTGAGAAAGTTTTCTTTGCCTCTTCTGCTTCTTGTGTGCTTTCTTCTTCAACCAGCATCTTGAAGCAACATGGTTAAATCCACCACAAAATGTGCAAAAAAAAATTCTTTCATTTGAACAAGAAAAATTATCATTCTTTGTTGAAACATAATCAAATAATTGATCATGTGAATAATTATACCTCTTTTGCTGCATGGAATGTCCATCCTTTTTGTCTTCGAAAGACGATGAACTAGTAGAGGAGACAACTTTCTTTTTCAAACTTACATCATAGCTCTTGTCTTGAAAAATGTTTACATTTGCATGCTCACCATAAGCGACATGTTTAACCTCTTCTTGCTGCAATGATGGCTTAAAACAATGGAAAACATCCTTAAAACAATTTTGACATATATGCATTTTAGAACTTGGAATAAAGGTTCTCTTTAAATTTGCATCACATGCATTCAAGGATTTGGAGTCTTCGCCATTAAACGACATATAACCAAGACCAACATTCTTGGGTCGCTCCACAACTGAAATAGGGTCAACCATACCTTGTGCATGCTTGCCCAAACCTTTGCCTTCATGATAGCCCATCTTAAACATTAATTTGGACCCTATACCCCTTGTATGTTTTTCAAAAGAACCAACACACTTTTCAATTGAAGAAATTGAAGACAAGTTGGAATGGTTTACCTCTTCCTCACGCTTGTTCTTGGAAAAAGCTTCTTGAGCTTGAAAGAGTTGTTTTTCCATGTCATGCAGTCTTTGGAGAATTGTTTCCTTCTCTTCCTTCATGGCTAACTATTGTGCATGAATCTTAGCACTTTCTCTTTGATCCTCAATTAGAATCTACACCATGTCCTTCACCTTAATGAACCCATTCTTCATGTCATCATTGAAGAATCTCGTGAAGGAGGAAACTTCACTTGTGGAAGAAGTTGACATTATATAAATGGTCAAATTAACAAAAGGAACTTCCAAAGAAAAGTTCTCAAAGCTTTCAAACAAATGACAAGATTTTAACCAAATGTCTGTAAAGACTCCTTCTTATTCAAGCAGCCATAAAACACAAACTCCAATAGATTTTGTAGTAAACACTAATCAAGTGGGTTTGTTTTCCAAAGATAATATTGAGGCAATTTGGGGTAAGGAAATAACCTACAACTCTTTTTTTGCTTTCCAAGACTTAGCTATCAACAACTATCTTTTCAACTCAAGCAAACTCAACAATCAACCATTTTGCAACCAATAAAACAGTCAATCTTTTACACTGCTTTAACACCTTTTGCACAAAAACAAATGCTCAACCTGAGCTCAACCTATGGCTCTGATACCATTTGATCTGAAAATGGAAGTACTGAAAATGTGTGCAAGGTATCCATTTCCATTTAATTAAATGTGTGAAAAATTCTCCATGTCTTGCTGATTAAACAAAGTGTTTTTGGTAACTGTTTATGAGTTTATGTGTGAGGGAAAGTTTATTTAATTTGTTTTTTGACATATTAAATCATAAATACACAGCAATATAACTTCAGCATAACATGACACAAATTTTTGGTGAGCAGTTCACGCCTCCTAGGCTACGTCTGCTGGATCAAGCCTCCCAAAATGAGCTTGTCCTCTTGTATTAAAATGCTCAAAAATGATAATACAAGTTTAAAAGTGCCTCAATAGGAAAATTTGACTGTAAATACATAATCAGAAGACATTAAAATGCTAAAATTCCTTTCTCTATTCACTAAACAGTGAAGAATTACCATAAACAGTGACTTATTCAATAAGGCCCTGATGGCTCTCCAAGCTTCCCTAAAGGTTTTCGGCCTCTAAAAGTCTTAAAATGGTTCTAAAACCTCTTCCATTAGGTTTCAAAGGTGGAAAATAGCTGAAAATGGTTTTTGGATCACCTTAAACAGTGAGGTACAACTCTAGATAACTCCATTTCCCCAATGGCCCTTGTGGCTCTCCAAGCTTCCCTGAAGCTAAAATGGTTGTAGAACACCTCTATGGCCTCTGGAACCTATCCCAATGGCTTTGGAATGCTGAAAATAGTCGAAATTGACTTTTGGTTCACCTCAAATGGTTAAGCATTGCCCAAAACAGCTCCAACTCCCTCTTGGCCCTGATGGCTCTCATTACTTCCCTAAAGCAAAAGGGGATGAAGATCAACTCTAATGGCTATGAAATCTATTCCAATGGCTCTAGAATGCTGAGAATACCCGGGGAAAAAAAAAAAATCGTCCAAAAAGGTTCAGTAAATCAGAAGTTATGACCAAAATTGTATTTGCCCAATCTGGCCTAAAAAAACTCCACCAAAAATGGATTAACTAGAGTTAGGCCCGCCAATTTGGCCAACTCCGCCCAAATTAGAGCGCTCCTTCAATTTTTTTCGGAACCGTTGGGGGTTATCATAAATTTTATGGTTTAGTGGTCACATGGACCGTCTAAACCCCCGCCGGCAGAATCGTTGCAATTGACCATTAAACGTGGCATAACCGTTTGGGGTAACGTTGTCATGTGACATTAAAGCTTGACGGTTGACAGTTTATAACATTCTCGCCAGTTCTATGGCCTGAGATCACAGCCTTGTGGTCATGTGGTATGGGGGCTGGCCCCCTTTTGTTTCCAATCATCATTAATTTAAACTTGAAATAAAACCCGCCACCATTGTTTGTTAAGAACCAATCATGTGGTCCAACGGTAAAGCGCTTGTGTTGTTTGCTTTGAGGTCCAGTGTTCAAATCCAGTAGAGACACAAAAATAAATTTTTACACCGCCGAAATTTCCACAGGCTAGGGGCCACATGGCAGCCTCTGGGCTTGCCATGTGGCAGCCCATGATTGGCCAAAAAATTGCATGGTCAAACCATAAACCAATAAGAACTTGCCACATGTCAATAAATGATTGGCCGAGATGGAATATTTTGAGGAATATTCCAGGGAATATTTTGAGGAATATTCCAGGGAATATTTTGAGTAATATTCCAAGAATATTCCTTGGAATATTCTTTTTTTAAGAATTCCAAAGTCAAAGTCAACTCTGGTCAAACCCAGTTTTTTGCAATTTACTGAAAACTTCAAACTTGCATAACTTTCACATACAGTGTCAGATTTGAGTGATGTTCATGGCGTCATTTTTCCATAGCTCGGACTTGAGCTCCTGATCACATATTGTCAAAGGTTCAACCAATATAAATAATTCTGCAGTACTGCCACTATTTTCTTGACCCTGAAATGACCAACGACTCGACTGTATTGTGCTTCCCATATCATCTTGGCACGCTCGCTTGAAGGAACACAAAGATGTCCCAGGTAACAAAACAGTTCATCTTGGAGGTGAAAATTTGGAACTTGTGTACCCCCCAAGAGCGCCTTGTATGGGTGACCAAATTTTGGATCACTCTTGTAGAGAAGCAGCCAATTAGAAGTCTCATGCCCACAAGAGTTGAGAATGGTGGTTAGAGCTACGATTGGTGGTCAATTGAGGCAGTCTACAAAATTATTGGTGCTACCCTTCTTGTACTTGATGTTCAAATGAAATTGTTGTAGATATGTGTACCACTTTTGATGACGATCGTTCTAAAACTTCCCTTGTGTCTGTATGAACTGCAAGGGTTGGCGGTTCATGTGGATGATTGTTTCCTTCCCCAAAATTTAATGCTTCCATTTTTTACAAGACTCCATAATGGGATACATTTCTTTGTCATAAGTTGGATACTTGCGGACTGTGTCGGACAATGTCTCACTGTGATATACCATTGGACGCCCTTGTTGAGTAAGAACTGCCCCAATAGAATAGTTAGAGGCATCTGTCTCGATCTCAAATGGTTGTTGCAAGTCTGGTAATGTGAGCACTAGGGCAAAACAGAGGCAATGTTTCAATTCTATGAATGCCTTCTGTTGAGATTCTGACCAAAAGGATTTTACTTTCGCTACTCTCTTGGTGACTTGACTCAAGGGCCAAGTGATATGAGAGAATCCCAACACGAACCTGTGGTAGAAATTAGCAAGACCCAGAAAGCTGCGAAGCTCTGTTAGAGTGGTTGGGGCTGGCCAATCCCAAATGACTTGGATCTTGGTTGGATCCACATGCACCCCCCTTTAATCAATAATGTATCCGAGATATTGAACCTGGGTCATGCCAAAAGTGCACTTGTCCAAATTGGCACACAACTTGTGTTGCCGCAATGTTTGGAGGACTTGTCGGATGTGGTGGAGGTGCTCTTCCCAAGTCTGGCTGAAGATCATAATGTCATCCAAGTACACCACTACAAATGAGTTGGTGAATTGCCACAAGATGTTTTATATCAACCTCTTGAAGGTTGTGGGAGCATTCCTCAACCCGAAAGGCATGACCAACCATTCGAAAAATCCCTCCTTATATTTGAAGGCAGTCTTTTACACATCGGAGGGTTCAATTGGTACCTGGTGATACCCAAACTTCAAGTCGATCTTGCTGAAATATTTCGCCCCTTTGAGTTGGTCCAGAAGGTCATCAATCCATGGGATCGGGTACCTATTCCGGACAGTGATATTGTTTAATGCATGATATTCAATACAGAGTATCCAAGTCCCATCCTTCTTCTATACCAACACGATTGAGCTCCCACAGGGTGATGAACTCGGTTGGATGTGAAATTTTTGCAACAACTCCTGAATCTTCCTCTTGATTTCATCATTGTCCATAACAGACCGTTGATGATCCACAGGGGTGAGGTGAAGATGTCCCCATACTCCTCCAAAACCTTGTTCATTTGTTGTTGTCATGTAGATGAGCCCTATCTGGAGGTCATGGCCACAGTCTTCTTCTTGCCTTGGGGGCAGATCATCAGAAAAAAAAATTTCAGGTTTTGGAAATGAGCTTAGTGCATTGTTTTGCAGTAAACAAAGAGATAGCGGTAGGCAGTGGTACCTATGCTATCCTGTACAACTTATTTCCCAAAGTAACAATAACAGTGCGAGACCGGGATTCATAAAAAACATGTCACTTCCATAAGTATGGTTGGCTTAATAATACATAACAAACATCAATAGGAGCAATGTCACATAATACCTCATCCGTGAAGGGCTTGATGTTGTAGGGAAGGCGACACAGCTGGCTAACACGAAGATCCCATCCTTGGTGAAGCCACCCGATGGTCTATGGTTGTGGGTGTGTTGTGGTTGGAAAGCCCAACCGCTTCACGACGTCTACTGAAATGAGGTTATTTTGGCTCCCATTTTCAACAATGAACTGTAGCGGGGAACCCTTTACCCACATCTCGGAGTGGAAGAGACGCTCATCCTCTTCTGGATCTTTCAGTTCCTCCTTTTGGATCTTCGCAGTGGAAATAATGGTGTTAGGCTCTGCATCAATAATCTGTTTCCATTTGTCATTCCCCTTTTCAGGTTCTAATTTAGAGTCAGAGCATGCATCTGATTCAGAAGCCCTCATCTCGGCCACCAGAAACTGCTTGGCCCGACACTTACTTGTGTCATGAGTGGAGCTCTAATGGAACTCGCACCACTTTCCCATGTCCTTCTTTGGCTTCATGGTGTTGTTCTTTGCTTGCGGCTTGGGGAAGTTGTCTTGGGCTGCCATGCCTTGGCTTTGTCCTTTGTTTTATGGTTTGGGGGCACCTTTCCCTTGCTTTTGATTCGCAGATCCAAAGTCTCCCTTCTTTTGTTTGAATTTCTGCTCAATCTTGGCAACATACCAGTATGACGTACCAAGCGATGAGATGTCGAGGAACTCCATTTCCTCCTGAATGTATCTGTGCAGACAACTGTGATACTTTAGCACCAAATGTTTCTCTGAATCTTTGATACCCAACTTTGTGTGCAAGGTATGGAACAAATTCGTCAACTCATGCACATCTTGATCCCTTTGTTGCTGCAACGTGATCCATTGTATGTACTTATCCGCATAGCTCCCCACGGGATAGTATTGTTCCTTGATGGCGTATCAAAAAGAATTCGAAGTGGGTACGACTAAGAACAAATAGGGTTTTGTCTCATCCTTTTTCTCACAGTAGGTTTCCCACCAGTCCTTGAGATGGGGGGTAGCTTTGAGGAGTGCAAAAATAATCTTCTCGCAGTCAGAAAAGTCATGAACCGAGAAATATCCTTCTAATAGATTCAACCATCTATCTACAATATCTGCATCTATTTGACCCTCAAATATGGGAATGTCAAAGGTTACTTGTACCTTAAAGGGATTTGCGCCTCTAGAGTGGCTACTGGATGTAGATGTCGTGCCGGTGGGCAGTCGTTGAAGGATCTAGGAAAATTTATCCACCATCACGTTACTTTGTTTTTCGAGGGCCTCCTCAAGCAATATTTTGATAGGATCTCCTGCTCCCTCATCTTTATTTTCATCCCCCATGGGTGGCCGTCAGGGTTTGCGAGGCTGATCTTGCAAAGGTTCAACAAGATCGAGCCTTAACTCCTTATACCTCGACCTCGTTGGGGACATGCAAAGAAGGATTGAGAAAAAGAAAACCGCTCTGATACCACTTATTTGGATTTATGCAGGAACGCAACCAAATAAACATATAACCATAAATACAAAGATGTAGCATAATTAATACTTCATTTCATTAATATCAAAGAATTGAAATTTTCTTACATACATAATGGAAATAAACTAGCTAGGGCGATGGTAGCTTATCTCTGAGAAGAGATGTGGTGGCTACAGGCCTCTAAACTCGGTGTTACAATAAGGCTCAAAGGCGTAATATTATTTAGAAACAATGGAAAACCCTAAACATCCAAAAACCTAACCCTAGGAGATGAAACGCGAGATAAATTGGTACATCCTAGGGTTGTAACTTTGGCATACTATCTATGTTTGATGCACATGATACATTGTTAGAAATATCTATCCGAGGACTACAACTTCTGACCACGAATGTAGATTCTATAATGGATTTATATGTGCCTAGAAATAGATGCCAAAAAAAAATCGTTTAGGGCCTCAAAACGGCTCAGGAAGTTCCTGACCCGAAAAACTGTTAAAATAGTAAGTTGTGCCAAAAATAAAAAACTAAAAGAGACAATGGTGGGGCCCCAAGTGGAATGGGCAGGTGGCCACCAATATCCACGTGGATCACTAGTTCTAAACAAAAACTCTACACAGGTTCATTAAGTTGGATAATATTATCTTAAATGATTAGTGAAAACTTTGTATGTTTAAAATTATGTGATTTTTAATTTTTTACTAGCTACAACTAAAAACTAAGAGGAAATTACGTTATAGAATTAATTTTTAAGAGAAAGTGATCTCTAAAAGTATGAGATTGGATAACCCACAATATTAGGCAAGCTTGAGATCCTGCATTATCTAGCTATGGATTCTAAGGAACACGTTGAGGTTGGCATCCTTAACAATGATTCCATAAAAGTAAAAGGATTGAGATAGATATGGGAGGAGGAGATCCCTTGAATCTAAGGGAGTGCACAAACCACATTTCTCCATCTTATGTTCTTAATTAACATACCCCAAACTCTGCAACATGCCACACTTCTCCATTTTTTATTGTCCTTGGGAATGTTGTGTGATTATTTTGAGATTTTCCATCCAATGATTAGAGACTTATTTTGAAAAAATCCATTAACACTCCTAGGTTACCTCCATGTTTCTAGTCTTTGACCCAACAAGATTATGCAATGATTCCATATTAAAAATGTCAACATATAGTTCCCATTTGTGAATTTTCACTCAAATGTATAATGAATATTCTATAACACAAGATGCTCCAAAGGCTTGATGAATATTGTATAAGCTCTATCAATTTATATCCCACATTCATCTAGGAAAATTCCTAATGCATTCATAATACTACATTGCTTGGACTTGGTATAGATTCTAGTGACATCAAAAGAATACTTGATTGTCATGGCATGTTTCGAGTCGATAGCTTTCTCTTCAATAATAACTAAAAAATGTGAAGAAGATAGAGCACTACAAACTAAAAAAACCGAATAAGACATTACGACGTTGGTTTTCATTATGGTATTAAGTTCATATGAAATCTATTGAGTAATTTTTTATTTATTTAAATTTGAATAAATTTGTGATGAACAACCTTAGATGTCCTCCTTTTTATTTTCCATGTAGAAACATTAAAGTTGTGTTTAAAAACATCCAATTATTTTATGTAAAAAAAATAATACCATAATTGCATGCAGATGAATAAGTATCTATTGAGAAGTGTAGCAAGAAGGGCTCAATTTAGCCTAGCCTTGGTCAAATTGAGAAATTCAAAATTTCCACATCAAAAAACAACTTGGAGGTAGTTAACTGAGGTGACATGGCTCTTGTCACTCAGTTAGCTTAGTAAATTTGAGTTATTTGGGCTTGGAGTTTAGTTTGCATGTGTTGATTGGTAATTTGTAGCAATCAAGTTTAGTTATTTCCAGTTGTACTTAGTTAAAATAGTTCTAACACGTAATAGAACTAGTTAGAGTTATATAGTGGGACAACAATATAAGTCAAATATCATCTAGTTAAATGATCAATCAACCAAAAATAACTCATGCATGAAAGGATTCAATTTTCTCAGATATGGTGGAATTTCCAAGGCAGTGTGACATTAGTTCTAAACTAGTGTTGAGTATATAGGTGTTGCATGCAATGAGTGATCAATCCTTGGGAATTGCACAATCAATTTGAAGTAAATTACTAAAGAATAAGGGCTAGTTTCCTTAGGATTTTCAAAAGGAAATATGGGCCTTGGTGAACAAATAATTTGCTAAGTGTTGGCCATAGCTTGTTCATTGAGCATGAGAACAATTATTCTTTCGGAGATTGAACTCAGAGTTGTAGCTACCAATTTTAATAGTGCCTTAATTCATTGATTAATGTAAACATTCTTGAGGGGTTTTTCCCATCTGGGTTCCCCCAGAAATCACTGTGTATTTGTGGTTTTTCTTATTCATGTATGTGCATGTTGTTTTAAATTGCGAATTTCATTCCGTAGATTAGTAGAGTAGAATTTTTTCTCTTGATTTCAGATTGAATTTCTTGAGAAGTCGCAATTCTAACAAATTTCTACATAGTATCAGAGTAGGATTCACAATAGAAAGAGAATTTCAAAGTTTTTCCTGAGGAGGTTCGAATTTGCAACTTCAATGTAGTAGGATTTCCTCAGAGTTGGGAGAATAACCTTCAATGGACTAAGATTAGAGTATGCCTTGGAAGGAAACTCAAATTTCATTGCCTCGAAGGATTGCATGGAGCCATTGCTTAATGATAATGGATTGTTAGATTATGTCAAGATAAACATTCCAAAACTAGGATCCATTGATGCCTAGAACCTAGCCCAATGGAAGAAAGATGTAGCCAAGGAGAGGAGAATAATCCTAGATGGAGTGAGATACTATATTGTCTCAAATATCCATGGAAAAGAGACACCATTTTCCATGTTGAAGGCACTGACTGTGCTATTCAAAAATAGCAGTGATCAAAGAAAATTGTCCCTGAAAGACAAAATTAGAAACATTAAGATGCAAAAGAATGATATCAATTTGCAGTATCTCTCTAGATTTACACAAGTTCAGGATGAGCTTGTAGGGGTTGGTCTGAATGTTGTTGGCATTATGATGTACGTGTTTTCCTTGATGGAAACCCACTTGTAGCAAGATATGTATGTGTTCACACGATGATAACATGATAAGTACTTAGGCCAATTTAGTTGTGACAAAGAAAGAAATATCAGTCTATGACAGAGGAATGATGAAGGTAAAGATTGAGAAATATATGTAGGTTCAATGAAGCCAAGTCATGTACATACGTAGGTTTGATGAAGGGAAGTCACGTATATGCAGGTTCGATGAAGCTAAGTCATATATGTACACAGGTTTGATGAAGCAAAGTAGTGTATACATAGATTTGGTAAAGAAAAGTCGCATACACATGCGGATATGAAGACACCAAGTCGCGTACATATTGGCGCACTATTTTATTAATACAAAGGGTCTTAACCATTGTATTAGTCCACGATATTGAGTGTAGTAATGACTATTTGATCCCGTCAAATATTAGCACCGACACTAGTTTGGTTTTGGCTCATGGTATTGGCTAAGGCTCAAAGTATATAATGAGGTGAAGATCAAAGTGCTAAGTTTGCATGAGTAAGGTTTAATGAATGAATACTTCAATATGAAGTATATTTTCATGGTATGGACTATATTTTATTGGTTGATCTGAAATAATGATGCACCCTTGCATGTAATCATGGATCAAGATCATTAGACTTGAAATGACTATGTATTGCATGATCTGTTTATGAGTTGTTTAGATATGTGTCTAGCACATGTTTGTTGCAGTGAAGGTTATGATCTGATTATGTTTGAAGTTATGAAGTGTTCCGTGGTCATAAATTAGTTGTAGGTCTGTACATGAGTTTGACACATGAAAAACGTGTATCACTAGTACAAAATGGCTAATTAGTTACTAAAAAAATGACTAAAATTTGCATATAAACGACTATTTTTCGGTCGGTGACCAATAGTTGCTAATTTGTAGTATATTATAACGCAACCAACTTTTGGTCTTTTTTAGCGTAGTCATTAATTGGTTATCTCAATTTTGTTGTCTAGTTGTATACTTGGTCATTAATTTAGTCACTAATTTAGTCATTAATTTAGTCATTGATTTGATCATTAATTTAGTCATTGATTTGGTCATTAATTTTGTCATTGATTTAGTCATCGATTTAATCTTTGATTTGGTCATTAATTGTCACAATTAATGACCAAATATATTACTATATGATCACCCGAGAAAATCAATTAATGACCAAAGAAATATGACCAAAATGTTGGTTGTGTTATAAGATACTGTAAATTAGCTACTAATAGTCATATATATGCAAATTTTAGTCGTCGTTTGAAACCAATTAATGACCGAAGAAATATGACAAAATTTTAGTCGTGTTATAAGATACTGTAAATTAGCTACTAATAGTTGTATATATGCAAAATTTAGTCGTCATTTGTAGTTACAAAATGTTATTTGCAGTAGTTATTTATTCATTATATAAATGAATAATTTAGTAGTTTATTTTCATTTCATTTACTTTCATTAATAATCATTATAAATGACTAATTTAGTCATATATTCATTTTATTTGTGTTCATCATTAATCAATATAAACTATTAATTTAGTAGTTTTAAGTTGATTTTGTGTTCATTATTAATCAACATAAATTAATTTTTATGATTTTAAAAATGTCATACAATGTGCATGTTCATCTAATATGAAAACACAGAGTCACATATTTTAATTACAATACTAAACAATATAAAGTGCAACTATAAATAATTTCAACCACATAAATTTTATTATATGAAATGTTAAAGTATTACAATATGATTTTCCAACTTAATATTGGTTGGACTACAATTTACACATGAAATGATGTTTCATCACTTCAAACATTATTGTTGTGTTTTCAAGGCATTGTAGGTGAATTCACCAACTCTGAAGACTTGACCATCAGTCTTTATATTGGTGTCTTATGCAGGATATTGGCTCTAAGAGTATCACCAGACCAGTTCTCCTCTCTCTCTTTTTGTATTTGTCGTTCCAATGTTATTTCTCCCCTCTTTTTTCAATTCATGCTTCTTACCATCAATACTGAGTTCATTCTCTGAAAACAAAATAAGATACAATGCAGAGTGTAAAACATGAAAGACGATGAACACTAGAATATAAACTAAATTAGATTATAGCCAATTTATACAACATATACCTCAACATTAGCAATGTCAAAGCCATTTTTCTCCATACAAGTAAGAAACTCGAACAAATTATCTTCATTGGGGCGATAATTGCCACTATAATGTGGCCAGATAACCTCTATGAAAAAGGAAAATAAAATATCACCATATATAGAAAAGAACACCTTAGTGACATAGTATTCAACTTTCAAGGAAAGCTTAGGAACAATCATGTCAACTAAGTTATATGCTAAAAATCTCACACTGTAGATAACTTATGAAAACAAATAATTTGAGGTGTGATGTTTAATCCTTGTTGTTTTATTCACAAAAACATTTCATTTTCTAACACATGAACTTAGTCAAGTATATAACCAACATGCACTCAAATAAAAACATGAAAATAGATTTTTCTGATGGTCATGAAAATATTTTAACACAAAATAGTTATAAGGATTCCAATAAATATAGTGTAATACTAATTTCATATTATAGATTTGGTTGTTGTTTAAATAGACATGGTACTAGGTTTTTTCAATTTCATAGTTAAAAGACAAAACAAAATAAAAATAAATTTCCAAAATACAATCAAACAATAAAGAGAGGATATCATGGAAAGGAAATTGAAATTATAAAAAATTTGTTTACCTGTCCATCGATGTCGTGTCTGGAATTCCTAAAGAGTTTGCTTGCCCAAAATAACCATGAGGTGAAATAATCACAACATTAAAAACCATAGGAATTCCTACTAGAAACATTTCCAAAGTCGATGGCTTAGGTGTCTAAGTGATCTCTAACAACGAATGAACCATATCCAAGACGTGATATGCATCGTCTCCCCGACCTTTTTCCAATCACATTTCCTGTAACCTGCCCACCACAGAGTCAAGTAACATCAAACAAAGACATTGACATTTGTTTTTATCTTTTGTATATATAAAATTTGAATCTGATTTGTTTCATGAACATATTAATTCATATTTACAGCCTTCCTGACATATGAGAAAGTATCAATCAAATAGGACATCAGAAAAATTGACCTCAATGACGTCCTCAAACAATTTCTACATTATCAATATTTTTCTTGTTGTGATAACTTGAGTAGAAAAAAGAACATATCTACAAAAGAAAAATGCATATATTTCTTATGGTCAAACTTTGTATATGGTGTATTCTTAAGCAGTTTTTTAAGATGTTCCTCCACCTTTACCAAAGTAAATTGTAGCTTGGTTAAACTATGTATCTTTTCATTGAGCATCAATTTCTTCAAGATAAATGGCACACATTATTCTTTCCCATTTCTCAACATGCTACATATGATAAATTGAAAGTCGCATAAAACCAAGAACAAACCCTTTTCTAACCAAAACAAACAAACAAACAGTGTCTCTAATAAAACTTCATTATAATATTAGAAAATGAAAAGAGAGTGGACCATTTTTGTTGTTTGACTTTGCCTATTTTTATTATGAAAGTGTTCGAGCTTCAAGAACCAACAAATGTGAGGGAAGTCGTAAATGTGAAAAATATTTATGTTGACCTAATTTGTAGACTTCTTCAAATTGATGTGAATGATGCCATTTTCAGATGTGGTAAATATCATAATAAGAAATGGCATGTATTCTAATAAATTACATTGCAATGACTACCATGGGTCTCCATGGGTTATAGGTCCTTAGTATGTTAATCATGATGATGAAAGAGAGATGGAAACGATAAGTATGGCTGGTCCTAGTTTGTATGGTGGATATCTTCAAACCAAGGTCATCATCTCAATGAAACTAGGTTCTGACATGGTAAACATGGATCTGATCTTCACCCCATTTCATTCCATCATACTTTGTTAAGACTCAAGAGGACATAATGGTCCTTCAACTTATAATAGGGTTTCTTTTGAGGTTATAAATAAAGCTTATCCAAATCAAATGGATTTTTGGGCTCCAAGAGATATGGATAATTTAAATGATAACAATTATATGTTTTTTTCCCAAGATTCAAATGTAGGGATAAATTTTGTGAATTTTACTAATAAATAGAATGAGAGAAATAATCCATGATGAGAATCTACTGGTCATTGTGATTAGGGAAATACTTAGAGATAATAAGACTATTTAGGTTCAAATCAAAGATGGTATTGATTCTTGTAGCTCCTAAGTTGTTGGCAGTTTTTAAGGTAGGAATTTCAGTTCTTCAAGGGTGGGGTCCTTCAGCATAATTGTATCTACCTTGGTCATATCACCTGTTGGGTGAAAATATTATCGTTTAATTCTGTTGTAGTACTTGCCCAACTATTTAATTTGTCAATCCGAGGTTTGTAGGCTTACGAGGCACATGCACTATATATGCAGGACCGAAGTGGAACTAATCTAATCTAAATTACTGAAATCAAATTAATCTAGAAAAGCATTGAAACACTAACTAGGAAAGCAGGAAATTGCATAAAGAAAAAAAAACAATACAACATGTGAAGAGTTGAATGAAAAACAACATATGTGAGCTCACAACAATAAAGCTATCTCAAATTACATTACAAGAATCAAATGAAAAATCATGAAAGTGTACAATAAAAGAATATGAATCAAAGTTAAGAATCCCCTTCTCCTAATTACAAGACTATTTCCAAACTCAAAACTTATGAAATTATAAACTTGTCAACTTCTATTCTTTTCTATTCCATCCTCCAAATGAAGAGAGAGCACTCTCTTATATACATGAGGAAGATAACCATCTCATAATTACATATCCAATATTCTCTCAAGCACTCTCAACTACTTTGCCATTATTACAAAATATGATCCCTTTGAATCCTCCACACATCTCTCACATATCTTGGATAAGATATGCCAACCAAATCCTCCATGATCTTCTCCTTAGGAATAGGCTTGCATAATTATCTCCTTAATATGGTGGAGGATATATTTGAGAAGTCTTTTGGAATTAATCCTTCACATATTTCCTACACATTACAAAGCTCACATATTCTTGAGATATATATAAAAACATGTTTATTTTCTAATATTTAATCATAAATTCACTTATAATACAAAAATGAATAAAGTGGAAAATAAGAAGGTGAAACCCAAATGTATTTATGAAAATGATATGATGAAAGGTTAATGGGATGATGAAATGTAAGGAATAGTGAAGGAAAAGGTGGATAAAAATATGACATTTCTGAGTCCCAACATTCTCCCCAACTGAATTTGTTGCATGTCCTCATGCAACCATGCATGGGTTTCTTTAAGAACATTTGGCATCTTGAACTTTGGCTTTACATGATGATGTCTTTTAATAATGAATGTTTCCAGGATATGTGAAAGACATGAGTAAACACTTACATTTTCTTATGGTTGGTTCTTGTGTGACAACCATGAATACAAAGAATGTTGGTTCTTGTGTTAACAACATTCATTTCGTTTTTTGTTCTCTTTTCTTATGGTTGGTTCTCATGAATACAAAGAATGTTGGTTCTTGTGTTAACAACATTCATTTCGTTTTCTGTTCTCTTGCTGCAATAATAATGTAAACACTCACTGGAAATCATGTGCATAAGGAAGCCATTTTGTAATATTCATGAAGTATGCCAATATGTATATTGATGCGTATGAAGCAAAGTGCAACAAAGTATCATTGGAAAATAAATATTGGTGAATGGTAAATGAGAAAAAAAATGGAGTGATAGTGGTGAAGAAATGGAATCATGGTAGTGAATATGTAGCGAATATAGTTTCCCCACCCCCCAACTGAATTGGTTGCATGTGCTCATGCAACTTGACATGGCTCATGAAAGGAAATGTAGCATGGTGAGGGAATTTTCCAAAATATTCAAATCAACATATAAGGAATTGCATGATTAAAGATTAGAAAACAACATACCTCTACTTACCCAAGAATGATGAACTATGCAATAGGAATGTAACTGCTGCTGCTGCTGGATCAGGAAAATGTGATTGATGTTGTTGTAACTGGATCCTGGGAAATGAAGGAATCTGAACTGTTGATGTTGAATCATGGAAAAGATAAACACTGAAAGTGGAACTGTGGTACTCTCATCAATCAGAATTCATGCTGCGGTAACTGCTGAGGGAATCGTGAAAAAGTGTATAGTATTTGTCTGCTTCAAAACTGATGGTACAAGTCTAATCATGCGAAAGATTGTGTTGATGTCGAGCATGAAGACAGATCATTGGATTACCGGCCATTGATGCATGCCGTTAACCAATGCGAGGCAAACTCACCATTGATGTCAATGAGTGCCAAGGTACCCGAGTACATCTTGCGAAAGGCGAATAAAGGGGTTGACGTCGAGCCATTTGCAAGATCTGACGATCAAGGGAAATTGATGTATACCATGATTGTTAGCGAGAGAACTTGCCATTGAGGCATGCAAGTCTCAAGGTACCCAAAAGGAACTCTAGTCTATTTCCCAGATAAGGTGCTGAGGTCGATGGGGCAAGACTTGTTGAAAGGTGGGCCTTAAGGAATCCACATCAGTCAACGCGAGTTTGTACAAAGATATTTGGTAGGACTATAAATGGAAAGAACTCACGGACAAGCAGTGTGGATCAACATGGCTAGGAAAACAAGGCAATGTAATCATGGAAAGGGAATGAGTTTTATTCAGAAGGAAAACTAGAAGGCAAAACTGAAAAGGATAAAGGAATGTATGCGATTCAGAAAAATAGGCATGCATGAAATCGTGAAAGATAAGGTAATGGAAGATGGGCTGCAACATAGGAATGATTTAAGTGCTTGGAAGGAAAAAGGTGAGTAATCATGTCGCAAAAGGATTTTTGTGTAGTGGAAAATGTCATGATATGTGCAGTGAAGAATTAGTTCCTTCAAGCGTTCGATGATGCATGTTTCATTGTGATTTCGAAGAATCACTTTTACATTAGATTGTCTTCAACTCTGAAAAACTTAGCACCATTCCTGCATAAAAATTGTCACCTTTGTGTGCGATCTCCATCGATCATTCCTGTATGAAGTGACTCAAAAACAAATTAGCTCATTTTCAAGAATTTATGAAATGTCCATTTTTTAATTATTTTTCGAAGTTACACTAATTGTGGATGAAAAAGGTGTCGCATCGTAATGTTGAGCTTTCTGCATAAGCTTCTTGTTGACCTACACATAACACCAATCTCATTTCACTTGTTAGTATATGCATCCTAACTCTTGCCCGCAAATTCACTTTAAAATAAATGATAAAATCCAACATACTTTTATTTCCCCCCAACTAGAGATATTGCATGTCCCTATGCAATGTACTCATTGATTTTGCAATACTTTTTTTTCAAAATGTTTTTATTGGTTTGCAGGAAAATTGATTTAAAACATTTGAAAAGGCTTTTGTATTTGTTAGGGAACAAGTAGTTAGTTTTTATGAATTTTTATGTAAATGAATGAGGGCAAAATTTTTTATTTTATTTTTTTATTTTTTATTTATTTATTTTTATTTTGTTTTAAATTTATTATTTATGTTGATTTTTTTTAAACCAACAAATAAATCAAAACAATTTTGTTATTTTTATTTTTTATTTAAACTAATGTAAAACTAAAATTGTAACTAATTTACCATTCGAAATAATAATACTAAAATTCGAACTAGACTAACCTTCACCCATGACAAGAGACTAACATTTTAGGCGTATCTTTTGCCGTCCATGGGCGCAGCTTTTGAATGCATCGAACTGTTTTTGATGGCAAGCCTCATCCACAAACTTATTAAATTGAGCTATAATTCAAGCGGCGCACAAAACCAGCAGCATCAGGTTTGCAATAGCCCAAGCCAAATCAGAATCTTTTAGAGCATCACCGCTTTCATTTCCATAGCAGACACCATTGATGCAGCATCGCCTTAATAGAGATAGGAATCATGATTGAGCAGAGAAGCTCGAAACGCAGTGACAATAAAGTCGTACCAAGGTCCTTCTTTCGGATATTGAACATATCATTTCTTTCGTGCTTCAGAGGCTTTCCAAACATTTCCAGCAACACCCAGAATCACGACCACAACTAACTGGAACAAAAATATTGCACCAGTTAACTTGTCAATCATTGCATCTACAGCTGTAAGTTTGGGTTCTGGCAGACCTCTGGTCATACCCTATTTCGTTTCGTTCCCAGTATAAACAGCTACTCCACATGCCCATTCTGTGTTCCTAAGATAACAGGATTGTAGCAATGTGTTTTGTTAAAGGTCATAAATAATTGTCAATGAAAGGTGGAAACAGTCGTAGGTTTGCATCAAATCTTCTTATATCTTTATCTGGACATGGACATTCAATGAAACCCTTGATTTTATGCATCAGATCTGGAGTCAAACCATCACAAGGAGGAAGTATAATTCTTATTTGGTTCTTGCTGAATCTGCTTCCATCTTGCATCAGATAACGCACGTTCACGGACATGGCACTGTAGAGCATCCATTCGTGCCTCATGATCAAATGTGCAACCTTCCAAGAGGCCACGAATTCTGCGGTTCTGAATATTAAGATAATGCCAAACTGGATCTGACTCGGGCTCCAACTCCAGCAACAATCGCAGTTGAACCAACTCCTTCAATAGCCTATACCGCCAATTATTCTCTTTCAAAATAGACATTTTAATTCAATGCTTGGAGGCCAGATGAATGTTTCTATACAAAATCCGAGCATTGACCTCGTCGGCCTTCTCTAGCACCATATAAAAATTCGATCGAAAATTTGGCACTCAACTTCGGATTCTGGAGTATATAATAGATTTTTCGGTGCTCCATATCTTGCTTGATGACAGTAGATTCCTCAACACTTTTCATTCACCATCATAAATTCATTGATCCGGTTTCCATTTCGAGGCAGAGATATTTGGAGTAACTGCCTCCTCTAGCAAAATTTGGCATTTAAATCTCTTGGCTCGAATTTTTTTCTTTAAAAATAGCCCGATGTTTTATGGATTTTTGATGATTTTATGCTGGAAATCTTGTTGCTATCACTATCGTTCTCTTCTTCTAGAAATTGTAATGCTGAACCAAAAATTTTGGGCACGTTGGTGCTTCATTTTCAGAAATAACTACTGGGCTTGTATCATAAATTTTGATTTAATTCTACCACCGCCCTCCTTGACTCCTCGAAATAGTAGCTTGTGGTATGAATCCCCAGATATCTGCCAAATGAATGAATTTCTAGAAGAAGAGTTATTTATTTAAAAACCACTGCATATTTTTATTGAATTCAAACTCGACCTTTTGCAAAAATAAAAAATAAAAATATGGATAAGCCCAATTTTCTCAACGCCATTTCAATTTCAAATTTCAACTCTTTAACCTTGTTTTAATATTTTGCAGGTTATAAAGGCCAAGGCCGGAGTAGTGGCTTGAATCTGAATTTGAAACTAAGTGCTTTTGAATTGGTTGCACGCTTCAGTTGAGACCCTTTACCATCATTTTTAATGCAATGTTTGTTTTATATGATTTTGGTTTTTTTTTTAATGGTCTTTGCCGTGGTTTTTTTTTTTTTTTTTTTTAATGCGCTGCCCCAATCTTTCATGGATTTGTTAGTAGTTTAGTTGTATTTCGTTGTGGCGTTTATTTTTTAAATGATTTCGTTTTGTTTTATTTATTTATTTATTTTTTAAGTTAATATTTTTTATTTATTTATTTATTTATTTTTAACCAATGAAAAACTAAAATTTAGAAAGAAACTTAATTTTCTCTAGACTTAATTTTTTTTTTTTTTAGCAAATGGACACAATGATTTGCATATTGAAAGATGTTTTTGATCAAGCATATTGCAAAAAATGAATTTATTTATTCCTGAAATTAGTCTAAATCATCTCTATTTTCTGATCCTCGCGATCGCACTAAGCGCAGAGGAGAGCATACTTATTCTAGGTAAAATCAAAACTGAAAATGAAAGAAAAAACTGAAAATGAAAGCCTACCTACTCTATACTAATTAGAATTTAAAAATTAGTTACGTGTAATTAAACTTCCAATGAAGCCACTCACGTAGCAGTAACAACAATATATTCAATAACAATTGTTCAAATGAAAAATGAAAGTATTCCAAAGTGAATAAGTCTAGTTGTTGAAACTGCAAATCAACTAAATAAAAATAAAAAGATGAATCTAATCTAGTACTTACCTGGAACCATTGTTCGATAAGGCTTCGATAGGCACAATTTCTCTCACTTAGATCATGTTGTAACTCCTGTTGTTCTTCCTCTATATCCTATTCGAATGATTGTTCGCCATCAGATATTCAGGATTTTTCAGATGTTGAATCTTCGTTTATTTCTTGGGGAGTAGTTGAACTTTCAATTCTTGTCAAGATCTCATTTTCTAGGGAAGAGGAGATTCCAACTTCTGCAAGGATCTAAGTGAGTAGTTCCAAGCTGACACTCATTATAAAACCATGTTGAAAGAGATTCTAAAAACAAAGTGCTAATAATTGTCTGAGTTTTTAATCCTTTTACAAGGTTTTAGTTCACAAAAACTCTTTCAAATCAGCACACTAAAAATTGAATTTATTAAAAACAAAGACCACAGAGATAATCTTGAATTCAATACTCAATTAAACCCTCTTACAAGGACTGCTCATTAATTTAGTAATTGAATTCTTCAATTACAACCATGAACCACAACTTAATCAAACACTCTTCACAGTTGCGAAAATCAAACACACTTGCAGAAATTGAAATTCACACTTTCATAAATGTAAACACACCCTACATGCCCTAATCCATAAGAGGTCGAGCCCGTCAAGGTATCTCGAATGCGATGCGTAGGCTGTTCCCCATGTCTTACCGCCTTAACACCTCGGAGTTAGGAACATGTCTAAACACACTTGCATGAAAAATCAAACTAAACTTCAATCCATCGTGCCTCACCAGCAACGACGCCAAAATGTTGAGTGTAAATATATTCGTTTAATTCTGTTGTAGTACTTGCCCAACTATTTAATTTTTCAAACCGAGGTTCGTAGGCTTACGAGGCACATGCACTATATATGCAGGACCGAAGTGGAACTAATCTAATCTAAATTACTGAAATCAAATTAATCTAGAAAAGCATTGAAACACTAACTAGGAAAGTAGGAAATTTCATAAAGAAAAAAAAACAATACAACATGTGAAGAGTTGAATGAAAAACAACATATGTGAGCTCACAAAAATAAAGCTATCTCAAATTAAATTACAAGAATCAAATGACAAATCATGAAAGTGTACAATAAAAGAATATGAATCAAAGTTAAGAATCCCCTTCTCCTAATTACAAGACTATTTCCAAACTCAAAACTTATGAACTTCTAAACTTGTCAACTTCTATTCTTTTCTATTCCATCCTCCAAATGAAGAGAGAGCACTCTCTTATATACATGAGGAAGATAACCATCTCATAATTACATATCCAATATTCTCTCAAGCACTCTCAACTGCTTTGCCATTATTACAAAATATGATCCCTTTGAATCCTCCACACATCTCTCACATATCTTGGATAAAATATGCCAACCAAATCCTCCATGATCTTCTCCTTAGGAATAGGCTTGCATAATTATCTCCTTAATATGGTGAAGGCGATATTTGAGAAGTCTTTTGGAATTAATCCTTCACATGTTTCCTACACATTACAAAGCTCACATATTCTTGAGATATATATAAAAACATGTATATTTTCTAATATTTAATCATAAATTCACTTATAATACAAAAATGAATAAAGTGGAAAATAAGAAGGTGAAACCCAAATGTATTTATGAAAATGATATGATGAAAGTTTAATGGGATGATGAAATGTAAGGAATAGTGAAGGAAAAGGTGGATAAAAATATGACATTTCTGAGTCCCAACATCACCCAAAAGAAAAACATAATCAACAAAGAGTAAATATGTCAACTTTAGGGAAAATCCTATTTGTATAGTTGTCAAGCTTATATTTCTATTTTAATCCATTATAACTCTGTTGATACCACCTACTCTACAGTAAAAAATGGCAGAGGAGCCATTAGTCATACCTACCCATGGTCTCCTGTAGGCATGATAGAAGAATAGGCTGAGCCATTAATTAGAATTGCACATATATTGAGTAAAGACAATTCATTATCTAGTTAACCAATGGCACATTGAACCCTATATGGATGAGTAGCCCTAAATAAAGCCAGTTTTCTCTATCATATGCCTTGGAAAGGAAAACTAACTGTTAACCACCTATAATATTTTATTATACCAAAAGGTGGCTAAGACTTTGTGAGCCTCCAAGGAACAAATTTTATCACTAAAAATTGTTGGCTCTTGAAGACTTTTGAGGCCTCATGCCTCTGTCCAAAATCCTCATTGTTGTTCCCATTAATTCTGTTGATTTCATGTAAAAGACTGTTGAAGCACCTTCATTTTCCCCCTTCTCAATCTTTCATTTGCTCCCCTTTGCTCCATATTTTTCCTCTATTTTTATGAGTTTCCTTCTTCCATTCATAAAAATCGCTTTTCCATAGTTAAAGACTCACTTTTTAACTATTCCGAAACCCCCCCATTCCATTGAAAACTATGAAAAATTCATAAAAAATACAAGTCTTTAATATAGACTTTAGCCCCTTTGGGCTAAGTCCTAACCACTTCCCCACATGTGCCCTTGTCATAAAATCCAAGCGCAGAACCCATATAGCGCTAATCGCATCGCAAGATTTCAATGTGCACAAATCTTTTTGCTATCACCGAAAGTTCCGATGCGATTGAACATTTCTATTTAAAGACCTCCGATCGCATTGTTATTTTCATATTAAACATGGGCCCACCTCGGCGCTTAAAACTTGTAAAATATCTCATGCCCAATCCATTTTTCCTTTGTAAAACTCAAAAACCCACTTTTCCAATGTTTTGGTCTAAAAACCAAAGTCACGTATTAATATCAATGGGTTGATTGAAAAGAGAGATTGCAGATCGCAAATCGCAGAAAATGTAATGGGTAGATTGAAAAGCCCATGTCCGGACTTGCGATATGCGATGGACCCTGTTATATATCCCATCCAAAACATTAAAACCTTATGTTATATTTAAACTTTGGGTTTTATTTTATTTTATAAAATTCTCCGCCAGTCCGAAATCCGAGCGATCTCCACTGTCGATCTGATTTGCAGATCCGACGGTGCGGAACCTGTCAAACCCGGTGGACCCCGCCATGTCTTGCACTGTTTCCAAATACCGCGTGGTATCTATCGTACCGCCTTCGGGCGTAAGGTGGTTTTCTCCCAATCGGCAGCGATTCCACACGCGTCCCCTGTACCTTTTTCAAAACCGTCGTCCATCGCATAACCGCAGTCCATCGCGCATTATTGTTCGGACGTGGATGCCCAGCGATATCGCTGTCCACCGTCCGATCTGGGCCGGGCCATCCAATGGTGATCGCTTACCGAAGATGCCCGACAATTAACGAAGGTGCCCACGCGATAACCAAGCTACGGCGCGTCGTCCAAGCAATCTCCGCCGTCGATCTGATCTGCAGATCGACGGTCCACATTTCATCGCCCATTTTCTCTCCGTTTGACTTTCAACTTCCGTTCCCGGCCGTTGATCTCTGCGTGATCGATGACTCAGATTCAATCTCTTTTCCATCTGGTCGACGATCTCTCTTGATCAATCTTGACCATTGGATGATGCCATCCAACGGCCCCGCCTCCTCCACACGCATTCCGATGCAGTTGACCTAAGATGCAGGATTTTATAACACGTTGTTTGTATTTTGCAGGGTTTAATGATATTTTCGCTATGTTCAAAGAAAATTCGAAAGAGAGGGTGACGACCCTCTTGCTTTCGATTTATCAGAGGAAATCACTTGCAGGGTGTAAATTTCACGTCTCATCAATGATCCGTGAGGCATTTAGGCCATATCGTCCCTGCGTAACCCTGCACTCCAGCGGAACACCATGAATCGGGCACAATTAAAGAGTATCAGTGTCGAAGAACCCAATATATCAGAATAGAGGAATAAAGACAGTTTTTACGGGGATTATGGCTGAGACTGTTATCAAAACCCTAATCCCCGATTTAAAACACAGTTAAAGAAGAAAGCATAAGGGATTATCAGATAGGAAACCTCCACCATCACATATGAGGTTAATCAATTTCTCCCAGCTACCACAGAGCCACCTGTTGCCTCAAACCTTTCAACTCGGAGGCCAAAGTTATTAATCAGATGAAGATATTCGCCTCCAGCGCAGCCGGGAGTTACTTCTGCAGAGGAAACAAATGCAAAAATATCTGCAGAGTTACTCCTATGTAATGCAGAGACTCAAAGGTCAACAAAAGCTCCCACCGAGCTTAATCTTTATGTAGAACATTTAATACAGAGTACACATATGTAAGTTTATTCATTGAGCCCCTCAAAGGCCAAGAAACCATCAACTCTGTATTAATTGGTTGCAAAACTTGGAAATATATTTGAAAAAAAACTTCTGATTGTATATAGTGTTCACTGGCCCTTGGAGCCATGCTTGTGGTAGATTATATAGGCTGAGTAGTGAAGATGATTGCTTGAACTGAAACATTGGACTTGAAGACTATAACTGGTTTGACATCAATATAAAAGCTGTTTCTTGGGATCCTGGTCTATATCACTGGTGAAGTGCTTCTTTCTTTGTTATTGTTTTCCTTCTATGTATGTCATATTGTTTCACTTTCTCTGATAAAGGACAGCATTTATAGAGTTAGGACCTACTGTATATCAGTAACCTTCTCTAACTGAAAGCTTTATCTTAATGTTTTCCTCCAACTTGTTCATTTAAGAATGATTTAATACAATTTAAGCAGTTAGGAATGCGGGAGTTCCCTCGTCCTACTGTTTGCTTTAAACCTTGTTCTTAAAATTTATTTTCCTTATTTGCTTATTAAAGATGACTATGGAAGATATGGTGTGGCCTGGTCCTAGTTTTTCTCTAAAGGCAGATTCTGAAAGTTTCCCTTGGTGTTGACTGAAAGCAGAATAGGTTTAAAAGTACTTTATCTGATCTTATGTTACACTTTGTTTCTCTTATATGTTTTCATACTTTCCGAAGGTAATTATGTGGATTACTGGATCGTTTGTCAATTAAGCTGCTTGAATACAGACTTGTCCAAGAATTTTATGGTTAGCCCTGTTCTTGGTTGGTTTTAAACAATTACTTAAGAGGCTTTTCTTGTTTGGACTGACTATAAATCCTTTGTGAAATTATTATCAGTTTCCACCATCTCCAACACTTTATTGTTTCCATCCCATCACTCTATCTCAAATAATCTTGTGGTATAGATGACTTGCCCCTTGGATCACTCTTGATGTTGTTGTTCAATTAAAGTCCAGATATGACTCCATAGCCCAATGGACTAAAAACTAGCGTTATATATATCTTTTTAGCCTAAGTTGTTCTATTCACTTGCAACTTCTCACTTTGAAACTGTTTGCATTTAGAACTTTCCCCTCAAGTAATTTTCATGCTCAACCATCCAAAAACAAACAAAACCTTTGGCCTTCATAACTAGCCTAATATCATAAACCCAAACTTCAAAGACAAATCTATCTTTGCACTTATTGGAGAGATCCCTCTCTGGATTCAGGAGGGCTAGATCCTAGAATCCCAAAGTTGGTTGAAACGATGTTGTTTCTGTAATTGGACTCTGCCAATCTTGCTAATAAATTATAGATCCCTAACACTAACATTGCTTGTAATTTTTTTGGTTTCGTGTTATAAATTCCTTCTTCGGAAACTCCTATTCCATAATGGATTTGTTTCCCAGGAAGGATGCAAAATTGTTCTAATGACATGGAATCAGCTTAGTGGATTTTGACCCTACATGACCAAGGAAATCAAGAGCCTTGGGCGCATCATCAATAGCATCCTCCAATGAAAATAGTACAGTCTCCAACCTAGAAACATCAAAATAATATATAGTTATAGTTCATAATTACAAATGACCATAGATTGTAGCAGTACTTAAATAAATTCAAACTTGAATAAGAACAAACACACAATTTCACATTACCCTTCAGTAAGATGTCCTTGATTTGATGATTATTGTGAATATGGTCCGAAGGACGGAGATGGCTAGGGTTTCGCAGAAGACGCTTGGTTTCTTCCGTGCAGTCTCCTCAGGCATCGAGGTCGCCTGCCACCGATTTTTCTGTGGAAAAAAAAAGATGTCCTTGATTTAGCAAGAAGGGCCCAAACTTACATAAATGTGTAAGTAGATTTCCTAGAAGATCAATTTCAACATATTTCCTAAAAAAAGAATCTAATATCAAAAGCGAAACCATAGTTGAATGGAACAATGGTGCTTTAAGGTCATGTACACAAAAAGTTGCCTCCTTCAAATCTCTCACATTGGATGGTATGTCATGCAAAATTAATAAAAAGTCAGGGAAACTTATCTAATTCTCTAAAACACATAATGAAAATGCATAGAAGCTTTGTAAGGGAATGCACCTGTAATATTCTTTGATTTCCATTTCAGCCTTTTTCCTAAGTTGAACGTCAATGAGTTGTGAACTACAAGTTCTTTGAGAAGAATGTTATTACAGTTGAAATTCAACATTTGCAGTCTTCCCACCTTTGTCACCTTATGAGTATGAATTCTTAAACTCTCTTATGTCATTATCCAAAAAATTTCTTTCCTAGACACGGGATTTTGCAAATAAATACTTTTATGCAGCATAAGTCCTTGTCAAAATTTCATCTCGCATACCAACTGGCATCCGATCAGAATTGCAACCTGAAATTGGACCTACATCTGTTCGTCTATTACTCAGGATGTGAATGGTGGAATATCTGCTAGAGCACTCTTAGCATATGGAATAGGTTGAGCCCTCCCTCTTATTCCCTTTCCAAGACCTCCCTTAGGACCAAGAGTCAAGTGGCCATCATCATAAGCTCTGTGTGTTAAAGGGCTTGGCATAGACTGATTTTCAAATTGATCCCTATCCATAATTCGAGCATCTTGCCTGGTGAATCCACGATCATGTGGTCCCATATGGGGTTGTGACCCTTTAATACCACCCATATGTGGAAGTGAACCCATTTGTGCACTTTCCATGTAAGGTGGCATCACAAGTCATCTCCCACCATGATCAAGTGGTGTCACAAGTCTCCAACCTGAATGTCCCATATCAATACCTCGAGAGCGGCCTCCCTGTCCATCTAGTTCTTGCACAACATCCTGATGCACTTCCTCTATTTTCTTAGGGCCCTCAAATTTCTTCCTTTGTTTCCATCCATTCCTCCTCGGATCAATCAGATCCTTCAACATGAACCTCAGCCTAGAGGGAAGCCCTTGGCTATTGGACATTTTTGTCATCTTATCAAAGTAAGCATCAATATGTTCCTTGGCCTTTGAATGGTCAATCATATAACCAATAGTGCTCATCAGTTTGCACAAAGCTTCAACATTTTCCTCCTCTCGATGTTGAAATTCCCCAATTAATTTCTTAATGCATGCATGCATAATTCTTTCGGTCAACATACTTTATTTATAAAGCTCACCAATAAACCTTATATTTCCTAACATTCATCGTCATGCTGCAACCTTCTTCTCCCGTATTTCTTTTTCTGAAAGGATTTTTTCACCATGCTCTTCTACTTTCTCAGCCTCAGCCTCTTCTCTTTCATCCTTTTCAAATTCTTCCTGAAATTTGTTCAAAATAACTCGCTTGCAAACAATCTTCTCATTATCTTCATAAAATTCTGGTATTCCTACAACAAGTTGAAAATTGAATTTTGCATACTTTTCACAAAAATCCAGCTCCATCAAGGGTTTGTCAAATATTTGAATAATATACCATGAATACATGATGCAAAGTCAATGTTCACTTCTTTGACCTGTTCAAAAAGTTTCTCAAAGTTTTAGGGCATTAATTTATTAAGGATGGATTTAATTTGTCTTTGTTTCAACTGATCCTCATCAGAAACCTTTCCTACTTCATATCAGTTCTGAGATATATGAAATGTGGGAAGAGAAGGTTGTGGAGGAGGAATCAAACCCTTCTACAAACCAGAAGCATGCTGCCACCTATTAGCATCAGAATTATTTCTCACTAGTCCAACTTGTGGAAGTGGTGCTTGTACATAAGGCTCTCCATGAAGGATGGCATTCATACTCATTTGTGTTGCATAGGTATTTCTTGCAAAGCCAGTGTTATAACCTTGGCCAAGTCGAAACACAACAGAGGAATCACTAAGATCCGCATCCATCCCCATATCACAGTCATCAGCAAAAGCATCCACCAGCTTGGCCCATCTATCATCATCCAAACTGGCCATGAATGGATTGTAGCTAGTTTATTTTGTCTTGTTAATGGGCATGAATGATTTGATATGCCGGTTTCTGTCTTTAAATTTTGATGGAAATTAGATGAAATGTTACCATATGACCTAGCTAGCATCGATGAGTAGAAATTCATTGGGCATGAACCACTTAAAGAAACAAAACCTGAAAGTGGAGGTTTGTATGTAGGTAGTCCTGCTAATGGAAGAATGGAATCTTTAATTGATGACAAAACATCAAAGATCAAAGCAATGAAATAAGATCATTGTGGAAATAAATATGCAAAACTTGCTCATTTTTTGGATAGCAAATATGCTCCAAGTATGGGCACAAACATGAGAGTTGAATTTTCAACTCTCTAGGCTCTTGTCAATGTGGTCAACCAAAAAGATGTAGAAAAACAAAATATTTTGGGGGATTCAAAACTTGTTGTGGATTGAGTCTACGACAAAGTCAGCATAGTGGCCCCTCATTTGGCTCAAATTTTTCAAGGTATCAAACAAGTCAACAACAAGTTGGATTGGTTCTCTTGTGGCTATATATACCATGAACTCAATACCCTATCAGACAAGCTCTCCAAATTATTGCACAAGTGTTAGAATACCAAGAGTATACGAATAATATTTTTTGAGGGTTTTTGCCTTCCATATCTATTTTTTTGTGTCGCTTATTACTATATTTTGTGATGATACATGTAAACAATCCAATGATATTATCTGAAAAGTGATAGAGATTTTTTTTGGCCTTTAAAAGTTCACACAATATATAATTGGAACAAACTTTTCTTACTAGAAATCAATCAATTACTTCTTCATAGTACTAAAAGTGGCAAAAGCTTTATAACCTTTAATCAGCTCGAACATCAAGCACACTAAGAACCTCGATACTCGATTTCTAATAACATTGCCAAAGATCCAAAATTGACGAAGCAAAATTTAATGAGTATTGATTAGTCAAAATTACCATGTGGATCAACTACTCATGTCAAAATGATGGTATATTGGATTAGGTGTGGGTTTCACTTGCATTTGAAAGAGTGAACACAATGTAGATAAAGAACATTGACCACACTAGGAACCTCGACAATGGGGTTCTAATAACATGGAAAAAAATCTAAAATTGACAAAGTACAATTTAATGAGCATTAATTAGTCAAAAGTACAATGTGGATCAATGACATGTGTCGAAATGATGGTATATTGGACTAGGCGAGGGTTGCAATGGCATTAGAAAGAGTGAACACAACGTGAATAAAGAGTCGCTTGGAGAAGGAATACAAGGAATCACAGTCTTGGTTGCACATATAGGGATGGTCAAACACGCAAGTAGAAGCATTTGTGACACCATAAAATTTGGCAACACATTTTTTCTAAGAGACATCCAAAAGAGTCATCCAAAAGTGCATTTTTTTATAGGGAAAATACTTAAAATCCTCCTTTTGGAAAATCCATCCTTCACAATAGGGAAAATTTTCCATCTACATTTCCCACAGAGATATGTAAAGAAATGTTTCTTCAATCGTCCCAAAAAATGGGAAAAATAAAAAACCCTTTTGGGAAAATGCATTTCCCTATATGTTTCACCGTATTTCCCAAAAGAGATATGTGGAAAAATGTTTCTTGGAGCATCCTACAAGAAAAAGACACCTTTGGAACATGGGAAACATGGATATGCCCCCTCCCACCCTAAGGGATACATCCTCGTAGAAATGTGGTTTTTTCATTCATTTAGTGGAATTTATGCGTCATCATTGCTCATTTGTTTATGAATACAAAGTTTAACATATACTGCTATGTTGAATGGTAAGCATGTCTCAAAGCCCTATAAAAAGAGGAGTTGCTTCGGATAGAATCAAGGGCAAGGCCTGACAATTGGGACTAAACTTTCATAGTTGCAATATAAGCATGTGGACATCAGCACAGTGGAAATTCATTATAATACAGAGACCATACAAAACCATATTTTCTTGATGATCAGAGAGCCTTTGGTATTTCAATTTCACTAAGCATAGCATATATTGTCATTTATCAGTAAGGTACATCTATACGACCTCATTTACAGATACTTTCAAAATTCTGCCTTGGAAAGATTACTTTTATTTTAACAATCAAAGAACTTCTATAACAATTATTGTTGACTAGTGTAAAAGCATAGCTCTGAAAGAATGGAAAGGTGTTGTGGGATATATCTAACATGTAGAAAACAAGAACTGAATAAGTAGGAAGTGATGTTAGCCCAAATCATGGTGTAAACTGACTAGTATTAAAATTTTACCACTTCATACAGTCATAATAGTGTGTTTGTAGCAAAAAATTGGTACTTCTGAAGGTATAACTACGACAATGTAAAAGAAAATATCCATGGTGCAACATTTTCAGTTTGAACCATAGATATGAACTTAAAATACATTTTGGATAAGAAGTGCATACTTGTTCAAATGCTAAGAAAAATTCCAAAAACTGCAATGCTGATCCAATGTCATTTGATGAAAATTCTAAGCCTGCAATCAACTGCATTGGCTTCCCTTGAGGCAAAATTATTTCATCCATCTCTTTCTTGTCTTTGCATTTATTCTTCTTCAAATTCACTTTTTCTTCAGCAACCTCTAACTGAAAATCAGATACAGAAATAGATTGATCATTGATCCTCTTGATATCTTGATCCATGTCATAATGGTTTTTGGTGGTTTGCACCATACACCATGGAATGCCACATATGAATTTAACACCAAATTTAACTTTTTTTACTAACTCCACTTTTACACCAAAAAATATAGCACCAATTGAGTATCCCACATTATCCCCACATTATCACCACTTTCACACTACTATTTAAAAAATAAAAAAATTTCAAATCATTTAAAAATAGTGGTTCTAATGTGAGGCTAAATGACCCCTCTTCTTGTAGTATTGCATGCATGACACTACATGCATGAATAGAAGATGAATTTATTTATTACAGAAAAAATAGATGTGTGGAAAAAATTATTGCATAAGCAGTGGTAGTATGCATATTTTGATATATGTGCTAGAATTAATACGTGAAAACATTTCCTAACAATTTTCACTAGCGTGCTGGTATGTATAAATGCTACCTAGCTATTTACAGAGATAAATTCAATGAGGATACTTGATTTTATAGGGCTATATACTAAATGAATATGATATATATATATATATATATATATATATATATATATATATTCTATCTTATCAAGATTTTGACTCCTAGAAAAAAGGACATGCAATTTTGAATAAATGAGAACATGTTTCATAATGACCAATAATAGAATATTGGCCAAAACCTTTCTTTTATTTTAGGCCGAGGGATGAGACTGAAGTCTGTAAAAAGTAGGCATGTTTGTTTTTTAAATAAGCCCCAAAACGTTTCTTTGCTTTCAGGCCGAGGGGTGAGACTGAAGTTTGTAAAAACTAGGCATGTTTGTTTTTTAAATAAGCCCCAAAACGTTTCTTTGCTTTCAGGTCGAGGGATGAGACTGAAGTCTGTAAAAAGTAGGCATGTTTGTTTTTTAAATAAGCTAAACGAAAAAAAAAACCCAAAGTTTTATTATATTTTTCCACTGCCATTTCTTAAATAGATGCTCTATTCTTAAAACCATCAAAAACCTTTGCTTACATACTTGCTTTAGGATCAATGAAAGAGGACCCTTACTAATTTCTTGCAAAGCTTACCAGACCTCAAATGATAGTGATAAAGTCTGATGTTACTGTTTCACATCATCTAGCGTACACACCATTGTTTGTTGTTGTGACAAGGGTTACTGTACAATCAACATTGTCTTAACTATCATTGACACTTCATATCACTGTATGTCACTGTGCTGAATCTAATACATCATCCCATCATAGATTATAGATGGATAGAAGGTAATTACAGTAACCTTCTTGAGTCATTGCCTTGCCAATGTTTTTCCGCTACTGTCATCCAATTGTCAATTTCAAGGATTCATTACAACAACTTGCAATATATATACAAGGTCAACTAATTAAAATTTTGCCCATATTCAATAGTGACAAAATTGTTGCACATATTGAAAACATCTTCAAATACTGAATGTTATTACTCTTCAAATCCTGGACTTCAGATTAGGTCTAAAACTCTTTAAGGTATCTCAAAATTTCTTGTCCATTGTGTGTCATAACAAAAACACTATTAGATCATTATCTTATATAAGACTACTGTTATTGCTATGTCACATATCTGCTCAAGCCTACAAGGTATCTTGGTGTGAGGGATTTTGACTTCAACATATGTAGTTGTCAAGTATAGTCTTTGTTGCTTATTAAGGTCAAGACTTCCATCAATCCAAAACATTGCAAGGCCTTTTACATGATACTTCTGTCTAATATAGATAAAAGACTTGCAACATGAGAAATATGAATAGTAGTTCTCTGTCAATTCATATTGATGCATACAGAGGAAGCCTTTGAAAAAATTATTATATTCCCTATAATGGTGCTATAGTGAAGCCAAATTAAGCACAAAATTCTACTGGAATACCTTGCATATTGCAGAGTTTCAATGCTTCAGAAACTATAATATGTATGAATAGACCTTGAAATATTTAGATTCAAACTCTAGAATTCTGAATAAATTGTTTGAATTATTCATCTTTAGAATGATGTTGGGCGGTAGATGACTGAATTGATGACCAACAAAGTGCAGAAGAATCGTGATCTAAAAGTGGTTGCAGACATATTAGTAAAACAGTTATCCACAAATCTGAAATAGGTCATATGCGCTTGCCCTAACAAGAGATGACTGAAATGCTTCAAGGAGCTGTAAACAATATTTTGGGAAATGTTCAAATAGTCTGCAAGATAAAAGGATCACTGGTGTAAGTTCTTAATACAAGCTGATCCAAAAGGAACTTCAAGACTTTCACGTCTTAACAACTCATCCTTGCTAATTGATTTTTAGCCCCAAGAGGATCGAAATAGCTCCTCACTTCACAAGATAGAAAATATGTTGAAATTCAAGGATTAGAGTGATATTCCATAAAGACGAGGGCTTATGCTACAATTCTGGAAACGTCATCAACAGTTCTTTCAATTTATTTTAGAGCCAAACTGTCAGTGAAATGTGATACCACCAATCCTTTCATGCTTAGTAATAAAGTCCTAATGAGGGCTGAAATTATATAAATAAAGGTTTTCAAACAAGCCTGAATGGATTGTTAACAACCCTTAATGTCCATCGATTTATATTAATCATAGAGATAAAGGTGTTGCTAAGAAATTATGGCGCAGGGAGTTATTTGAATTTGCATGGACAAGTATTTTATAGAAATCTTGCTAGTTTCTATAGCCCTAGTTCTTACGCACTGTTCAACAATGAACCTATTGGCCGCAGAGGAAATCCTTGTGTAAAAGATGATACGCTTAAGGGGACAAAATTCTACTACTTGCAATTATGAAACCAAACCAGATATTAAGAAATACACAGGAAATGGACGTAGAGATAAAGAAGTTGCTTCAAAAATATTAAAGAGGTTTTTAATGCTCCAAAATTACACAGATCAAGACCCTTCCTGCTGTAGATGGAAGAAGGAATTACTACACATGCAGAGAGAGACGAAGTTGTTTCCACGTTGTTAACTGATAGCTTTCCCTTGGGCCTGATAGATTTCTCTCTGACTTGGGCTTTCCCTCACTTGTGCTCCGATACTGTGTTGATTTAAACATGTTCTTTGCATAGTACAATTAGATCCATATGAGCCCAATTATCTATCCATAATTGAACCAAGACAATCCTGCTATCTTCGTCTATGGGGAAAATGTGTGATTCCTTGCCATTAATTGCCAGCTTTTTACCCTCATCACTCGGTTTGTTTCAATTTATCAAATGAGAGTAACCAATGGAAAGAGTAAGTACATACAGGGCCGTGAACGTGGCTACAAGAGTGGGGAATGGTAAATTGTACCAAGATGAGATTTTAGTAGTAGGAGATTTAAAGGCACTCGAAAGAAATTGCAGTAAGGCAGTTGAAAGAACAAGACCCATAGCAAAAGCCCTAATCACTAAGGGAACGAGAGATGACCAAAACAAAGTGATGTGTTTTGGGCAGGAGAAATATTATTTTAACTCGAGGTCTAAAATTTAAACAAAAAATGAATTCTTCCTCCCTCAATTTTTCCAAACATCATTTTTAATATTATGCCCTCCAAATATCATTTTTAATATCATACCCATTGTTGTTTTGATGGATGGTGAGCGCACTCCTTGATTCTTTGTACTGTTTACAATTGTTAATTAAAAGGAAGTTTCAAAAATCAATTCAATTTCATTCTAATAAATTTATTTTAAAAACATTTATGATGAACCACATAGAAAGGTGTCCACCTTACAAAATTTATGTGATTTATCTACAAGTGTTTTTAAAGAAATTAATTAATTAATTATTAAAATAAAATTGAGATAAAATAGTAATTTAGGAGAGGTTTTTGCAACCCATGGTTTTGCTCATGGTATAAATAGTTGATAATGTGAAACCTTCTTCTGTACCAGTCAAGCAAGACTACATTCATGTGAGAGAAAGAAGAGGCCAAGCGACTGATAGGCATAGGCTGACAGAGAGGGTATGGTTCCCTCTTTTTAATGAAATATTTGATCTACATTTTGTCTATCGAAGATTAACCATTTTAAACTTTCCAACAAGGGGGAATTAACCCGATCATAGGTCCCAACTATACCTGCTCTCGTTTGCAATGGCTAATCCCAACGGGTTTTAAGGATTGTTATAAGGTTTAAGGGAATAATGAGTTAGTGGTTAAGGGATTAGGGGTTAGGGGCTTTGGTCTTAGTGGAATAGGGGCTTATGGGTTAGGGGAATAATGAGTTAGATGTGGTTAAGGGGTTAGGGATTGGGGGCTTAGGGGTTAGGGGATTTAGGCACATTTAGGGGTTAGGGGAATAATTAGTTAGTGGTTAAGGGGTTAGGGGAGAGAGAGAGAGAGGGATAGGAGTGAGAGAGATAGAGAAGGGTAACAGAGGGAGATAGTGACACAAAGATGGAAGGGGGACAAAAATAAGGAGAGTGGGAGGGATATAGTGAGAGGATTGGAGGGTAGAGCGAGAGAGAGATTGGGAAAGAGAGAGGGAGGTAGGAGAGAAAGGGAGAGAGAAGAAGGACGAGAGATAGGACATAAGAGAGAGGAACCCGTATTATAGAAGAAAGAATATGTGACCAAATTACTCTATAGGGATATGGGAGATAGGGGCACCCTACCTACCTAACTAAATTTCTAAACCAAATGTGGTGTAATCGTCTGTAATGGTGGTCAATTATATGAGGAGAGGATTTTATGAGGAAGCACTGGATTTTTAATGTGATATCCAAAAAAAAAGTACCAAATCTAACCATTGCACATTCACCAATGTTTTGTCTACATGTGATAATTTGGTAAATTTGGAACATGGAAAAGGAGTCTTGTTTTGTGATCACCTCCCACAAGGATTCACCAATTGTGAGAACAAAACATTTGTGGTTGCATCTTCTAAATCATCATCACTTCCACCAACACCTCATCCAATAATGCTAGTATAAAAAGTCTCAGGCTCTCGGCAGCCAAAAGGAACATAATGCATGTGCCCTCAATCTCTTCTACATACTTGTAGCTCTCCTCCCAAACCAAACCCACTAATGTTGTGTGTTCACTTTGCCCTAAATATTGTGCAAACATCCCGAGGTAAGGAAATCTTTCACCAAGGTATGGATCCACTATGTGTCATATCCACTGAAGGAGAACATGTTCCAAACAATAGGTAAATTCTCACAGCTATCCCTCCATGGGATTTTGAGAACTCCAAAATGCCACATGCTCATTAATGAAATCTATAAATTGAGAAATTTTGTACAAGACTTGAAGTCATACTGAACTTGGACCAAAAGGCTCAGGATCTCTATAGCGCAAAGGAACATCTGCAACATGATTTGTACTATTCTCATCTAGATCATTTTGCATGGATATCTCCTGGAGTTGAAATGCATATTCCAGGTTCCATAGAACATCTCCATGGAAGGCCTGTCGAAACCCATCTCTTCCAAGAACTTTTTGGTAGTCTCCCTAAACATTTTCAGAGAACCAGAGTTGATGGTCCCAACAAGGTGAGGGTCAATGATTTTTTCAAGCTTGCCCTTTTTCTGCCAATGCATTTCCCACTCTTATCAATTGAATTTTTCTCTGGGAAAAACAAGATTAAGAGTTTCCGTTGCTCACAAGAAATCCAGTAACACTACTCCAAAAGAATACACGTCAGATTTCCCTATTAGTTGATGCCTTCTGAAGTATTCAAGATCAAGGTACCCAAGGGCCAAAACTACCTTTGGATCTAGTATTTGAATGTCCAAAGTCTGCCACCTTTTCCCATGATCCTATTATCGTGGAGACCTTTGACATTTAGATAAGCGCAAAGGATTCACGACAAGGGAATTAGATTGAATTGACCATATATTGGAGCTTCATTGGTATATCGCCATTCAAACAGTTTGCCAACAAGTCGAGGGAGTCTAAATTGGTGCAGTTGAAAATGAAAGGCAAGATTGTTCTATCGAGGCAAAATCCCACGACACTAAGCTTGAAAACCCTCTCATTATCGTAGGTCACGCCTTTGAGCTCCGAGATGGTGATGTTGTAGGGGTTTTGATCTTGTCTCCAATCCACGGTCACACTTTTGAGCTCTAAGATGTTGACATTGTAGGGGATTTTATCTTGTCTCTAGTCCACTGCGTGAGCTTGGGTACATAAACCTAGCACTATGTCGGGTTAAGGGACATTATGAGTATTCGACGAATAAATCTCGATAGAGAAATGGAATTATGGAGACATTGACTATCATACATATTTGGTTTCCTCTGTAAATGTACCAAAGTCGTCGGCCCTCCAAAAGGAGCCTTATTCCAATTCTTTCCTCCAAAACTAAGGTTCATTAAGTGCTGCCATATATGCTAATAAACCCCCTTCACCATCTCCCCCATCAGGAAATCTGAGTTGTCAAACAAAAATGTGAAGGTCAAGCTCTCCATCATCGAGGGTTATATGACATGTCTTGTAACTGTGTAAAGAATATTCTTTTCAATACATTTCTAGATGGTGGTATGATGCATATATCCCATTTAATTTTTCCACTCACCTTATTACCAAGCTATGGACAACATTTATGGACAATGTCCCTAGTCCCTCTTTTGTATTTTTTTTGCATCTGGTGCAAATTTTTGTCAACAAACCCAGTCAAGGTGAGACCACCTATTTTGTAAATGGATGTATGTACTCCTTTTTTCCTACATGAATATAACATTGACTTACAAAAAAACAAATGTCCATACATCATTAAAAAATTAATTAAGTTTAATACTTAAATTAATAAATTTTCACACCTATTTACTAAATATATAAATATATATTTTAGGTTTATCTATTTAGTATTTACCAAATGTAAATATAATGATTTAATACTGGATTTAAATGAACTCACATGTTTAACATAAGAAATGTTATATTTATGTATTTATTAAATGTAAATATGAAGATTTAACCTTAGATTTAAAAAAACTCACACTTTTAACATAAATCAATGAAGTTTTAAAATTAAAATTTATGACTAAATTATATTAAATATAAATATAAATATTAATTTGGCTATCTAATTAATATTATAACCTTTACTAAAATTATAACGAAGGCATTAGTGTAAATTTGATAGATGATACATGCAATTATGTTAATTGTACATGAATCCAACCGCACTGTTAAACTTTAGAGACAAAAGGGTATACATAATTTTAACACTGTAATTTCAGAGACCCCTTTGTCTCTAAATTTTAACACTGCAAATGGATTCAGAGACACCTATAGTGAAATGTAATACTTCGGTACCAAAATTGCAATTTTCCATATATGTAGTGACACAATTAAAAATTATTGACATAAATGACTAATTCGTATACTTGTTGTACTTGTTATTTGGCCATAGTTTTATTCTTGGACTATAATAGTCATTTACATTAATCATTATTAATTTTGTCACTTATTATCTAGTCATATATTTTAATCCTAGACTAAATTAGTCATTTAAGTTAGTCGCTTTTACTTTAGTAACTTATTATCTAATCATATATTTTATCCCTAGACTAAATTAGTCGTTTAATTTAGTCGCTTTTAGTTTAGTCACTTATTATTTAGTCATATATTTTATTCCAAGGCTAAATTCATTTAAGTTAGTCATTTTTAGTTCGGTCACATAAAATTGCTCAAATTTAGTAGTAATTCACCTGAAATAGTTGCGGTGACTAACATTTTTAGTCACCTAGTCATTAATTTCATCATTTTTTACTAGTGTATATACGAGTTTTATTTTGCAGAGTCGCGTATATATTCTGAAGTATGTTGAGATTTGTACGCGAGTTGGGTTCTGGATAACTGAGTACATATGCGAAAAATAATTATGGAAAGCACGTATGGAAACCAGGGTTTCTGTTGAAGAATTTATTTGATCATTTTATTCAGTATTGTTGTGTTTATGATGTATGTTAATGAAGTCTTCATATAGATCTGGGTTGTTTGAGTATTGAAAATGTTGCTAGTTGATTGTGATTAAAGTTCAATGATTGGTTGGTTGATTGGTGATTCAATGATTGATTTGGTACATTATATGTTTCAGTTTGATGTATGGTATTGGGATTAAGTGAGTGTAGTTGGTCCAGTCTGAAAATCTGATGAAAAGTGGCTTACAAGTTGTGATGTATTGAAGCAGATGGATCCAGTGTGAAAATTTATGAAATCTGGTCCATAGTGGTGCTGAGGGTTGGAGCCTTTAGTGAGAGGGTCGTAGCTCCCTTCCAGTGGATGTTGGTAAATGAGATCAGGGTTTCGTAACTCCCTTCCAGTGGGTCTTGGTAAATGAGATTAGAGGGTTGGATCTCCCTTCCAGTTGGAGCTGGATAACGAGTTAAGGTTGTAGCCTTCTGCAGGTGGGTGCCTGTGTGCTGGTATGAGTGCGCCAATACAATATTGTAAGCAATTTTATATATAATAAATATAGAAGATAGAGATGATAATAGTGGGGGTTTTCTCCCACATTGGGTTTCCACCTTAAATCTTAGTGTTAATTTGCGTTGCTTTTGTGTGATGGTTTACTTTGTTTTTACTGCACTTATTTACTACTTATTAAATGTCTGATGAATCCATGATGCAATGGTCTAAGTCAAGTAATTGAATATTTATCTGAAGTATAAGTTTACTGGGCATATGCTAGTTCCCTTAATCACTGTCGCATACATATGTTAGTTGGCTTCAGTCAAGTCGCGTACATAATTCAGAAAATAAAAGTAAAAGTTTGTGTGAGTTTGAAATACTAATTCACCCCCCCTCTTAGTATTTATCCCAACAATTGGTTTCAAAGCAGGTCCTTTTGAAGAAGCTTGATCACTTGAAGGATATCTGTTCCAATGGGAAGGAAGCAAAAGAAGAAGGCTACTCAAAGGAAGAAGAAAACCAGGGATAATTTTAAGGATGGAAAATTATCTTGATGTTTAGAAAATTGGCGAATCTCACTAGTCCCTAATATGGAAAATATAAAATGTTTATTGATGTATTTGTAAAATTATTCAAATTTATAATGATATTATATATATTTTATATATAATATTGGCGATTTTTAACGTAAAATAATTTTATATTTTAAAATTTGGGCGAATCATTTTTATAAAAAAATGGAAATTGGTGAATCTTTTTTTTGGAAAAACCATGGAAAATTAGCCCACCTGCGAATATTAGCCCCTAAAATTTTCCATGAAGAAAACTCAGAAAATGTGTGCATCAATAAATGAAAAGAATAAAACATATATTGATTGTTGTTCTTGTGATCCACTTCCTTGTTCATGCGATATTGAAGATAGTGAATATGAAAGTGAAAGTAATGTTATGGATCTAGAAGTAGAAGTTTCAATGCTCAAAAATGAAATTCAAGATCAGAAAATTCTATTTAACGAAAGAGAATGTATCTTCAAAGACGTGATTACTAGATTGAATAATTAGTTATAGGAAAGAAACTCAATTGAGCAAATGAAAAAAGAAAAGATAGACCAATGTCAAAGGCTACAAGATGAAGTAACGAATCATAGTGAAGGACTTGACGCAGAAATCATTTCTCTCAAATCAGATCTGGAAAAATCAAATAAGAGGAATGAAGGACTACTTCAAACATTTGAAGAACAAGAAAATGAGTTGAAATAAGAGTTTCTCAAATTAAAAGAGAAAGTAGAAGAAGGAAGAAGGGTCGAAGAAGGTATGGAGAAACAGTACCAAAGAATGGAGGTTGAGGTAAACATTTTAGAAGGTAAATTAAAAGAAAAATATAAAAATTTGAGATTCCAAGATAGTATTAAGATTCTGGATAATATTCTTAGTAGTCAAACGTCTCAAATTTGGTCTTGGTTTTCACGAAGTTGTTAAAGGAGAATCTAGTTCACAAGCTAGTGCTAAAGATTCAAAGGATATCGATGCAAAACCTGAAATGTTTAAAGAGACAAAAATTCAACCTAATAAACAACCAAGGATCATGAATCCTAAAAGGAAATATTCCCACCTATCTATAAAAGTATCAATCGATTCTCTCCTCTGATCAATAATGTTGAATGCTTTATATGTCATAATTATGGACATGTTGAGCCAATTGCAGAAGAAAATTGTTTCAGTTGCAGACAAATAGAATCAGCACAGAAATACCACCAACTCCTAGGTACTCAGGTTTCTATAAAGGATATTTTTTTTCGTGCAACAATTTTGGTCATAAAGTTGTTGATTGCAATATAAGGAACATGAGACAATCATATTATGATTCCTCTGCTCTCTTTTCTGGTCACATAAGATGTTATGTTTGTAACATGTTTGGGCATGTAGAAAAATAATGGAGGAACAACTCAATGAATCATTAAAGACAACATGGAAGACAAAAATATGATATCATAAGACTGAAGAAAGATGGATCCACCAATGTTCCTATTATCGAGCATAAAGAAGAATAGATAAGATGTGGTCTTGCCCTATATGCATTTTAAAAAGAGGATGAATGGTACATTGACAACGGATGTTCTCATCGCATAACTAGTGATAAGAGTAAGATGGAGTCTCTTAAGAGAAATCAAGATGGTAAGGTTATTCTTTCAAATTATTCTCTAGAAAAAGTTTGGGAAAAGGTAGAGCCAGAATTAACAAAAATATAAAGACAATTGATACCTTATTAGTTTAAGGCCTAAAAAAAACATATTGAGTGTAGGCCAAATGGTAGATAAAGGAAATTTAATCGTGTTCACATCAACCAAGTGCAAGGTCGTGGATGAAGAAACTGGAAAGGTCATAGCAAAGGGATACAAAATTGTTGATAAATTATATGTGTTTAAAGATCTGAACTCTTACAAATATAAGGAGGATTCAAACTCAAATTGAAAGAAGACAATGCCCATTGCAGTCCCTCATTCTTGAAAGAATATTGTTAACAGTAACTACAATAAATGAATATTGGTTTGGTAATTCTAGTTGTTTATATTTCTGACAGTGCATCTGATGTGATAGAAAAAGATAGGGACATACTGTAGAAGCTCAGGGGGAGTTGAAGTTGTGAAATTTTCAGTATTTTACTTTTTTTTATGCAGGTTTCATGAACTATAGTCGTATATATATGTGTGTTCCTTTGCAGACAATCGCCTATGTTTTTCTATGACAGAAAAACAGTGGGACAGACTCCAGGACATACTTTGATATGCTTCTAACAATTATGATTTGATTTTCTTGGTTTGATGTTGATGGTTATAGTTTGTTGATGTGGTATTGAGTTATGATTTTTACATTGATGATTATCTTATGCTTTGCTGAATGAGTTGACATGGTTAGTCTTAAAGGTGAATAGGTAACACAATTTCAGGGGGAGCATTAGCCTTGCTAAGTATAAAAACATTGTTGGAATTATTTTATAATGGTTACTGATTTATGTTCAATGATATCTTACTATTGAGGTATTTTGGTCTCGGTTATAAAATTCATATCTATAAATTGATGTAAAGGTCATGTAGAGACCCATGATGTAATAATCGCCATATTCAGTCATGTATAGACTTTTTAAATCATGTCATATATGTAATCCCACTTGGTTGGGTGGTTGAGTCAAATATGTAACCCCACTTGGTTGGGTGATTAATATAAGTATGAGGTATTGGTGATAGGAAAGGTCATACTCAATTGAGTTATAGAGTCGTGTACTTCATTTAAAATCTTTCTGAAGATTCAACATGTGCTCATGGGGAGCATGTTCAGTATAGCGCAGATCATATCTACATAGATCTTGTATCTACAAGGAAAGAGAAACCTTGTTGTAGCATTGGTCTATCCTTTGACCTTGATGTCAAAGGGGGAGAGTAACTTGATGTTTGAATAATGCTTAGATTGATGTGTCTTACAAGTATCTACATGTTATGGTGATCAAACATGAACGTGCCATCAAGTCCAAAGTGGGGGATTTTTGGCATTATGATGTACGTGTTGTCCTTGATGGAAACCCACTTGTAGCAAGATATGTATGTGTTGACATGATGGTAACATGATAAGTACACAGACCAGTTCAGTTGTGACATAGAAATAAATACCAGTCTATGACAGAGGAATGATGAAGGTAAATATACGCAGGTTCAATGAAGCCAAGTCGTATACATACACAGGTTTGATGAAGGGAAGTTGCATATACGCAGGTTCGATGAAGACAAGTCGTGTACATACTGTTAGGTCCCTAATATTAATAGTTTATTCCCTTATTGTTATTAGTGTAGCCCCCTTATTTTTATTGTTGTACCCCTGTAACCCCAATATTGTTATTATTGTGCCCTTATATTATTATTGTTAGGTCAGATAGGATTATATTGTGGCCCCATGGACTCCTATATATTAAATAAGGTTTTGGTCATCTGTATCATCCAAGAATTGTTCATTTATGTAATGTATTGGAGGTTTCCCCCTCGAAGTGGCTAATTTATAAGGCATTGATCTCTCTTTTCTTCTATTTTTGGAGCTGATTTCATAACATTTGGTATCAGAGCTTTGGATTCTAGTGTTTCGTTGCTCTAAAGAGGTCATCATAGCATTTTCACTATAACTTTTTTTCGACGAAGGTTCAGAAGCTAAAATTTTTATAGAGTGAAGCCAAAATCCTGAGGAACGTTGTGGAAAAAATTTCAGATCTTGGTTCGCAATATTTTCGGAGATATGATCTGTGCAAGTTAGGTATTTTTGCAGGCTGCTGAATTTAGTGGAATGTTCGCTATAACTTTTTTTCTACGACGGTTCAGAAGATGAAATTTTCACAGAGTGAAGCCTCAATCTTGAGGAACGTCCTGGAAAAATTTCAGAGCTTGATTCCTAATATTTTCAGAGATAGGGTCTATGGAAGTTACAGATTTTTCAGGCTTCCAAATTTCATCTTAAAGAGGTGACCGTGGGAAAATCGTCATAACTCTCTCTCTCTGAGAATTGGATTGGAATTCTGTAAAAAGTGGCCACAATTACACAGACTGTAGTTTCCTCTATATCAATTTTAGAGCTGAAAGAGGAAACAGTGACATGTGGCATGCCATACAAGGTCGCTCTATTGAACTAGTCCATAATTAGGTCACTGTGGGAGATTTGGCATAGCTTTGTATTGAAGAATCCAAATCAGGTTAGACCTCTGGAATTTGAAAGAATATTAAGAGGGCTACTACAGGGCCCAATTTCAGACATTTAAGATCTAAAATCACAGAGATAATTCAGTTTCAATATCGAGCTCCTCAAAAGCAAGAAAAAGGTGTGTACGTTTTTCGAATTACACAAGTTTCATTCGAAAAAATTATTTTGAATTTATTCCAAGGGCATATTGAAGAATAGATATCAGTATTGGGTTCTAAAATTCCCCCTAAAAATAATTCAACACCCATTAAGCCTTCAGAAGGCTCTACTATGACTCATGAAGACGAAGAAATGCAACATGAGATATCAAAATTACAAGAGCAAGTGCACCAAATTTCGCTATCACAAAGAGAAAAAAAAATGAAATGGAAGTTTTGAAGAAAGGCGTGGAAACTAAGATGGATGACATGGAAGCTAAGATCGATAAAAAAAATTAAATACAACATGGAAAACATGAAGAATGATATAAAAGTAGACATCAAAGGTTCAGCAAAGTTGATACAAGAAATGTTTCCTAATGGCGAAAAGATAGTAGAGGAAACTCATGATGAGAACAAAATAAATATTAATCAGGATTTCATAAACTCTAATGTTGGATGGAAGAACCACCATATTCCAAAGATGGATATGAGGAAGTTTGATGGCAAGGATCCCGTAACATGGATACTACAGATGGAACAATATTTTGATCTCAATAATGTGAAAAATGCAAAAAGGGTACGCATTTCAACTTTACATTTAGAACAAAATACATTTGTATGGTATTGATGGCTTTGATCTCGTAAAAAAAATGTCACTTGGTCAAATTTTACGGAGGAAATGATAGCACATATGAGGATACAAAAAGCAAAACCTTATTTAGCTAATTGATAAATCTCAAACAAAAGGTTCAGTGGTGGAGCACATTGAGGACGTCCAAAAATTGAATATAAGGGTAACTGATATTCCAGAGGAACACATGATTGATGTCTTCATAAGGACTTTAAAGGATAACATCCAACATGAAGTTCGTGTTGGGGAACCTGATTCATTGGAAAAGGCGTTCAAGTTGGAAAGAAAAAATAAATGTAAAATTATGGCGACAAGGAAGCCTACCACTCACATATATAAAGATGGAAGTGTTACTACTCCTAGAATTCCACAACCTACAAGGTTGACACCACAACAATTGGAAGAAAAAAGAGCAAAAGGGCTTTGCTACAATTATGATAGAAAATACACTAAAGGTCATAAGTGTGTTGAGAAGAAATTATTTTACATAGATTGTGAAGAGGAGGAAAAAAATGAACAAGAAACTTTAAAAGAGGATATACACCAAGAACCAACCCTAGAAGAAGAATAAATGAGTCTGACCATAACGTGTAATGCATTGGCAGGTATTACCACTCCTCAAACTCTCAAGATAGAAGGACATATCAAGAAGAAAAAGGTAATAGTGTTGATTGATTCGAGTAGTACCCATAATTTTATTCATTGTAAGGTAGCCAAGGAATTTAATTGTTTCCTATACCTAGCACCATAATTTCAAGTGATGGTTGCAAATGGAGGAACTATAAATTTCTCTAGAAAATGCCATAATATCAAGCTAACCATGGAAGAATATGTATTGAATAGTCCAATGCTTTTCACTCCAATGGGAGGTGCTGATGTTGTACTAGGAGTACAATGGTTACAATCTTTGGGGACGGTAGCTTTTAATTTTCAAGAAATTTTCTTGAACTTTTTTTCGGAAGGAAAGGAAATCGAATTACAGGGTATCGCAGGGAAGCCAAGAAAGATAATAACTCTAATTTCATGACAAATCTTCTGAAGAAAGAACAACGAAGCGTAATTGCGCAATTATGTTCACTAGAAGTTCCAACATCAAAATCATATATTTCTCTGGATCTCCAAAAAGTCTTAGACAATCATCCCAAGGTGTTTGAAACTCCCAAAGGACTCCAACCTATTCATGATCATGATTATGCTATTCATTTGATTCTAGGAAGTGTTCCTCCAAACATCAGGTCTTACAGATATCCTTATGTCCAAAAGAGCGAAATTGAATGGATGATTACAGAAATGTTAGAGGCTAATATAATTCAACCTAGTCAAAGTTCTTTCTCTGATCCAGTAGTATTGGTGTACAATAAGGATGGATCATGGTGCATGTTTCCAGATTATAGGGAGCTCAATAAGCTCACTATTAAAGATAAATTTCCCATTCATGTGATTAATGAATTATTGGATGAATTACATGGAGAAATTTATTTTACCAAGTTGGATCTTCATTCAGGATATCATCAAATTAGAATGAAGACTGAAGATATTCTTAAAACAACATTTCGAACTCATGAGGGTCATTATGAATTTTTGGTCGTGCCATTTGGCCTTACCAATGCACCTTCTACATTTCAAGGGTTGATGAATTCCATTTTCAAACCCTTCCTTAGAAAAATTTTGCTAGTGTTTTTTTGATGACATACTAATCTATAGCAAGTCTTGGAAGGATCATGTTCAACATGTTGATAGGGTGCTCAAAATATTGGAGGAGAAAAAATTATATGCAAAAACATCCAAATGTTTCTTTGGAGTATAAAAGGTGGAATATCTGGGTCATATTGTATCTCACAAGGGTGTTAAGGTAGACCCTAACAAAATTAAAGCCATTAAGGAATGGAAATTCCCCACAGCCATAAAGAAGTTATGAATATTTCTCGAGTTAACAAGGTATTATTGCAATTTTGCTAAAAATTATGGGAGAATAGCAGCACCTCTAACAACATTATTGAAGAAAGATGTATTTTCATGGACTCTTGAAGCAACTAAGGCCTTTGAACATCTTAAAGAGGCAATGTGCCTAGCACCGGTCTTAGCTACGCCAGACTTCACAAAAACCTTTATTGTGGAATGTGATGCCTCAGGAAATGGAATTGGTGCAGTTTTAATGCAGGAAGGAAGACCCATTGCTTTTGAAAGTCGTCCAATCAAAGGAAAGTATATACAGAAACCTATTTATGAGAAGGAAATGTTAGCAATACTGCATGCACTAAAGAAATGGCGAACTTACCTAATGGGAAGACACTTCAAGGTAAAAATTTATCATGATAGTCTTAAACACTTTTTGGAACAAAGACTATCTTCAGAAGAGCAGCAAAAATGGGTCACAAAGATGTTGGGTTATGACTTTGAAATAATCTACAAAAAAGGAAAGCTTAATGTTGTTGCAGATGCACTCTCAAGAAAGGATGAAGAAGTGGAAGCATTGCTTTGTGCCATTTCTATTATCCAACCAGATTGGATAACTGAAGCAAGAGATGAATGGAAGAAGGACAAAGATGTATGGACACTCATCCAAAAGTTGCAGCAAGATCCTAGTACATCTGATACATTTAGTTGGAAAAATGATTCCTTATGGTACAAATATCGCTTATATCTTTGTAAGAATTCCCAACTAAAACAAAATATTCTTCTGGAATTGCACACTTCTCCTTTAGGAGGACACTCAGGATTTTTAAAAACTTACCACAAGGTGAAGAAAGATTTTTTTTGGGATGGCCTTAAATCTGATATTCAAAAGTTTGTGGCGGAATGTTTGGTTTGCCAGCAGAATAAAGTGGAAACAATTAAGACCCCGGGACTTCTACAACCTTTATCCATTCCAAGTCAACGTTGGGACGAGATTTCAATGGATTTTATCACAGGTTTACCTAAGTCTGAAGGAAAGAGTGTCATCATGGTGGTAGTTGATAGACTTACCAAGTATGCACACTTTTGTGCATTATCTCATCCATTTAAAGCAAGTACAGTTGCTACTGCATTTATGGAAACAATTCAAAAGCTACATGGAAACCCAAAGATTATTGTAAGTGACAGAGATCCCATTTTTACTGGAAATTTTTGGACGGAATTATTTTCTTGTTTGGGTACTCAACTAGCTCATAGCTCATCTTATCATCCTCAATCCGATGGTAAAACTGAGATAGTGAATAAATGTTTGGAAGGATATCTTTGTTGTTTTGTATATGATAAGCAAACACAATGGATCAAGTGGTTACCTCTCGATGAATGGTGGTATAACACTTCCTTCCATACTGCAGCAAAAATGACCCCATTTATGGCACTTTATGGATATCATCCACCGTCCATCACATCTTCTTTAAGATAAAATTCTAAGCTTCAAGCAGTGGAAGATCACATCGATCATCAACAAGAAGTTCTCCAACTCTTAAAGGATAACCTGAATTTGGCACAAAACCGAATGAAACAACATGCATATCAGCATCGTAGCAAGAGAAGTTTTGATGTAGGAGAACAGGTGTTTTTATGTCTACAACCATACAAACGAATGTCCCTCAAGCAAGCTAGGAAGGATAATAAATTATCACCAAAGTAATATGGTCCTTACAAGGTTTTGCAAAATATTTGTACTATGGCATACAAATTGGAGCTTCCTGCTTCTTCGTGAGTGCATCCAGTTTTCCATGTTTCATGCTTAAAGAAGGTTATATGGGAAAAACTTCCAGTTCAAACAATATTGCTAGAACTTGATGAGGAAGGAAAAATCATATTAGAACTTGAAGCAGTCACAGAAATAAGAACCTGACAGCTACGAAATCGATCAATTTCATAGTATCTCATCAAATGGAAGAACTTACCCACTGAAGATTCTACATGGGAGGATTATAATTTTATACAGAAGCATCCGGAGCTACTCAAGCGTTGAGGAAAAATCTTTTTTTAAGGAGAGGGGCATGTTAGGTCCCTATATTACCAGTATAGTCCCTTATTGTCTTAGTGTAACCCTCTTATTGTTATTATTATACCCCTGTAACCCCAATATTGTTATTATTATGCCCTTACATTATTATTGTTACGTCGGCTATGATTATATTGTGGCCCCATGGACTCCTATATATAGAAGGAGGTTATGGTCATTTGTATCATCTAAGAATTGTTCATTTATGTAATGTATTGGAGGTTTCCCCCTCGAAGTGGCTGATTTCTAAGGCGTTGATCTCTCTTTTATTCTATTTTTGGAGCTGGTTTCATAACACTAGATATGTATTCATGACCTGTAGCTTACGTTTTTTCCATACGCTTGATAAAATGTCTGTTATGGATTAAGCATTCTAGGTCAAGTTCTTGCTTCAAGTTTGAATGATTGGCATTGTCGTCATGTTAATTCTGATTCTAGAAGGTTTCAAGAAATTATGGGAAGTGTTCTGGAGGTTGGCCTAAAAATGTGGCACAAATATCGGGACGACATGCTTATAACTAAAGGATTTAGGCAATATCCACAAGGAAGGAGGATTGTAAGCGCAATTGGAGGCCTATAATTGCATATTGGCCTTGTTATCATGCATTTGGGGTGCTAGGTTAGAGAAATATGGTTTCAACTAATAGATTGATCACTTCAGGTGGTTGTTCAACTCCTGAGTGATCTATATTCCATATAAGATGTTAGTATGTGTTCGGTTTGTAGGGCCCACTTCCTTAACTGGAACATTGGAGAGCAGATCATATCATAGTGACACTCGTCTCATGTTTAGCGTGGATATCTTGTGAATTTGGGTAAATTTGGGAGGGGTGGTTACAATGAATTCATAAAGTGGGCACACGAGGTTTCACATCTATAAAAGAAAAGGAAACATTTTGAATTATGGATGAATGGAAAAATGAAAAACACATAGCCTAAACCAAACAATTATATTAGATAATTAACTATAAGCTAAATCGATAATACCTAAAAATGTCGTGCAAAAATACACTTCCAAATTCCCAAATGAAAACACAATCTAGTGTAATATTTTTCCTTTTTCTTTGTTAAATTCTTTACAGAAGTGCATTCAAGTCTCACTATGGATAGCTGAGTTGGGGAATTAACTCATTCATACTGAGGAGGAAAGTAAAAACCATTGAAAAATATAACAACATGCATTTGAAATGGAAAGAGAAAGGTGACAACATAGTTCTGAAGGTGCATTGCCTTACAAAACCCAAGAAAAACGCCTCCATTTGATGCATGTAATCTCAGCCATTCAACACAAAAAAAACCTTAATTCTCAGCCTTGGATAAAGAGCGTGAAAGGGTGAGAATTAAATTTTCCTCCTTCCACTCTATTCCATGCCAACGCTTCATACATGTAATAAACCATTGATAGAAACCATGTTATGTGAACCATTGCAACAAGTATGCCACATCAACAAAACAAAATATGTATGCCATGTAATTGTAATTCCATGTCAACCCAACTCAATAGCTATATACCATTCACACGGCATATAGCTTATTAAGACATGTGCCACATCAACCTAGTGCATGACTAGTGTCATATAAATCAAACCATTAACGATATAATATATGCAATATGTATGCCACCATAACAATAACAAATCAACCATCATATAAACCATGTGTCTGACTATTTTCAAAATTTCAAGCTATCCTTAATTGTAAAAAAACCAAAATTTGCCTGTTGGATATTAATTAAATTAACCCAGGCCATAAGACCAAACAACATGAATGCAACATACACTTGGTATTTGTTGATATTTGATGTTGATGTATCAAACTTTCAATATTTAATACTAAATTCAAGAGAAATATCAACATAGATACAACCCTTTGCATATAAACCAATGGTTATGAACCAAAAGAATTTTTTTCCACCTCTCATATATAATATATGCCTTTAAATTGAACCTTTAAGCATGTTATAATCATCATGAGATCAAACATGTCATTCAATTTGCAATGATGCCATATAACCTATAACATATGATATATTGACATATGCATTAATAGCTCAAATCAAACCAATAACACTGAGCGTTGAAGCAACATTTTTAATGCATTTCATTTATTTTTGTACATGCATGTATTATTTAAATTTTGAACATGCTTTATAGTTCTTCACGTGGTATCTTTCCTAAAATTTGGTAATGATAGAATGTACAAATTTGTTAGATGTCAAAATTTGACAAACAATGTGGGGTACTTTTGTAGCCTTATAACCAAAAAAAAAAAAACTATTATCAATACATGTCATCCTCCATCCAAATTATAGTTAGTTCCAGATGTCATCCTCCAACCAAATTCTAGTCAATGTCACATGTCATCCTAAAATAAGACCTACTAAAATTGGTCACATATGCCCCTAATAATGTACAAAAGAGGGTTTAATGATAGCCAAAGTGTAGGTCCTCATGAACTGTTAGAAAATTATATATTATGGAGAAATGCAACACATAAAATATGCGGAAAATACAAGCACACAAAACACATAAAACCAGAGAGACACAGATATACGTGGTTCACCCAGTTTGGGCTACATCCACCCCGAACAACCAGTCCTTCCTTTCTATTATCTAGCAAAATGAAGAGACAAAACCTACAACAGATCCGCTGTAATATCCTCTGTTATCTCTCACAGTCTCCCTCTCTGTTTCTTGCTCTGAGAATACACACACAATACACAGTCGCAATACAATACCCTCATAAAAGCGAGGGGTTGCCTTCTAAGGAAAAAAACCCTAATCTAAACATAACTTCTATTGTCAGATCATCCGCCTATGAATGGCCCAGATTGACTAGAAATTACTATACTTTTACAAGGCAATTTTACATTTGTTTTTAGCTTCGAGGGCACTGCTCCCGAAATCCCCCGCCCGGGGGGGGCTCCGAAAAGAGCTGTCGCCCCCCCTTGGACCCCCCACAGCAGCGATGAATTACGGGCGGCATTGCCGCCCCTTTTAAGGTATAGGGATCCAATGCTGTGATACAAAGTAAACAAGATAATCAGGCTCCACACCCAACAATCTCCCACTTGGAGAATGATTGTAGCAACTCCATCGCTGCTTCATTTGCTGGAAAATGACTCCTCTTTGGACCTGGCTATTCCTCATCTTCATTGTCATCCTTGAAGACCAATTGAAACTGAGCACATTCTCAATTTCTCCCTGGTTACAACTTTTGTTAGCATATCTGCAGGATTCTGGCTAGTGTGTATCTTTTCCAGCTTCAACTCTCCATCTTCCAATACTGACCGTATGAAATGGTACTTGAGATGTATGTGTTTAGTCTTGGAATGAAATGCTGAGTTCTTTGCAAGATGAATAGAACTTTGGCTATCACTGTATAGTGTGCCCATATCATGCTTCTTACCCAATTCATCCATAAACCTTTGTAACCAAATCATTTCTTTACTAGCCTCTGTAGCAGCAACATACTCGGCTTTTGTTGTTGAAAGTGAAACAACACTTTGGATTTTTGAAACCCAACTGACAGCTGTTCCACCTACAGTAAATACATATCCTGTAGTGCTCCTCCTATTATCTCTGTCACCTGCCATATCTGCATCAACATATCCCTGTAGAGCAATGTTTGAACCACTAAAGCATAATGCTTGATTTGTGGTACCTCTCAAATATCTGAGAATCCATTTTACTGCCATCCAATGTTCTTTTCCTGGATTATTCATGTACCTGCTTACAACTCCCATTGCATGTGCAATATCAGGCCTTGTGCAGACCATTGCATACATTAAGCTTCCAACTGCTGATGCATATGGAACTTTAGACATATATTCCATTTCTTCTTGGGTCTTGGGGCACATCTCCTTACTAAGTTTGAAATGGCTAGCAAAAGGTGTACTAACTGGTTTTGCATTTTGCATATTAAATCTTTTCAACACCTTTTCTATGTACTCATTCTGAGACAGTGTTAATTTGCGATTTTTCCTGTCTCTAATTATCCTCATACCAAGGATTTGTTTTGCAGCTCCCAAATCCTTCATTGCAAATGAATTTGCCAATTTTCTTTTGAGCACATTTATTTCCTGCATGTTAGACCCTGCAACAAGCATGTCATCTACATACAATAACAATATAATATAACTGCCATCATTTTGCCTTTTTAGATAAACACAATGATCAGAGTGACATCTAGTATAACCTTGTTCAGACACAAACTTGTCAAATTTTAGATACCACTGCCTTGGAGCTTGTTTTAAGCCATACAAGCTCTTCTTTAGCCTGAACACTAATTTTTCTTTCCCTTTGACCTCATATCCTTATGGTTGCTGCATGTATATCTCTTCCTCCAAATCTCCATGGAGAAATGTTGTATTTACATCTAAATTTTCAAGATGTAAATCTTCCGCTGCTACAAGACTTAAAATAGTTCTGATTGAAGTCATCTTAACAACAGGAGAACATATTTCATCAAAATCAATACCTTTCTTCTGTGCAAACCCCTTCACCACAAGTCTAGCTTTGTACCTCTGTTTTCCTCCATCTTCTTCCTTCAGCCTGTAAACCCATTTATTCTGCAATGTAGTTTTACCTGCAGGCAACCTGACTAAGTCCCAAGTCCAGTTATGCATTAAGGAGTCCATCTCTTCATCCATGGCTAGCTCCCACTTCTTCCTGCTTTCAACCTGCATTGCTTCTTCATAACATTCGGGTTCACCAGAATCAGTCAACAATAAATAATATAATGAAGGAGAGTATCGTTCAAGGGGTCTACTGATCCTGGCAGATATTATAACACTATGCCTATTGCTATTGTGGTGGTTGTTGCTGTTGTGGTTGTTGATTATTATTATTTTTAGGCACCTTTACCTTTTCTTTGATCTCATCAAGAACTGTGTATTCTTTGTTTTCTTTTTCCTATTTCTTTTCCTGCAACTAATTCTTATAGAAGACATTTTCGTTGAATATTACATCTCTGCTCCTAATGATTTTGTGATTTTCATAATCATATAAGAGATAACCAAAATCATTAACACCATATCCAATAAAGGTACATTTCTTTTATTTTGCCTCAAGCTTTGTTCTATTTTCTTTATTAATATGGACAAAGGCCTCACAGCCAAAAGGCTTTAAAAAAGAGTAGTTTACCTTTTTACCTGTCCATGCTTCCTCTGGAATACCACCATCCAAGGAACTTGAAGGCCCTCTATTTATTAGATAAACAATAGTATCTACAGCATCTGCCCAAAATTGTAAAGGAAATCCTGCATGCAATCTCATGCACCTTGCACGCTCCATGATTGTTCTGTTCATCCTTTCTGACACACCATTTTCTTGTGGTGTTCTTGGAACTATCTTCTCTCTACGAATTCCATGCTATGAACAGTACCTATCAAACTCTTTGCTGCAATATTCACCTCCATTGTCTGATCTGAGAGACTTGAACTTCTTTCTTGTCTCAATCTCAACCAAAGCTTTCCATTTCTTGAAAGTATCAAATACATCGATTTATTTTGAATACAATAAATCCAAGTTTTTCTAGTTGCATCATCGATAAACGTAACATAATAGCGAGAGCCACCGAGAGATGATACCTGAGTAGGTCCCCATACATCTGTATGCACAAGCTCCAATTTTTCGCTCTTCTTTTCTTTCCCAACTCTAAGAAATTTGACTCTCTTTTGTTTTCCATAAATGCAATTTTCACAGAAATCCAAATCAACATTCTTCAAACCTGGCAACAAATTTCTTGAGTGAAGAATCTTCATCCCCTTCTCACTCATGTGTCTGAGCCTATGATGCCATAATGTTGCATCTGCTCCTTTGGAAGTTAAAGCATTAACAAATTTAGAAATACCATTGCACAAATACAATGTACCAACCTTTTCGCCTTTTGCTATTACCAGGGCTCCTTTGGTGACCTTCCAAGTTTTATCTGTGAAAGTTGTCACACAACCTTCACCGCCTAACTGCTATGTTGAAAGCAGATTTTTGTTCAGATTTGGAACATGCTTTACCTCCTTTAGTAGCCATTGGTTTCCATTCTGTTGTTTTACAAGAACATTACCCATTCCAACAATTTTACAGGTTTTATCATCACCCAAACCAACTTGTCCAAAATCTCCTTGAACATAGTCATGAAAATATTTCTTATCAGGTGTGGCATGGAATGAAGCCCTTGAATCTACAACCCAAGAATCAGTAACATTTTCAAAAGAAAGAATCAAAGCATCTTGTAACACATCACTTGTCACATTTGCTTCATGATTGTTTTCTTGCTGTGTGTCTCCTTCTTTTTCCTTCCGAGATCTACAGTATTTCTTTAGGTGTCCTTTCTTTCCGCATTTCTAGCACACTATCCCCGATCTGGACTTGGATCTGCCTTTCCTTGATTTATTGCGATATCCCGAGCTCTTTCCACTTTCCATTCTCCTTCCCCTAGACTCTGCACTCAAAGTGTTGTAGAGGTAAATCCCCTATGTGGACAGAGGCGATTCCTACTAGCCCAAATCGGGTCTAGCAACAATCGTATCACGCTAAGGTGCAAGTTCCTAATTGCAATAAACCAACTTGCGATGAAAGCCTACCTCAAATCCAACGCTGTTTTTTGTAGGGAAAATGGCACTCCCGTTTCCTTGCTCCAGCAGATCACAATCCTCTCGCTCACTGCAATCAAACACCTGCACACACAAGAAACACGACAGCCACAAGTGTAAAACCTGATATATGAAATTATGTATCAGTAAAATAAGACACAAATCAAGATCATAATGAACAATATGAGTGGAACCATAACCAATAGTCGCTTATTATTAATCATACAAAGGAAAATACAACCAGGCTCTGACGCTGAACCTTCCTGCGGTGGGTTTTCAGTGGAATACATCTCGATAAAGCTTGTCAGGAATGGGGACAAGCCTCTCTCTTCGATCGTCAATCTCCTTGCTATGGATTTGGCACTATGAGGACTATCAAAGCGCTTGCAGCATTCTTTAGGCTATGAAGGCTCTTGGAGACTAGCTTGCAAAGGGAAATGGCAAGCTTATATAGATGGTGGAAGAGGAGTTGGGATACCTACAATCATGGGATTGGCCCTATCCTCAAGGAAGCTTCCATGAGAGGTGGAAAACTACTTCCTTTACATGGAAATCCGGAGCCAAACGTCCCAACTTAATTTAGAGACCAGTTCAGGAGTTTGTTGGAGTCAATCTTCCGCCATTTATTTTTAAAAAATACCCTTTATTAAGCCTAGCGCGAGTGCGACTCTGAGACAGAGCGCCAATTGGCGCGCCCTCTTTGGAGTATTTCCGCCACTGGCACGGGTATAACACTGGCTAGTCGCACCAAGGATGGAAAGGCTATTTTTAGGGTTTTTCACAAGGAGTTGTCTTCAGGGGAATGAAAGTCCATGTCTAGGGGAATTCCATGAAAGTGTTTTCAGATCATGTCACTGCTCATAGGTCACGGAATAAGCCCTCCAATGTGCGGGATGGGGAATTTTAGGGACTGTGATAAATTTCTTTGTAACAAATGCCTCCTAAATCATGAGGCCTGAAAGAGAGAGAGGGGTGAAATTCTTTACGAGAACGTGTCCAACTGAAAACACTGCCGTCGGAAAACCTGCGTAGAGAAGTCCAACTAATATCTCAAATACGTGATATATATGTGGTATGGGCGCAGCCATCCATAACAAAGTATACAAGAATCCAGATCCAAGGCATGGACGCAACCATCCAATAAGGACCGATAAAGAGACTTAGGTATGGTTGCAACCATCCAATCAGTGAGTCATGTAACCAATCATAATAATCCACAAAATCGCAGCCTGGATTCCAACAGAAAAAATCCAGGGTCTTGCGCTCCATCTCGACCCGAACAAAGTACAAGTTCAAGCATGCGAATAAGTAAGCTGAAGTCGAACATGCAAGAACATCCTTTGATTTTGCTTGATGATGAAAGTTGTTAACGACGCGAGAGGTACCACCAATAATGACAATGGTCCTCAAGGTACTATAGGTACAATCTACGGCATGTGAATCAGTGAGCTGGCGTCGAACACTCGTAGAATCACTCGATCGGAGGCCAATGATGAAAACCTCACGTCGAACGCGAAGACCCTGCCATTGAGGCATGTGGGCTCCAAGGTACCAGAAGGGAGTCTCTGGATCAGCTTCCTGGATAATGAGCTGAAGTCAACAGGAAGTGACCTTGATCAAAGGTGGGCCATAGTGTTTCCCACATCATCGACGCGAGATAGAGGAGTATAATGTTTTTGTGAATCAAGATCAGACGAGAATCAGAGGAAGGTTGAAATTTTGCAGAGGTCAACTTCTCTTGAACATATCGGTGGCACGACAGTGGATTTGGCAGTATTTGACATCAAAAGATCAAAGGTCATGATGACGAGGCAGAGAGCAGATGAGAGGTCAAAAGGGATCACCCAAACCCACGGAGGCAAGTGGAAAACGAGATGAGATGTCCCCAACCCAACACGAATGCAGACAAGTGCCATGTTCAAAAGCGACATACTGCCGACACGACAATGATACCAGTTCCATTTTTCCCCACCATTTCTGGCGAGTACCTCTTTATTTTACACAAGCTTGAAGAGGATACCATATTCTTGTCATATAAGTTCGTCCTTCGGACGAATCCAACCTAGTACATTTAACGAGCCCTAGGAAGGAGAAACTCGAATAACGTCATCGCAACTGAATCCAATGTCATCAGGGTTTAACAAGTCTAACAAAGGGAGAACTCGACGTATTTTCATATTTAGAGAGTTTGAAAATACAGCAGAAAAGTAAACTCCAATGGTCCCTTTTCGTAAATAGTTCCTCAGATCCGAAAAGGTAGAAAACTATGTTTGAGAAAACCTCCTAGCCGCGATAGGCTAGGGTATTCCTTTTTCGTAAGTAATCCATCCCAGCCCGAAAAAGGGGTAAACTTATACTAGGTAGATGTCGTTTCGTGGCCACTTTAACGAGATTGAAAAGATAAGCGACTCGACAATATTTTCATATTTAGAGAGTCGGAAAAGAGATGAAAGATGACTCCTCCTGGAGGAACGAGTGGTATAAAGGGTAGCAACTGGTTCCAGTAATGGTGGAACTCCTCAGAACAAGTAAAGGTTAAGAGTCTAGCTAACAAGACCACTCATCGCAGCGGTTCCTCAGGACGGGTAAAACAACCAAGTGAAGGCATATGATCGGCCAAGCAGATAGTGACAATGGAGTGAGAAAACCAAGGCTCATCTGGAAAAAACAGGCTGATAAAATGGCAATCACAAAAGGTAAAATGGGAAAGGTTTCATTTTTACACAAGCTTGAAATCAGGAAACTCTGCTTGAATTTGGTTTCATTTTTACACAAGCTTGAAACAAAGAGAAACTGTGCTTGAAACCAGTTTCATTTTTACACAAGCTTGAAACGGAAACAAACTATGCTTGAAAAAAGTAAGCATGCCCCCAGCATGGTGACTCAATTCGAGGTACATTCCCCCCAAGCTTCAATCCATATGAAAGGCAGATGGAGTGAAGGTTCAAGTTACGAGATCTAAGAAAGACTCGACTATGATTTTACGAGATCTGATCAAAGACTCGAATTGAACAAGAAATTTTTTCATTATTTTAACGAGGTTGACACACATGAAAAGAACTATCCTCAGGACACCTTGTTTCATGGTTTAAGGAGCTTGACACAAGCAGACGAACCATGCTCTGACAACCTTGTTTCATTTTTTAGGGAGCTTGACACAGGAAAGGAACCATGCTCCGACTGTCTTGTTTCATTTTTTAAGGAGCTTGACACAAGAAAATGAACTATGCTCCGACAGACCTCATCATAATGAACAAGAAGTCATGGCTTCCAAGAGTTCCACTCCCGATGGAAGGAAAACATCCTGGAAGTCAGGACCCATGCCCCCAGCACCTGATGCACAACTGCACTATCACTGAGTATAGGCACGGGGTAGGTAGCCACATAGTTGACCTGCGGTGGGGTAGATACAACGGGTGGATAAAAACCAGGAGGGGATGATGGCGGGCCAGCTGCCACATCAGGACCAAAGAATGAAAGATGATCAATGGTCACAATTCGTCCTTCATGTGGAAAACAGACCACACGAAAAAGGGAGGAGACAAGCGCTCCCATGGCATAGGTGTAATCGCGCCCTAAGAGCAGATTGAAATCCAAGGGGCCTGGAACAACCATCACGTCCATATGGACGGTTTTACCTCCCAAAGTAATAAGTAACCTTGGAAGGATCCCTAATGGTTGACTCGTTCTTCTGTTAAATGCCAACAGATTCTGTGTAACAGGCGTAAGCGGCGGTGAGCCAAAAGCTTGCCAAGTAGTTGGGGATAAAACACTAACAGACGCGCCTTCATCTATAATGGTGTTGGGTATGACCAAACCAAAGGCCTGTACTGTGATCTCAAAAGGCACATAAGACAGAAGGCGGTATCCTGCAAATCGATTTCAATCAAAGGAAGTGACCAAACTACTTGGAGGGGCTACCATCGAGCTGAGATGGTCTTCCCCTAGTGTTACGGAAGAATAAGGAGCATTCTCCACGACCTCCATCTCGAAGACGGGAGGAGTATCCTCTGGGACCTCCATCACGGGAGGCAGAGGAGCAACTTCTTGAGATATAGGGATAGGAGAATCTTTCTCTAGGTCCGAGGAATCTGAAGAAACAAGAAGAACCTGAGGGATGTGAGGTCCACTCTCCATGGAAAAGACCTGGTGCACCGCAGACGGGGCCAGTTCAACCGATCCCACAACCAAAGGTTGGTCGGGGATGGATTCCTGAATTTGAATTTCCGGGGGAGCGGGATCGACCAAGGATGACTCTTGACCAATCGTAGGATCAGCTGGTGGAGGAATCAAAGAAATTTGTTTATAACCATCTGGGAGGCATGGTGTAGAGATAGTTGAGTTATCCAAAACTTGCTTGGCTTCATCCATATACGGACAAAGGTGAATGACATGGTGCCCTTCACACAACTTACAGGGATTGGTGAGCTTACCCTGCTTCTTAAGAGTCTTACCAGCACCAGTTGAAGACGTGCCTCCAACTTGACTCCCGGAAGCCAAAGGCAACAACGGGTGACCGTTGGACCATGCTTCAAGTACCTTGGGAATGCCAGGGCAGTCTTGAAGAAGATGGTCTCCTGTGCACAACATGCAAGGGAACTTGACTTTCCGTGGAGGGTTGGAAGGTTTGTCAAGAGGAGGTGCATTATAAGTAGTAGTTGTAGCTTTAGCCTCTCTCTTATCAGACTTCTTCTTCTTTTTCTTCTTCTTCTTCTTCTTAGCCACCTGGTTACTCGAATCCAGACTTTCACCAGGCGAAGTAGAAGAGGAGGACGCAGAAACAGACGAAGAATGGGAGAGGTCCACCTTGGAATCAACATGATGTTGTTCAGGCGGAGGAAATGATTGACTAGTAGCTGAGACATTCAGAACTACAGAGCTTGAGAACAACCAAACAGGCAACCCAACAGTTAACCCAGGAAGGGACAACGTTGCCATATAAGGAGCACCAACATTTCCAAAAGGAGGAAAATGACCAGGATTCCCATCGGAGGGGATTCCTTGGTTGGTGAACTCCAGAAAAGTTGCCATCGGGAAACGATCTTCAAAACAACACCCTAAGGAAACTAACTTTAACCAGGAATATTTCGTGGGTAGTTAATTTTTAAAAAATTGAAACAAAACTCTATCGTTTCATATTTTAAGAGTCGAGAAACAGGAAAAAGGTGACTCTATCACTTTTAGATTGGAAACAAGCGTGAAAGAACAAGCGCTTGATGACCTTTTCAAATTTAAAGAGTTAGAAAAGATCGAAATGACTACTCAGAAATTATAGGCAAAGGGTGTACCAAATAACCGTGAACTCAATATACACCTTGGTTTCAAAATGAAGGAGAAATCAACCAAGGACTTAACGTACGTGCAGGCAATCTCCTCGAATGTTGTGTCCAGTGTATCACGGGTATAGGGCGGCAGACTCGACTTCCTATGGATAAAGGATAGAAACCTAGTGGGGTCTCCCTTTATATACGCGACGGTACGGGGAGCACAAGTCCATACTAGTGCTGTCTAAAGCCAAAAGGCGAACGATAGCTACTAGGTTTAAAGACGCCGGAACACGTCTCTAGCCTAGACCTCTAAATATTTCGTTAATGTTTCAATGCTTCCTTAGGTAAATTGACTCAATTTTATGGTTGATCTTCAATTATGTTTCAGTTTCAAGGCCCTACCGCATGTCATCTGACAATCTCCTATATGCAGCTATATGAGAAAAGAAATCTTTCAATTCGATGAATGCTATCTAGTTAAGGGAAGAGCTTCAAACAATGATGCGACATAAAACAACACTGCAAACGAAATCTTTTCCAAACTAGATGACTTTCACTATCCAAGAATATTCTAAAACATTCAACAATGCAAATAATGCAATGTAATCTATGCAAAATCCTCTTTTTCGAAAACTATACAATTGTAATCTATGCACAATTTCCTTTTCCTTTTTAAATGATAAGAATGCACTCAATGCATTTTTCGATGAAATGAGAATCTACTTAATGCATGATTTTAATGAAAGAGGATGCACTCAAAGCAATTTTTAGTTTTTAATCATTAAACAATGTGATCTAAGTTCAATGATAAATCTCAAAAATAATTTTCAATGCAATGTGATCTAATGCATTTAACGAAAAGCAAACTATGAGATGAAAAATAAATAAACGCAAATCTTCTTAATGAAGGATGAAGGGAAAAGGGATGCAAACAAACACTAAGAATTCAATCGTTGTTTCAAAACACTTTGTAACGAAATTCCTCAAAAGGTGACAAAACACAATGAGGACTTCCAAAGCATGAGATCAAAACAAGGCATTCATTCCCTTTTACATCAAACAATCATGGAAATAAGACATTCCAAACAATGAGAAATGTAATCTATGCTCATACAGGGAAAATATCGAAAGGGAAAGACACACTGGTGAAGGATTTAGGGAAAAAGTCTCAATTTTCATACACCCTGAAATTGGCACGACTTTGTCACTAACAACTAGCACCAACTGGCGCGACTTGCTCATTGACAACTAGCGCCAATGGCCAATTGGCATGGGTTGCTAACTGACAACAAGCGCCAACACCTGAAAATGAAAAAACAAAGAATTTCTCCCAACCAAGACCAGACTCACCACTTCAAGTAGAATCTCCAAGACTCAAATGAACCATGTAATCTAGGCTCAAAACGAGACAAAGAGGAATTCGAATGAAGAAGAAGCCAATCACTCAAATAACGCAATAAAATGATAGAAAACCACCAAACGAATGCAGAGAAGCAATCACAAAGCTGACTGAACAGACAGAAACCACAAACTCCCAAGGGAGGCTCGATGCACAATAGCACCTAGATGCCCTAGGGCTAAAATGTAAAATCGATAGAAACGGGAAAACAACCAAAGGAAGAAGGTCACAGTCAGTCACACAAGGCTCTAGAACACTCAAGCAGTCGAAAAAAAAAAACCAAAACCACAGATCAAGCTTAGAAAGCTCAAAACCAAGCAAACCCTAGCACCTTTCAGCATTGTCACAAATGTCAGGCTAAAACTAGCGCCATGACAAGATTGGCGTGGGTAGTAAACTGGCAACTAGCGCCAATTGGCGCGACTATCAGGTTATTAAGCACACCAGTCAAGTTTTCTATGAAAAAATAAAAATAAGCAATCCAAGAAGTAGACCAGTGATGTTGGAGCTCAAACCAAAAGCCAAACTCACGAAAAGAGCCAGCCAAAAGAGATGATCAAGCAAGCAAAGTCAAGAATCGACCGAAAGACAAGACAATACTCCAAGTGTTTAGTTCATAAACTAAACCGGAGATTGACTGAAGCAGCATTCATCTACTTTCGCTAATGCAGAGCAAGAGCGTTTCGAAGGCTATTTGGCTAACTTCAGGCTCCGTCTGTAGTTTATAAAGCAAACAACAAGCTAACTCCCCAGCGGAGTCGCCAATTTGTTGTAGAGGTAAATCCCCTCTGCGGACAGAGGCGATCCCTACTAGCCCAGATCAGGTCTAGCAACAATCGTATCACGCTAAGGTGCAAGTTCCTAATTGCAATAAACCAACTTGCGATGAAGGCCTACCTCAAGTCCAACGCTGTTGTTTGTAGGGAAGATGGCACTCCCGTTTCCTTGCTCCAGTAGATCACAGTCCTCTCGCTCACCGCGATTGAACACCTGCACACACAAGAAACACAACAACCACAAGCGTAAAACCCGATATATGCAATTATGTATCAGTCAGAGAAGACACAACTCAAGATCATAATGAACAATACGAGTGGAACCATAACAAATAGTCACTTATTATTAATCATACAAAGGAAAATACAACCAGGCTCTGACGCTAAACCTTCCTTCGGTGGGTCGTCAACGGAATACATCTCGGTAAAGCTTGTCAGGAATGGGGACAAGCCTCTCTCTTCGATCGTCAATCTCCTTGCTATGGATTTGGCACTATGAGGACTATCAAAGCTCTTGCAACATTCTTTAGGCTATGAAGGCTCTTGGAGACTAGCTTGCAAAGGGAAATGGCAAGCTTATATAGATGGTGGAAAAGGAGTTGGGATCCCTACAATCATGGGATTGGCCCTATCCTCAAGGAATCTTCCATGAGAGGTGGAAAACTACTTCCTCTACATGGAAATCCGGAGCCAAACGTCCCAACTTAATTTAGAGACCAGTTCAGGAGTTTGTTGGAGTCAATCTTCCGCCATTTATTTTTAAAAAACACCCTTTATTAAACCTGGCGTGAGTGCGACTCTGAGACAGAGCGCTAATTGGCGCGCCCTCTTTGGATTATTTCCCCCATTGGCGCGGGTATAACACTGGCTAGTCGCGCCAAGGATGGAAAGGCTATTTTTAGGTTTTTTCACAAGGAGTTGTCTTCAGGGGAATGAAAGTCCATGTCTAGGGGAATTCCATGAAAGTGTTTTCAGATCATGTCACTACTCACAGGTCACGGAATAAGCCCTCCAATGTGCAGGATGGGGAATTGTAGGGACGGTGACAAATTTCTGTGTAACACAAAGCATTACCCGATGTCTCACCGGAGCTTTTCCGTCGCATTTCCTCGCTAAGGATAGCACTAACAACATCATCAAACTTTAAAGTACTAGATCCAGAGACAAAGTTACTAATGGCCATTACTAAACCATTCCAACTCTCTGGCAATGAGCACAAGAATAACATAGCTCTAACTTCATCATCAAAGTTTACCCCTACAGAACTTAACTGACTGGTAACTGTATTAAAATCATTTAAATGGTCTGCAACAGATCCACCTTCCGACATCATCATATTAAATAGTCGTTTCATAAGAAATACCTTGTTTGAGGCCGAGGTTTTTTCATATAGTTTCGCCAATGTCTGCATCAAACCCTCTGTTGTTTTTTCCTTCGAAATATTGAAGGCAACTGATGCCGCAAGGCACAACCGTACTATTCTGAGTGTCTTTCTATCGAGAATGTTCCATTTCGCCTCTGTCATGGTCGCCGACTTCTTTGTTTTTGCGCTCAATGGTAGGTACAGATCTTTCTGATACAGATAATCTTCCATCTGCATCTTCCATAGCGGGAAGTTTTGGCCATTAAATTTCTCGACCATAAACTTACCATCTTCTGCCATTGCTCCCACTCAAACCAGGAACCCTTCTTTCCTGCGAGTTTATCAACCAAATATACCTTCAGCTCTGATACCAGTTGTTAGAAAATTATATATTATGGAGCAATGCAACACATAAAATATGCGGAAAATACAAGCACACAAAACACATAAAACCAGAGAGACACAGATATATGTGGTTCACCCAGTTTGGGCTATGTCCACCCCGAACAGCCAATCATTCCTTTCTATTATCCAGTAAAATGAAGAGACAAAACCTACAACAGATCCGTTGTAATATCCTATGTTCTCTCTCACAGTCTCCCTCTCTGTTTCTCACTCCGAGAATACACACACAATACACAGCTGCAATACAATACCCTCATAAAAGCGAGGGGTTGCCTTCTAGGGCAAAAATCCCTAATCTAAACATAACTTCTACCGTCAGATCATTTGCCTATGAACGGCCCAGATTGACTAGAAATTACTATACTTTTACAAGGCAATTTTACATCTGTTTTTAGCTTCGAGGGCACTGCTCCCGAAAACCCCCGGTAGGGGGGGGGCTCCGAAAAGCATTGCCGCCCCCCCTGGACCTCCCACGGCAACGATTAATTACAGGCGGCGTTGCCGCCCCTTTTAAGGTACAGGGGTCCAATGCTGTGATACAAAGTAAACAAGATAATCAGGCTCCACACCCAACATGAACTACTAAGTGTAATGTACCCAAATGACTCCTATGTTCTATGGACCATATCAAATTATCAATAAAATTGGTTAAGTAGCCTATGGGTTGGATTTTCCAGATAAAATGTACATTCATAATATTTTCCATGTATCATGTCTCAAGGAGTGATGGGAGAACACCAAACAAAAAAAACAACACTTCCTATCTTGGATGACAACTATAAAGTTGTATTACAATGAAAAGAGAAGAAATTGTGTTCCAAAGTAATTAAGAAATATCTTATTAAATGGAAGAACCTATTAGAAGAGGATTCTTCGTAGGAAATATATATATATTTTTTCAACAACATTATTTGTTCCCATTGCTTTGAGGACAAAACATCTTTAAAGAAAAAGGAACTATTATACTAAAAATAATAACAAGATATTAGGATAATTAAATACAGGAAATAATAAAGTAAATAAAGATAAATATTTAAAATATTCATATTTAATGGGGCCCTCATTGTAAATGTATCATCTCATTCATTTTCTCTTATATGATGTACATTATTTTAATGGCATGAGTAATTTAAATATTTTTTTACTGCTTTAGAGCAATCCATGTTTTTTTTAAATACACGTCACATATAGAGGAAACCACCTAATGGACAAAAAACTTAATAACAAGATCATGCTATTTTATCTTGTTACACAATTACAACATGCTTGAAGGCTACATAGTCTAATAAAAGGCCTAAAGTCTACCTCCATGCTTTGCATCATGTGGTTCGTGAGACTTGAACCTTGGTGGGAGTCATATTATTATTTGAAAGTTGATGTCTCCTATAGGTTGGTGCCTATAAGATATTTTATATAAAAAAGTTTTATAGTTTTCACTCGTAAGGGTTTCCATGAATATGTTGTGTTACTTTTTGAATTTATGATATTTATGTTTTATGAAATTTGATAGGATTTAAATAAGTAAAAAGATGTAATTATACAGATTCGCACCCCTTGCCCGCCCCCCGCCCTATATAATTTCTAGTCCAACAAATCAAGTAGTCTTTCCATATCACTAGAATTTATACTAAGACTGAGCAATGTGGTATTGTGAATGCATTAGGAATTTTCCTATATTGATGTGGAACACGAATTGACAAAGCTTATAGAAGATTCATCGAGCCTTTGGAGCATCTCGTGCTATAGAATATTCATTAGACATTTTAGTGAAAATTCACAAATGGGAACTATATGTTTACATTTGTGAATATGCAATCATCACATAATCTGGTTGAGTCAAAGTCGAGACACATGGAGGTAACCTAGGAATGTTAATGGTGTTTTACACAAGGAGTCTCAAGTCATCATATGGAAAATCTCATAATCATCACATAACATTCCTAAGGGCAACGAAAGATGGATAAGTGTGGTCTGTGGTGGTTTTTGAGGTATGGTTCTTGAGGATAGAAGATGAAGAAATGTGGTTTGTGCTCTCCCTTGGATTCAAGGGATCTCTTCCTACCATCTCTATCTCAAGTCCCTCCACTTTTAGAGAATCAACGTTAAGGATGCCAACCTCACTAGACTTCTTAGAAGCCATAATCACATATTACATGCTCTCAAGCTCGTGAAGTGTTGTGGATTCTCTAGTCTTTGACTTTTGGAGGTTTCTTTCTAAAATATAATTTCCATTTAGTTTTTAGTTGTAGTTAGCAAAATAAACTGTAAACCACACAATTTTAAACACAACAAAAATTCAATGATCATTCAAGATAGTGTTGTCGAAATTAATGAACCTATGTAGAATTGTTGTGTAGATCTAGCCGAAATGCAGATTTATCATCATGGAATTGTAGAGTATATCATTCTTTATGGGTGTTTGGATGCTTTTGGGAGTGGGAGTGAGAGTGGTGTTAGTCACTCTTATCCACGTTACTTAAAGACAATTTTTGCTCTAGATAAAAATTCCAACTCTAGCCTTAATAACCGTAGCAATGACTCTAAAAAGATAGATAAATGCGAAATTAGATAAATCCATAAATACAATGGCATATAGTTATGACTACTTATCCACATAACAATAAATTTTTTGGCTAATCAATTCATCCTTACATTCACCTCATGCACCTTATATGTAATATAGTTTTTGAATAAAACATTGAAAAAAAATATATTAACTTGATATGAGAGTAAATGAGAACTATGTATAAGCTTTTTTATTAATTTATATTAAATAATAACATTCTATTATAAAAATAGTATACGTTCATAAAAACTTTATATATATATATATATATATATATATATATATATATATATATATAATTTTGATTTAAAATCACAATGATGAAGATAAAACTATTTTAAAAATATATATTATAATAATAAAAAATTCTCTCATAAATTCTAAATTAAATAAAAACTATATGTAAAAAAGAATCATAACTTTATATTATTAATAATATTTAAATATAATATATTTTTGTTTTTTACAAAAATAAATTTTAAATACACTTAATAAAAACACATAATATTGATTTTTTCATATATATAGTTGATAAAATTTCGTATATTCTAAATCAAGTCAAATAAAAGAAAAAATAAATAGAAATATATTTTCATGGAAAGATAATATTTTATTGACGTAGGAAACTTAAAATTATATTATTAATAATATTTTGAATATAATATAATTTATCTTTTAATAAAATTTAAATTTAAGTATATATAATGAAAATACATAATATTAACACTTAAACACTTCATGTTTAGATAAAATTTAAATATATATAATGAAAATATCATATATTGAATACTTCATATTTAGATAAATGTTTTGTTATTAAAAGTAGGTTCTTTAAAAACATTAAAATTATTTAATTGGCATAGTATACAATTTGAATGGGTCTAATGGTTAAAAATATATGTTTCCTTCTAAAAGATCACAGGGTCAAAATTAGAGGGGATAGAGGGGATAGAGTATATATGTCTTCATATGTCTTTCTAGACTTAGAAGTCAAATCACTAAGAGGAGATGGGTCCTTTGTCCCATAAACAAGAGGGTCTCATACACCAACTTGATGTCTAGCTTGGCCTTGACCTTAAAATTAGATAATTTTTAAAATTTTAATTTAATTATAAAAAAATATTAAATGAATAGTATGAATTTAATTTTCATAGAAAATTCTAAAATATTCATAATAATATACACAATTAAAGTTTGAAATTTCTCTATAATATAGTTATAATTTTTTTATCTTTTTAATTAAATTGATTACTGAAAAAATGTTATATAAATTGAGTAATGCTTTTTTAAGTAAGTGGTATTTATAAGGGATGTTATTAGTAACAAAAACCTATTTTATATATAAAAAAATTCCATAGTAAAACAAGAGTAATTAGATTATATTGTTAAGAAATTCTATATCTAAAACAATAGTAATTCTATATCTAGTTATATTGTTATATCTTTTAAGAAATGTAGATTAATTTTGTTATATCTTTTAAGAAATGTAGATTAATTGAATTGGTTTATAACTACACTAGCTCTATTGTTATATCTTTTAAAAGATTAAATAAATTACATTGGTTTATGTCAGATTTAATTCTCATGATATCACATCTATCATAAGCAAAAATAGTGTAAAAAACCTTATCTCAAAAAAAAACATCAATTCTCATGATATCACATCTATCCTGAGCAAAAATAGTGTAAAATACCTTATCTCAAAAAGACATCAAAACAGAGGAGAATCACACATTCCACAGAAGAGAAATCACACATTCCAAGTGATTCACCCTAGTAACAACATCCCACTATTAAACAAATTGTTCTTCCTCTTGAAAGTTGATTTTCTGAAATGTACTTCAATAAATACAGATTTTAATATTACAGCATTAATATTAATTTTTCTGAAGTTACCTGGTACAAAAAACCTTCTGAAATTTTACGTACTACTCAAACCTAAATTAGTCATCGTCGCCATCATCTTCATCCCTCTGGACCATGCATTTTGGGTTAGTCATCTTCACTTTCCACCGTGAATTCTTCCCCTAGTCGCTGCTGCAGCTGCTCCAATACTCCTCTCGCCCACTTTAGTTTCGGACAACCATTAACATAAAGCCTCTCTAGTGACATCAATTGTTCCACACCAGAAAGCTCGTGTATTTCATGGCATTCTTCAACATGTAATTCGATCAACTTTGTAAGCTGCCCCAACCCTGGTATGCCCTTCATCTCATGACAATCTTCAATCCACAACAGTTCCAATGATATTAACGGTTGCAAACTCGGCAACTCTTTCACTTTTCGGGATCCGACGATGTAGAGATGTTGAAGTTTTCCCAACCCACAAAACCCTCTTATTTGCCTCAATGCCAAACAAGAATACAACCACAGAACTTTAAGATTCGGGCAAGTCCCCACTGGAAAGCCTACCTCGGATAATCCTGTGCCTTCCAAGATTAAATCATTTAGACTAAACAAGCATCTGTCATCGGTGGACGACAAATTATTGAACGCTATTTCCCCTGTTTCTCCTTCAACCGTTTCCCATGGAAGTTCCCGCAATGGACAATCCTGTACTCTTAGAATCTCAAGAGACTTCATCATAGCAAAATCCTGTGGTAAGTATTCTATCCCACAATTGACTAATGTCAAAGTTTTCAATTGAGTCAACCCTCCAATGGAATCGGGCAAGCTTTTCAGATTCCGCGAAAACCTGACAGACAAATCATTCAAGCTGCTGAGGTAACCGAGCCAAGGTGGAAGCACTTCCAACAAATCCCCTCCTCCTAATGTCACTACTTTCAAATTGCAGAAACTTACAATACCTCCTGGCAGTTCTGTCAAATCTGTTCCCTCCAGTAGCAATTCTTCCAAGAGCCGTTGATGCGCGAGTTGGGCAGGCAGTTCTTTCACATTCCTGCAATCTGAAAGATTCAAATATTCCAGTGTGGTAATATTTCCAAGTGTTCCATTGGAGATGCTCAAATTGGAGCAAGACCGCAAACATAGATGTTTGAGTCGACTTAAATCCCCAAAAGTATCTGGAAGCATCCGCAAACTGCAGGCATCTTCCAAATTGATGTGCTCCAGATTCGTTAGCTTTCCAAAGGAAGCAGGTAGCGACATCATTCTTCGACACCCTTTTAACTTAAGGTATTTCAAGGAGCGCAGGTCACAGAATTCTTCAGGCAAAGTTTCGAGTGAGATGCTTATGTCGGGAGGGCAATCTAGGACAATCTTTTCCAGGTGCTTCAGCTGCCCAATAGATTTTGGAAAGGCTGAAAGGGGAGCGACGATATTTAGCTCTCGCAATGGGATAGGGGCCTGCAATGTTCACCTCTAAACTATCAGAAAGGATGCTTTTTTTGTGTACAATGGAATGAAATCAGAAAAAAGGAAAAAAAGTAACCATACCTGAGATTGACATTTCCACAATAGTTTTAGCTTCCCTCCTGTTAATTCTAAAACTTTCAAATTCTCTATGGGAATCCATGAAGGCAGGCAATAGTATGGACACCTATACCAGCGGAGCCATATAAGATTTGGCGACCGCGCCCTCCTCAATATGCGTTCTAAATAACCATCTTCACTTGCTACAAATTGCAAATTCAGAATACCACCATTACCGAAGTTATTGAATAAATGCCTCAAACAGTTCCCGAATACCTCATCACTCCATCTTCTGTACCATGACATTTCTGATGTTATCGTGTCGGATGAATAATGAAGACCTAAGGGATCAACCGTCTTGATTCCACGAACTTCTGTGATTACCTGTTAATTGATAAAAAAAAATATACATTACACAGATCTATCTTTATCTTGATTCTCGATGAAACTAAATACTCTTCACTTAAGCAAAAACGAAGACTTAAATGATTGAAGCACTTACACATGATGATTGCTCCAACCATTCATCAATGGTGTTAGTTGTGTAATGCTAAAGACGGAGGGGCATTGATACGTGTTGGGAAATATTTCTTCCCAAGCCTCTGATGTGGTCATGCATTTTTATCTCATTTTTAAGTTTTACTTCCAGTGGACACTTGTCTTCTAGATTTTGAAGCCCCACCACACCCCATATCTTTATTCCCAAATCTATATCTTCTCCCGTGAAACAACCAACAATATCTAAAAATATTCGTTGATCCTCTTCTCCAGTTTGTCATAACTAATTCTAAGTCTTTGTTGTATCTCCACAGGTAATGTTTGGTGAACTCTATCCAATAGCTCCTCCTAGTAACTTTTGTCATTTTTTCCAGAAACAAGGGCCCCGAATACTTTCAGTGATAATGGAAACCCATCACACGCTTTTACGAACAGATCTAAGAGATATTCAAATTCTGGTGGTGGAAGTGGCTGATAAAAGGCATTGAGCAGAATAGTTCTTTGGAGTGTAGTGTATTCAGCCCCCTTAAATTATAAATTGGAGAATCTACCACCCTTGAGCTTTTGAGGACATGCTTTTTTTGAGAAGAAAAAAACGTGAATATATTAGAATATAAACGGTACATATAAGCGCATAATCTCGGCTATGAAGAGCAATAGCGAGAATTCCAAACATACGGCCGGTTATATCGACTCACTTATATGAAAGGAGCATGAAGAAAATTTTCGGAAAGAAAATTTTCGGCCTCCCCATATCGGGAAATCGGGATTTGCAGCCCACTAGGAATATTCTTCATTAGGATTGTAGAAAATTATAATAGGAAAGTTTGAAAGAACCAAAAATATTGGTCCTTCAAACAATAAGACAAAACTGATTTGGATTGGAGATCAGCTATTGTGAATGATTGAGAAACTAAACAGCAACAAAAATGAAAAGATATCACCCCTGTAATATCGTGCATATCAGTATAATCGACTACTGAGTAATCAGCCACGCTTGAAAGAGATTGGCAGGCTGACAGAATAAAACATATGTAGTATAGCTTGCCGATCCGGTTATCAGGCTCGCTTGCATTTGATTACTTCTGGCTCGCTTGTATTATGTGTCCACCTCGCTTGAAAACATAAAACCCGGCTTGCTTGTATACAAAAATAGGCACTAACACTAGTAAGAGAAAAGTTCCACAGTCAGGCAATCAGATTGAACAGCATGTATGATAGCCTGAATAATATGATATTCTCGACAGGCTCGCTTGTATTGAAATCATCAGGCTCGCTTGAAATTTTGTCCATTCCGGCTGTAGACATAAAACCCGGCACGCTTGTATATTGTGTGGGCGGCCAACTTTGAGGGACTGTACAGTCCCTCTTGTGATACATAAAACTAATCTTACGCCTTTGAGTGATAGATTCAAACTTTAAAATTATAGTGCCCTGCAAAAAATCTGAAGACATTACAGGCATAACAAAAAACTTAGTATTACGATGTTATGGAATTGGGATGGAAGTTTGCCAGAAAGATAGTCCATCTCTGAACAGCTGGACCTGCATAATCCCAAAATCAGAGTTCAATCCTTTTCTGGACAGACCATCGGCTCTTGTATTGTTTTCTCTGTATATATGATTGATAGGTGGTCTGTTGAGTGTGGCCCATAAACTTCTAACTCTTTGTAACCAGCCCAGTAAACCAGGCCGCATCATGACCATAGCTCCAGTGACCCACCCAATAACGACCTGTGAGTCCCCATATACATGTACCCCCTGAATCTGAAGATAAACAGCAATTCGAAGAGCGCCCCAGAGTGCAATTAGCTCCGCCTTGTTGTTGGACCCCCGACCAGCATTCCAATAGATATGAACCCGTTCCCGCTGAGAAATTTTAATCCAGGCTCCGCATCCCATCAGTCCCTCCACACAAGCACCATCAAAATATATCGCCGGAATTGAGATCTCATGAGGTCTAATGCGCTTGGAGCAATCCGTGACAGAAACGCAAGGGGATGGGCGTTCCTCCATCCAACCAAGTATGTAAGCGAAAACCTGTGAAATCTGGAATGGCGTTTCCTCAAAAATCAATCTATTTCTACCCCTCCAAACCTCCCATATGAAAAAGAATGGCAAAGATTTAAATTTTCCTTTTAGTTTATCCCATTCCAAAGCAACATTCAAGAAGTCAGATGGTGCCCACGCAGAACCCATGTAGTGATTGGAAAAGAGCTTCCACAAGTGCAAGATGATAGGGCATCTAAAAAATAGATGGTCTATTGATTCCAGGTCAGCACAGCAAATGTGACATCTATAGGGTCCCAAGAAACCTCGGCGGAGTAGGTTTTCACCCGTGAGGATCCTACCCTTCCAAACCAACCAACCGAATAGCACAATCTTGGTAGGAATCTTCCTCCGCCAGAAAGGATAGAAAGAGGTTGACATTTGATCCCTATAAGAAGCCGAATTAAGGACCCTGTATACATCTTTGACAATAGGCGCTCCATCATGAATGGGGCCATCCCATTCAATATTATCACCACCAACATTCCAATTAAAACCTGCTACTCTTGAAGCGTCCCGAAGCAAGTCCCATTCATCCGCCACATTCTCCGGCAAACCTAACTGAACCGCACTTTTGAATTCTGGAGCACCGAAGGACCAGACTCTAATAGTCTGCGATATGAACATTATACCCCTGTGTGATAGACAGTGCACCAGTAGTTGAGAGGGGCCGTGACATGTAGGGAGACCGATAATTTTTTTGAAAGTGAATGGGATATTACCCCCATCCCTAAACTGCCATTCAAGCCTTTCTAAAATATGACAAATAATCTTCTTGAAGCTGTTCCAAATGGCCGATATAAACCTGAGGTGGGGAAAATTTGAACATAGAATTTGCTGTAAGATATCGCCATTAATATATTTGCATTTGATTACAGCATTCCAAATACCATTTCCATGTAAAGCTTTCCAAAAGGATTTTATAAGCAGCGCCATATTGAAAGTCCTCGTGTTGAGAATCCCCCAACCATCGTGCTCCTTAGATCTGCAAAGGCGCTCCAATTTAACTAGATGTATTTTATGAGTCATAGAAGCCCCTCCCCATAAAAATTTAGCCATAATTCGATTCAATATTTTGATGATTCCATCAGGAATATAGTACAGATGTCCCCAATATACCAGCATTTGTGATAGTACCGCCTGGATTAAGATTACCCTACCGCCCAAGGATAACCACCTATGTGTCCATCCCGAAATCTTCCAGCAGAATTTTTCAACCATCCAGGTCTAGTCCTGGATCTTATATCCACACGGTTTGATCCTGAAGCCCAAGTATGTGAACCTGGCAGCAGCCTCCCTAATGTCGATCCCCATGAATTCAGCGATAAATTCAACCTCCTGCAAGTCTCCATATTCATATATAATAAAGGATTTGCTTCTGTTAATATTCAGACCTGTGGCAGCTTGAAAACGATTAAACATTAAATGTATATAGAACCAGTGGTTCCGTTTCAGATATCCATACAAAAGCAGATCATCGACAAATAAGGAATGTGAACAAGAAACTTCATTGGAGAAGGAGAAGCCTTTAATACAACCCCGCCTCTCCGCACTATGCATAATACCACTGAAACTATCCATGATAAGAATGAATATCAATGGGGAGAGCGCGCAGCCCTGCCTCAATCCACGCCCAGCAGCAAAAAAGGTAGTTGGGATACCGTTTATAAGAACTGCAAATCGAACTGTAGAGATGCAGGACATTACCCATCTAATAATCCTTATAGGGAGACCAATCTTCATGAGCACAAGCCTAATATATGACCAATCAATTGAGTCATAGGCCTTATGTAGATCCACTTTCATCAAAATAGCCTTTCGTTTCTCCGAATGAATGGAGTGTACAACTTCTTGTGCAACTGCCACTGCATCATGGATGGAGCGCCCCTTCAGGAATCCATATTGCTCTTTTGAGATACTGTCTGATAATATTCCTTTGAGACGTTCAGCGATAATCTTGGAGTTTATCTTGTAGAGCACATTACACAGAGAAATCGGTTTGAAGTCTGTAAATGATTGGGCGTCATTCAATTTAGGAATCAGTGCAATGAAGGTAGAATTAAGGTTTGTCGGCATGTCTCCCATTATTCTGATATGTTCAATGATCTGGGTCAACTCCTTCCCCATCAAATCGAAGAAGTGTATGAAGAATTCCGCAGGCCACCCATCCGGCCCCGGACATTTATCCGAAGAAAATGCTTTAAGGACCTTTAATACTTCATTCCCTGAAACTGCACAATCCAAGATCGAAATGGCCTCAGCATCAATAAATCTATTGACATGCTCTAAAAGCCATACCTGGTTCTCATAATCGATGTTGGCTTGCCTCGAGTAGAAGGATGAGAAGTAAGCTAGCGCTTCTTTTTGGATTTCCTATGAAGTATAAGCCACTGAGCCATCCTCTCGTTTAATGCACCATATAGTATTCCTATTCTTTCTCCCATTTGCAAACTTGTGGAAGTACTTTGTGTTTAAATCACCCTCAGCCAGCCACGTAATTCTGCTCTTCAACCTCCAGGTGACCTCTTCAATCCTGAGGATTTCTCTTTTTCTTTCACCAAGCCTTATTAGTTCTTGTAGAATGTTCTCGTCGGGATGAGCAATAATAAAAGAGGATATAATCACTTTCATCACTCTCTGTATTTCCCAATATTCCTTTTTAAGATTCAGTTTCTTTTGACGTTCCCATGTCTTGGAGGCACTCTTAACCTTTTGAAGTCTGTAGTGAAAGAAATCCCAAACATCTGCAAACGGCATGTCATATTCTGTGCTCCAAATCTCCTCAACCATACGTGTGTATTGCGGGTCTTCGAGCCATATTCTATTGAACTTGAAGGGTCAACCAAGCACTTCTTCATTTTTGGACCAAGAGAAAGAAATTGGCATATGGTCGGAGATATCAGATACCAGGATCATCGATCTTGGGTTCTGTATGATGTCCGCGACAGATTCTTTCACCATCACCCGATCAAGCCTCTTACCAATGTAATTATCACCCCCACGTTTATTGGTCCAAGTTGGCGCCATTGGAAGTGGCCTAATGTCCTTCAGCCCTTGTGTGTAAAATATGTCATTTAGAAAACCAGCGAGGGGATCCAAACGAGCAGCTTTGCCCCAAATCTCATCCGCATTAAGGGTTGAATTGAAATCACCCATCATTATAAGGTTTGGCAGTGCCAAAATGCCCGACGCCTGCATTCTATTCCAAAAAGCCACCCTATTAGCGTATGGAGCATATATGTTAATAAGATTAAATTTGCCTGGCATACCTCTGAGTCGCCCAGATAGTAGAATACCCCCAAAAAAGCTAAATGCCCTGAAAGCAACAAAATCGGGATTCCAAATGGCGATCAACCCTCCAGACCGGCCACTTGAGTTAATCGCCACCGCCTGCCATCCTTTCCTGATGTTTAAAAACATATTAATAGCCTTCATACGAGTGGACATGGTCTCCTATCCCAAAAATACGATAGGGTTCCTGGTATTAAAAAATTCCTTTAGGCAATTGTATTTGGGGGCATCGCCCAAACCCCGCAGATTCATTGAAATAATGTGATTCATGAGAGTGATTTTCACGGGTGGCTTGCTCTAAGCGCCCTGGTTGAGCCCTGTGGTCCATCATAACCAGCAATATGAACATCTGATAGGCCGACATCATCATCGGAAAACAGAGACACAGACTTTAACTTGCCTTTGTTCAGCCTACACGCAGCCTTTGCCTTCTTATTAAGAGAGTATATAGCTGTGGATAAGCCAGAAGATTTCTTTGGTGGTGAGGGAATAGGTTTGTCAAAGACCGTTAAGGCAGCTAGGTCAATGTTGGGGTTCCCCAACAGCGAATCAATATCGCTTCCTATTGAATTCCTAGGTGAGTCATATAGGTTTATAGGGCCAGATTTGTCTGGTGGATTGTGTGACGAGGCTAAGTTAACCCCACAGTTCGAGTAGTCATCTATCAACAGGCCTGTACGAGAAGATTCCCCCCCATATAAAACCGGTTTGTACAGAGGTGGGTCATTCTCCGGAGAGCTCAATTCACCAGAATGTATAGGAACCATGACTTGTAAGGCCTCATTGTGTGATGTAGGCTCTGTCCCCATTGATTTCCCTACCTTACTACAAGAGATGGTATTATTGTCTGGAAAGTTTGAGTCATTTGGGCCAAAGGAAGGGCATGGGACCGGGCCATCCATGTCATCCGGAATATTTATGGCATGTGATGGATCAGAATTTGTCGTATTATCGGTTTGTGGCTGAAGAACCCTATACAGTTTACTACCAACAGAAGGATGGCGTGAAATATTAGGAGGAACCATAGAATCCGAAACGGCAGAGACAGTTTGGCCATTTACAATTTTGTAAGGTTCATCATCATGGGGTATATTGAAAGACATACCTTTTTTATCACCACCCGATGTGCCTGAGCCCCCATTGTGTCTTCCTTCATCGCCCAAAGCCAATTGACCCTGTCCCGCTTTGCTAATACGAAGCCTGAAAGGGCAATGATCCCTAAGATGGCTTGTTTTATGGCAAATCAGGCATCGAAAGGGTATGCCCCAAAAATCAGTGCGCTGACGGTGCCTTCTGTTGCACCAAAGCAAATCAACATCACCTGGGAGGTCAGCCATATAGTTTATCTCAACCAAAATCCATGCAATCCGCTTATCAACAGTGCCCACAATGCTGGGGTCGATATATTTGGTATCGCCGATTGAGTCACTAATTGAGCGCAGTGCCTTGAGAGTCCAGAACTCCAAGGGTAAACCAGGCAGTTTTACCGATACCAATCTGCTTCGAGGGGCCTCCAACACCGGATTAAAACCAATATACCAAGGTATAATCTGTAAAAAAACATCTTCCCCGAACCCAAGTGCAATCTGTGACCTTGTGGACGTCCTTTTCATTCATGAAATGAACACTGAACCATCCGTTAATAAGCTTACTGACAATGGGAGAATATCCAATAATGGATTTCCATTTCTTATTGACCCATGAAGCCGAATCAAAGTCCTCGCAGTCCGGGAATACCCATCTACAAACAATGGCCCTATGCTGTAAACTCATTACCCGGATACAAAGATCATCGTAGTCCAGAGGAACCTCTTTTATCTCCATCCTTTGTTTGAAAACCTTCTTCTTACGACGGCGAACTCTTCTATGATAATGTCCTCTGGACCGATATTTTGACAAATTTTTAGACTCAGAGGAATCTAAAAATGCCTGCTTAATGATAGCGTCATCTGTTTGAAAGTCAGGTAATATGAAACCTTCGCCACCTTGCGCCCTGTCATCCATTTAAGATTTGTGTCCCTTGCTGCTCATGTTGGAGGGTATTTCCCTTTGTAACATTGAAAAACTCCGATGCGATTGATTTTGGGCTATAAGACCTCCGACGCAGTCTCCACCATTGATCTATTGTTTTGATCGGGCGGACCTGCGCCGATCGCACCTCCCGCCCCGATCGCAATCGCAACATTCACCGTGTCACCCTTTGTTCCACTCCGATTCCGATTCATCGATCCAATCTCAGCCGTCTGTTTAATCCACAATCCGACAACCATCGCACTTCCCGCCCCATCTCAATCAGAACTTTTGTAATGTGTCACACTTGTTCCCCCTTATTGCGATTTCCCAACTAAATCACAACCGTCCATCCGTTCGGAAATCAATGGCCCAGATCTTATCGCATCGCGTTCCGCCGCTCTTTCCCTTTTTCCCCTCCGATCAGATCTCCACCGTCGATCTCCTTGTTGATCCAATGACCATCACATCGTTTCTCCAATCGCAATCGCGATGTTTAATCGCTACCACTCTTCGCCCTTTGCGATTGTGATTCGCCAATTTGATCCTGGCCGTCCATTTCTTCAGATCAGACGGCTATGATCTAATCGCGCCCCCCATCATTTTCTCCATCAGATGCCCTTATTAACTGCAACTTTCAATCTCCGCCGTCGATCTCCTCCTGAGATCTGACGGTCCAAAACTAATCGCCCTTCGCCATGGTTGGGTCCCACTGCATACGATCATTTTCGTTACATTTTCATTCATTTTAATGCATTCCGCCTATTTTCATAAACCATTCCAAGGATTAATCTCCGCTATCGACCTTCGTCACCAGACTATGATCTGACGATCCATGCTCATTTCTCCACCAAAACCCTATTTGTCACTGTTTACGCCATATTATTGCATTATCCACCATTGTTTCATCTAAAACCACCATCGTCGCGCTATCACTCGACCCGCCCTCCATAGCCACCTTCCTATGCATAGATTTCATAACTGAGTTTCATGTTCTGCAGGGTTATCAGGTGGTGAAAGCCGCCATGATTCAAAATCTCTGTACAGTCACAGAGAAACAGGAAAGGACCATTTCAAAGAGCCGAACTCATGAAGAAAGGTCTGAGAAAACGTATGACAGGGCTCGCATTAAAGGGACAAAGTTTAAACTCTGTGAAGTCTTCCACATAGTCATTAAAGCATTGATTTCGCAGTCAGAGACAAGCGTGGAAGCGGCAAAGAGTATCAGCAAGAAAATAGTGTTTAAGGCATGTTATTGAAGATTTTGAGCCTTAACCCAATGATTTGAAGGCAAGAACTAGATCAAAGACATCATGGATATCTTAGAAGGTCCAGCGCACAGAAAAGAATGCTATCGGGTTTTCACATCAGCAGATTGTTCTAAAGGACCAAGCGCCCATATTGTTCCTCTATTTACCGTGTTCCAAAAGAACATTCAGCCTGACCACAGTCCTAAGCTATCAGAGCATTTGATATGCAGCATGGCGCACTTCACTGTGATTCATTTTCCTTTTTGTTTATTCACCAAAAGTACCACAGAGTACTACAGCCAGAGTGCATCAGAGCCATACTGGAGTAAATGGAAGACTGAAGAAGATCATTCGTTCGCCCAAAGAATGCCAGAGATAAATGCACGGGAGTTAAAACAGAATGGGCTTCGGCCCTCTTTCTTTTCTGAGATTAATGCTTCATTTAGTGTTTCACCTACCTCCTCTGCTCTCTTCAGCTGTAAAATGCAAGAGGAAACTTATTGTAAAGGTTGTTGTTGATCAGTTATCAGAGAATTGTAAGATGTTTCTCTTGAGATAAGTCTCTGTGTAAAGTTGTAAGATAGGCTGAGGAAGATGTTTTCAGACTGAGTATTCAGCTATTGGCAATGTTGTATAGTAGGTGTTGCCTATTTAATATGACAAGCACATTTCTTTAGATCTGATCTAAAGCGTGATGATGTTTTCCTATCTCTGTGTTTAGTGCTTCATTTCGTTTCCTAAATGCACATCGAATATTGACATGATTTACCCTTATTAGAGTACCCTATGTTTACACTCTCCCATATGCTTTGATGTTTTCTATAAATGTGTTATCTAAGAATTGATTTAAGTTGATTTAACTTAGGTGTAGTGGATGTTATTGCTGCTCTAAGTGTGAATTAAATGAATCTGTTCTTAGATGTTCTTGATAAGTTGCATTTGGAAGATTTGGGAACACTGGGGATTAGAGTTAAGCCCTGTCCACTAGGATCCTTGTACGACCAGCTAGCCTTTCTAAGATCCCTCAAGCTGGAGGCCGAAGCATTGAGAGTTCAAAGTCTCTCTTTGATCTCAGGTCTTTAACTTTGTGTTCTAATCTGTGTTGTTTCCTCCTCTCCTACCATTCCACACCACACTATCATCTTTAAGATCCAACGTTTTAGATGACTAGCCCAATTGAAAGCATGCATATTAATTAGCAAGCAAATCCTTTCCCGACTCCATTGCCCAATGCTTTTGAATGCTTCCTGGAATATTTCACCTCTGCCTAAACCCTCTTTGCTCATCCTTGTCTTACATTGAACCCTTCTTTCCTGATAACCAGCAACCAAACAAAAAATAAAACGAACAAACCTTGTGCCTATAACTAGCCTAACATCTTAACACTGAGATTTAAAGTCATATACCTTTGACATATCATAGAGAGATCCCTCTCTGGACCCAGGAGGGCTAGATCCTAAGGTCTGAAAGCGGTTTGATGTTGTCTCATCTTCTGGTCTTGCCAATCTGGCCAAAAAATGGGAACCCCAACAGGGGGTTAGGGTTTTGGGGGTTAAATGGAATCCACACTTAAATGGGTTAGGTTTTTAGGGGTTTAAGGTGTTGAATTGGTTAGGGATTTTGGGGTTTAGGGGCTTAAATGGGTTAGGGGTTAACGAGTTAGGGGTAGGAGTTAAGGGTTTAGAGGTTTAGGGTTTAGGGGTTAAATGGGTTAGGGGTTTAGAGGTTTAGTGGTGGTAAATGGGTTAGGGATTAAGGGTTTAGAGGTTTAGGGTTTAGGGGGTTAAATGGGTTAGGGGTTAGGAATTAGGGTTTAAGGGGTCAAGGGTTAAGGGGTTAGAGGCTTGGGTGTTTAAGGGGTTGAATGGGTTATGGGTTTGGAGTTAGGGTTTAAGGAGTTATAGGTTTAGGGTTTAGGGGGTTAAATGGGTTAGGGTTGGTTTAAAGGTTTAGGGGGTTAGGGGCTTTAGCAGTTAAGGATTTTAGGGGTTAGAAGTTAGGGGTTAATGGGGTTAAATGGTTTAGGTTTTTAGGGGTTTAGGGTGTTGAATTGGTTAGGGTTTGGGAATTAGGGTTTAAGGGGTTAGGGATTAAGGGTTTCTAGGTTTAGGGTTTAGGGGGTTAAATGGGTTACAGGTTTAGAGGTTTAGGGGGTTAAGGGATTTAGCATTGAAGGATTTTAGGGGTTAGGGGTTAGAGTTTTGGGGGTTAAATGGAATCCACACTTAAATGGGTTAGGTTCTTAGGGGTTTAGGGTGTTGAATCGGTTAGGGGTTGGGAATTAGGGGTTAAGGGTTTTGAGGTTTATGGTTTAGGGGTTAAATGGGTTACATGTTTAGAGGTTTAGGGGATTAGGGGATTTAGCAGTGAAGGATTTTAGGGGTTACGGGTTAGGTTTTTGGGGGTTAAATGGAATCCACACTTAAATGGGTTAGGTTTTTAGGGGTTTAGGGTGTTGAATTGGTTAGGGGTTGGGGATTAGGGTTTAAGGGGTTAGGGGTTAAGGGTTTAGGGGTTAGGAATTAGGGTTTAGGGGGTCAATGGTTAAGGGGTCAAGGGTTATGGGTTGGGAATTAGGGTTTAAGGGGTTAGGGGTTTGGAGACTTAAGCCTTTTAGGGGTAGGGGTTAAAGGTTTGAGGTTTAGGGTTTAGGGGTTAAATGGGTTTGGGATTTAAGTTTTAGACAGGAGGTAAAATGGATTTGGGGGTTAGGGTTTAGAGGTTTAGGGTTTAGGGGGTTAAGGGTTTAGGGGTTAGGAATTAGGGTTTAAGGGGTCAAGGGTTATGGGTTGGGAATTATGGTTTAAAGGGTTTAGGGATTTAGTAGCGAAGGATTTTAGGGGTTAGGGGTTAGGGTTTTGGGGGTTAAATGGAATCCACACTTAAATGGGTTAGGTTTTTAGGGGTTTAGGGTGTTGAATTGGCTAGGGGTTTTTGCGTTTAGGGGCTTAAATGGGTTACAGGTTTAGAGGTTTAGGGGGTTAGGGGATTTAGCAGTGAGGGATTTTAGGGGTTAGGGGTTAGGGTTTTTGGGGTTAAATGGAATCCACTTATTGAGTTAGGTTTTTAGTGGTTTATGGTGTTGAATTGGTTAGGGGTTTTGGGGTTTAGGGGCTTAAATGGGTTAGGGGTTAACGGGTTAGGGGTAGGGTTTAAGGGTTTAGAGGTTTAGGGTTTTTGGGTTAAATGGGTTAGGGGTTTAGAGGTTTAGTGGGGGTAAATGGGTTAGGGGTTAAGGGTTTAGAGGTTTAGGGTTTAGGGGGTTAAGGGTTTAGGGGTTAGGAATTAGGGTTTAAGGGGTTAGGGGTTAAGGGTTTAGAGGTTTAGGGTTTAGGGGGTTATATGGGTTACATGTTTATAGGTTTAGGGGGTTAGGGGATTTAGCAGTGAAGGATTTTAGGGGTTGGGGGTTAGGGTTTTGGGGGTTAAATGGAATCCACACTTAAATGGGTTAGGTTTTTAGGGGTTTAGGGTGTTGAATTGGTTAGGGGCTGGGAATTAGGATTTAAGGGGTTAGGGGTTAAGGGTTTAGGAGTTAGGAAATAATGTTTAAGGGGTCAAGGGTTATGGGTTGGGAATTAGGGTTTAAGGGGTTAGGGGTTTAGGGTTTAGGGGATTAAATGGGTTAGGATTGGTTTAGAGGTTTAGGGGGTTAGGGGATTTAGCATTTAAGGATTTTATGGGTTAGGAGTTAGAGGTTTTGGGGTTTATGGGCTTAAATGGGTTAGGGGTTAACATGTTAGGGGTAGGGGTTAAGGGTTTAGAGGTTTAGGGTTTAGGGGTTAAATGGGTTAGAGGTTTAGAGGTTTAGTGGGGGTAAATGGGTTAGGGGTTAAGGGTTTAGAGGTTTAGGGTTTACGGGGTTAAGGGTTTAGGGGTTAGGAATTAAGGTTTAGGAGGTCAAGGGTTATGGGTCAAGGGTTAAGGGGTCAAGGGTTAGTTTTCTGCAATAACATAATTCTCCAATCCCATACACTTCTGCTTGGAATGTCACACTTAACATTCCTTTCCTTTTCGGATAATATTCTTTATCCCCTTACATCCATACCTAGGAAAATAAACTTCATTTCATTTTAATCTTGTGAAACTAAAGTGGAAGATAAGAGGACCCATTCCAAGAAGGGCATCTCACTCAATGTTCAAATAATATTGTTTATCCCCTTACATCCATACCTAGGAAAATAGACTTCCTTTCAAGTTAATCGCGTGACACTGAAGTGGAAGATAAAGTGATCCATTCCAAGAAGCTCATCTCACTTCAAAAAGTTCTCAAGATTTCCAAGAATTTATAACGATATTAAGGTGCTATGCATTGTCTCCTTTATCACCTCATTGCATTTAGTCAATTGTTTTTTAAATTTAAATTTATTCATTAATTTAAAAAAAAAATATTATATAAATTATATATAGTTGTTTTTATTTTGATTTATGTTTTAGAATTTTATTTTATTTATATTAATATATCAATTAGTTTTATATAAAAATATTTTTAGTTTTTTATATAACATTGATATTACAAAATATTGTAACAAATTTTATTTAATTAAATCTTCATGTATTTTTTATCATTAATAATAATAAAACAATTTAAAATAAAATTATAATTTTATTATTTTTTATCATTTTTTAATTTTAATAAAGTACTATTAAAATTATATAAAGTACCAATTCTAAAGTACCAAGAGTTTTATATAAAATAAAGTACCAATTCTAACAACTTAATAATTTTGGCGTTTTATTATAGGAATAAAACTCTCGGACGAGAGTTGAAAAAACTCTAGGATGAGAGTTTTTAAAACTCTCATACGAGAGTTTTTAAAACTCTCATCTGAGAGTTTTTTTAACTCTCGTCCGAAAGTCTTCCCGAGAGTTTCCGTCAATAAAACTCTCGGACGAGAAAATGCATAACTCTCATCCGAGAGATTTTTAACTCCGGTTAAACCCAATAAAACTCTCGGACGAGAGTTTTTAAAACTCTCGGTCGAGAAATAGAGTTGACTATTTTCTCGGACGAGAAATTAAAAATTTCTCCCAAATTCTAGCCGTCCGCCAAAAAGTGTTTCCCAACTTCGCGATTTCACCCAAATACACTTCCAAATTCCCAATTGAAAACACAATCTAGTACAATAATTTTCCTTTTTATTTGTTAAATTCTTGGCAGAAGTGCATTCAAATCTCACTATGGATAGCTGAGTTGGGGAATTAACTCATTCGTACTGAGGAGGAAAGTAAAAACTAGTGACAAAGATAACAACATGCATTTAAAATGGCAAGAGAAAGGTGACAACACAGTTCTGAAGGTGCATTGCCTTACAAAACCCAAGAAAAATCCCTCTATATGATGCATGTAATCTCAGTCGTTCAACACAAAAAAAACCTTAATTCTCAACCGTGGATCTAGAGCGTGAAAGGGTGAGCATTAAATTTTCCACCTTCCACTCTATTCCATACCAAAGTTTCATACATGTAATAAACGATCGATAGAAACCATGTTATGTGAACCATTGAAACAAGTATGCCACATCAACCAAACACAATATGTATGCCATGTAACTGTAATTCCATGTCAACCCAACTCATTAGCTACATACCATTCACACGGAATATAGCTTATTAATACACGTGCCACACCAACCTAGTGCATGACTCGTGTCATATAAATCAAACCATTAATGCTATCATATATTGAATATGTATGCCACCATAACAATAACAAATAAACCATCATATAAACCATGTATCTAACTATTTTCGAAATGTCAAGCTATCCTACATTGAAAAAAGAACCAAAATTTGCTTGTTGGATATAAATTAAATTAACCCAAGCCATAAGACCAAACAACATGAATGCAACATACACTTGGTATTTCTTGATATTTGATGTTGGTGTATCAAAATTTCAATATTTAATACTAAAGTCAAGAGAACTATCAACATAGATATAACCCTTTGCATATAAACCAATGGTTATGAACCAAAATAAAATTTTTCCACCTCTCATATATAATATATGCATTTAAATTGAACCTTTAAGCATGCTATAATCATCATGAGATCAAACATGTCATTCAATTTGCGATGATGCCATATAGCCTGTAGCATATGATATATTGACATATGCAATAATAGCTCAAAGAAAACCAATAACATTGAGAGTTGAAGCAACATTTTTAATGCATTTCATTTATTCATGTGCATGCATGTATTATTTAAATTCTAAATATGATTTATAGTTCTTCATGTGGTATCTTTCCTAAACTTTGGTCATGATAGAGTGTACAAATTTGTTAGATGTCAAAATTTGACAAAAAGTGCGGGGTAATTTTGTAGCCTTAAAAAAAAAAAATCAATCAAATAAACAAACAAACATAACTATTATCAATACATGTCATCCTCCAACCAAATTCTAGTTAGTTCCACATGTCATCCTCCAACCAAGTTCTAGTCAATGTCACATGTCATCCTAAAATAAGACCTACTAAAATTGGTCACATATGCCCCTAATAATGTACAAAAGAGGGTTTAATGATAGCCATGAATATCCTCCTCATGTGCTACTAAGTGTAATGTACCCAAATGACTCCTATGTTCTATGGACCATATCAAATTATCAATAAAATTGGTTAAGTAGCCTATGGGTTGGATTTTCCAGATAAAATGTACATTCATAATATTTTCCATGTATCATGTCTCAAGGAGTGATGGGAGAACACCAAACAAAAAAAACAACACTTCCTATCTTGGATGACAACTATAAAGTTGTATTACAATGAAAAGAGAAGAAATTGTGTTCCAAAGTAATTAAGAAATATCTTATTAAATGGAAGAACCTATTAGAAGAGGATTCTTCGTAGGAAATATATATATATTTTTTCAACAACATTATTTGTTCCCATTGCTTTGAGGACAAAACATCTTTAAAGAAAAAGGAACTATTATACTAAAAATAATAACAAGATATTAGGATAATTAAATACAGGAAATAATAAAGTAAATAAAGATAAATATTTAAAATATTCATATTTAATGGGGCCCTCATTGTAAATGTATCATCTCATTCATTTTCTCTTATATGATGTACATTATTTTAATGGCATGAGTAATTTAAATATTTTTTTACTGCTTTAGAGCAATCCATGTTTTTTTTAAATACACGTCACATATAGAGGAAACCACCTAATGGACAAAAAACTTAATAACAAGATCATGCTATTTTATCTTGTTACACAATTACAACATGCTTGAAGGCTACATAGTCTAATAAAAGGCCTAAAGTCTACCTCCATGCTTTGCATCATGTGGTTCGTGAGACTTGAACCTTGGTGGGAGTCATATTATTATTTGAAAGTTGATGTCTCCTATAGGTTGGTGCCTATAAGATATTTTATATAAAAAAGTTTTATAGTTTTCACTCGTAAGGGTTTCCATGAATATGTTGTGTTACTTTTTGAATTTATGATATTTATGTTTTATGAAATTTGATAGGATTTAAATAAGTAAAAAGATGTAATTATACAGATTCGCACCCCTTGCCCGCCCCCCGCCCTATATAATTTCTAGTCCAACAAATCAAGTAGTCTTTCCATATCACTAGAATTTATACTAAGACTGAGCAATGTGGTATTGTGAATGCATTAGGAATTTTCCTATATTGATGTGGAACACGAATTGACAAAGCTTATAGAAGATTCATCGAGCCTTTGGAGCATCTCGTGCTATAGAATATTCATTAGACATTTTAGTGAAAATTCACAAATGGGAACTATATGTTTACATTTGTGAATATGCAATCATCACATAATCTGGTTGAGTCAAAGTCGAGACACATGGAGGTAACCTAGGAATGTTAATGGTGTTTTACACAAGGAGTCTCAAGTCATCATATGGAAAATCTCATAATCATCACATAACATTCCTAAGGGCAACGAAAGATGGATAAGTGTGGTCTGTGGTGGTTTTTGAGGTATGGTTCTTGAGGATAGAAGATGAAGAAATGTGGTTTGTGCTCTCCCTTGGATTCAAGGGATCTCTTCCTACCATCTCTATCTCAAGTCCCTCCACTTTTAGAGAATCAACGTTAAGGATGCCAACCTCACTAGACTTCTTAGAAGCCATAATCACATATTACATGCTCTCAAGCTCGTGAAGTGTTGTGGATTCTCTAGTCTTTGACTTTTGGAGGTTTCTTTCTAAAATATAATTTCCATTTAGTTTTTAGTTGTAGTTAGCAAAATAAACTGTAAACCACACAATTTTAAACACAACAAAAATTCAATGATCATTCAAGATAGTGTTGTCGAAATTAATGAACCTATGTAGAATTGTTGTGTAGATCTAGCCGAAATGCAGATTTATCATCATGGAATTGTAGAGTATATCATTCTTTATGGGTGTTTGGATGCTTTTGGGAGTGGGAGTGAGAGTGGTGTTAGTCACTCTTATCCACGTTACTTAAAGACAATTTTTGCTCTAGATAAAAATTCCAACTCTAGCCTTAATAACCGTAGCAATGACTCTAAAAAGATAGATAAATGCGAAATTAGATAAATCCATAAATACAATGGCATATAGTTATGACTACTTATCCACATAACAATAAATTTTTTGGCTAATCAATTCATCCTTACATTCACCTCATGCACCTTATATGTAATATAGTTTTTGAATAAAACATTGAAAAAAAATATATTAACTTGATATGAGAGTAAATGAGAACTATGTATAAGCTTTTTTATTAATTTATATTAAATAATAACATTCTATTATAAAAATAGTATACGTTCATAAAAACTTTATATATATATATATATATATATATATATATATATATATATATATAATTTTGATTTAAAATCACAATGATGAAGATAAAACTATTTTAAAAATATATATTATAATAATAAAAAATTCTCTCATAAATTCTAAATTAAATAAAAACTATATGTAAAAAAGAATCATAACTTTATATTATTAATAATATTTAAATATAATATATTTTTGTTTTTTACAAAAATAAATTTTAAATACACTTAATAAAAACACATAATATTGATTTTTTCATATATATAGTTGATAAAATTTCGTATATTCTAAATCAAGTCAAATAAAAGAAAAAATAAATAGAAATATATTTTCATGGAAAGATAATATTTTATTGACGTAGGAAACTTAAAATTATATTATTAATAATATTTTGAATATAATATAATTTATCTTTTAATAAAATTTAAATTTAAGTATATATAATGAAAATACATAATATTAACACTTAAACACTTCATGTTTAGATAAAATTTAAATATATATAATGAAAATATCATATATTGAATACTTCATATTTAGATAAATGTTTTGTTATTAAAAGTAGGTTCTTTAAAAACATTAAAATTATTTAATTGGCATAGTATACAATTTGAATGGGTCTAATGGTTAAAAATATATGTTTCCTTCTAAAAGATCACAGGGTCAAAATTAGAGGGGATAGAGGGGATAGAGTATATATGTCTTCATATGTCTTTCTAGACTTAGAAGTCAAATCACTAAGAGGAGATGGGTCCTTTGTCCCATAAACAAGAGGGTCTCATACACCAACTTGATGTCTAGCTTGGCCTTGACCTTAAAATTAGATAATTTTTAAAATTTTAATTTAATTATAAAAAAATATTAAATGAATAGTATGAATTTAATTTTCATAGAAAATTCTAAAATATTCATAATAATATACACAATTAAAGTTTGAAATTTCTCTATAATATAGTTATAATTTTTTTATCTTTTTAATTAAATTGATTACTGAAAAAATGTTATATAAATTGAGTAATGCTTTTTTAAGTAAGTGGTATTTATAAGGGATGTTATTAGTAACAAAAACCTATTTTATATATAAAAAAATTCCATAGTAAAACAAGAGTAATTAGATTATATTGTTAAGAAATTCTATATCTAAAACAATAGTAATTCTATATCTAGTTATATTGTTATATCTTTTAAGAAATGTAGATTAATTTTGTTATATCTTTTAAGAAATGTAGATTAATTGAATTGGTTTATAACTACACTAGCTCTATTGTTATATCTTTTAAAAGATTAAATAAATTACATTGGTTTATGTCAGATTTAATTCTCATGATATCACATCTATCATAAGCAAAAATAGTGTAAAAAACCTTATCTCAAAAAAAAACATCAATTCTCATGATATCACATCTATCCTGAGCAAAAATAGTGTAAAATACCTTATCTCAAAAAGACATCAAAACAGAGGAGAATCACACATTCCACAGAAGAGAAATCACACATTCCAAGTGATTCACCCTAGTAACAACATCCCACTATTAAACAAATTGTTCTTCCTCTTGAAAGTTGATTTTCTGAAATGTACTTCAATAAATACAGATTTTAATATTACAGCATTAATATTATCTCAAAAAGACATCAAAACAGAGGAGAATCACACATTCCACAGAAGAGAAATCACACATTCCAAGTGATTCACCCTAGTAACAACATCCCACTATTAAACAAATTGTTCTTCCTCTTGAAAGTTGATTTTCTGAAATGTACTTCAATAAATACAGATTTTAATATTACAGCATTAATATTAATTTTTCTGAAGTTACCTGGTACAAAAAACCTTCTGAAATTTTACGTACTACTCAAACCTAAATTAGTCATCGTCGCCATCATCTTCATCCCTCTGGACCATGCATTTTGGGTTAGTCATCTTCACTTTCCACCGTGAATTCTTCCCCTAGTCGCTGCTGCAGCTGCTCCAATACTCCTCTCGCCCACTTTAGTTTCGGACAACCATTAACATAAAGCCTCTCTAGTGACATCAATTGTTCCACACCAGAAAGCTCGTGTATTTCATGGCATTCTTCAACATGTAATTCGATCAACTTTGTAAGCTGCCCCAACCCTGGTATGCCCTTCATCTCATGACAATCTTCAATCCACAACAGTTCCAATGATATTAACGGTTGCAAACTCGGCAACTCTTTCACTTTTCGGGATCCGACGATGTAGAGATGTTGAAGTTTTCCCAACCCACAAAACCCTCTTATTTGCCTCAATGCCAAACAAGAATACAACCACAGAACTTTAAGATTCGGGCAAGTCCCCACTGGAAAGCCTACCTCGGATAATCCTGTGCCTTCCAAGATTAAATCATTTAGACTAAACAAGCATCTGTCATCGGTGGACGACAAATTATTGAACGCTATTTCCCCTGTTTCTCCTTCAACCGTTTCCCATGGAAGTTCCCGCAATGGACAATCCTGTACTCTTAGAATCTCAAGAGACTTCATCATAGCAAAATCCTGTGGTAAGTATTCTATCCCACAATTGACTAATGTCAAAGTTTTCAATTGAGTCAACCCTCCAATGGAATCGGGCAAGCTTTTCAGATTCCGCGAAAACCTGACAGACAAATCATTCAAGCTGCTGAGGTAACCGAGCCAAGGTGGAAGCACTTCCAACAAATCCCCTCCTCCTAATGTCACTACTTTCAAATTGCAGAAACTTACAATACCTCCTGGCAGTTCTGTCAAATCTGTTCCCTCCAGTAGCAATTCTTCCAAGAGCCGTTGATGCGCGAGTTGGGCAGGCAGTTCTTTCACATTCCTGCAATCTGAAAGATTCAAATATTCCAGTGTGGTAATATTTCCAAGTGTTCCATTGGAGATGCTCAAATTGGAGCAAGACCGCAAACATAGATGTTTGAGTCGACTTAAATCCCCAAAAGTATCTGGAAGCATCCGCAAACTGCAGGCATCTTCCAAATTGATGTGCTCCAGATTCGTTAGCTTTCCAAAGGAAGCAGGTAGCGACATCATTCTTCGACACCCTTTTAACTTAAGGTATTTCAAGGAGCGCAGGTCACAGAATTCTTCAGGCAAAGTTTCGAGTGAGATGCTTATGTCGGGAGGGCAATCTAGGACAATCTTTTCCAGGTGCTTCAGCTGCCCAATAGATTTTGGAAAGGCTGAAAGGGGAGCGACGATATTTAGCTCTCGCAATGGGATAGGGGCCTGCAATGTTCACCTCTAAACTATCAGAAAGGATGCTTTTTTTGTGTACAATGGAATGAAATCAGAAAAAAGGAAAAAAAGTAACCATACCTGAGATTGACATTTCCACAATAGTTTTAGCTTCCCTCCTGTTAATTCTAAAACTTTCAAATTCTCTATGGGAATCCATGAAGGCAGGCAATAGTATGGACACCTATACCAGCGGAGCCATATAAGATTTGGCGACCGCGCCCTCCTCAATATGCGTTCTAAATAACCATCTTCACTTGCTACAAATTGCAAATTCAGAATACCACCACTACCGAAGTTATTGAATAAATGCCTCAAACAGTTCCCGAATACCTCATCACTCCATCTTCTGTACCATGACATTTCTGATCTTATCGTGTCGGATGGATAATGAAGACCTAAGGGATCAACCGTCTTGATTCCACGAACTTCAGTTATTACCTGTTAATTGATAAAAAAAATATACATTACACAGATCTATCTTTATCTTGATTCTCGATGAAACTAAATACTCTTCACTAAAGCAAAAACAAAGGCTTAAATGATTGAAGCACTTACACATGATGATTGCTCCAACCAGTCATCAATGGTGTTGGTTGTGTAATGCCAAAGACGGAGGGGCATTGATACGTCCTGGGCTATATTTCTTCCCATGTCTCTGATGTGGTCATGCATTTTTATCTCATTTTTAAGGTTTACTTCCAGTAGACACTTGTCTTCTAGATGTTGAAGCCCCACCACACCCCATATTTTTATTCCCAAATCTCTGTCTTCTCCTGTGAAACAACAAGCAATATCTAAAAATATTCGCTGATCCTCTTCCTCCAGTCTGTCATAACTGATTCTAAGTCTTTGCTGTATCTCCACAGGTAGTGTTTGGTGAACTCTATCCAATAGCTCCTCCCAGTAACTTTTGTCATTTATTCCAGAAACAAGGGCCCCGAATACTTTCAATGATAATGGCAAGCCATCACACGCTTTTACGAACAGATCTACTAGATCTTCAAATTCTGGTGGTGGAAGTGGCTGATAAAAGGCATATGAGCAGAATAGTTCTTTGGAGTGTAGTGTATTCAGCCCCCTTAAATTATAAATTGAAGAATCTAGCACCCCTGAGCTTTTGAGGACATGCTTGTCCCGCGAGGTCACCAAAATCAAGCTTTGGGGACTAAGGATATCCTTAATTGGCAAAAGAACATCCAGCTGATCGCCATTATCTACATCGTCTACGATGATAAGAGCCTGACAAGATGAGAGATACCTTTTAAGTATCCCTATGCCTTGGGCAGTACTGTCAATTTTAATTTCTATACCTGTCAAATCCTTAATAAGCTGGCTCTGCACAGAGTTTAGAGACCTGGATGCCCTTTCTCTAACATCAAATATAAAGGAGGATTGGTTGTAACATGATCTCCTAGAGTTGAAGAATTCCTTGGCAAGTGTCGTTTTGCCCACCCCACCTACACCGACAATCCCAACGACCTCCGTTTTTACCCCTTCTTCCTGGTGCCGCGATATCACTGCTTCTTCAAATTCTTGTAACTTTTCACCCAACCCAGTTGGATATTTTGCCACATCCAATGGTGTTTTTGGAACAATTTTCAAGACTTTGTGCAAAACCCTATCCAAGAGTTCACCCTCGTCCCTGAATAATATTTATTTGTTGGGTTTAAAATGAGCATTGAGAAATGGCTATACTTGATATCAATTCAAGAAATTGAAAATTAATACGAAATTGAAAGGACAGAGGAGATGCAGCTTACCCAGACAATATGAAACCGCTTTTATCGGCAACATGAGCAAGTGCCTCCCTCCAATTTTGAATGGTATCGGGGTCGTAGCGTGGCTTTTCTACACCAGTTCTAATGTCTCGTGTTTTCTTCCCTTGCAGTCTCTTCAGGGCTTCACCGTAAACTCCAGTCGCCCAGCGGACCATAGAAGGCTCAACTTTATAAAAGATGGGAAGAATTGTAGCCCCGGTAGCTTCAGAGTTGACCATGAGTACAAGCTCATTCAGGCACCATTGCGACTCCGCATAAGTTGGAGAAAATATGGCAACCTGAACAGAGGCTGCTTGAATAGCGTCTTCAATTTGGGAAGTAATATCGAACCCTTCCTCCAAGACCTCCCTGTCCAAAAAGACTCTAAGCCCATAGGTAATAAGGCGTCTGTAGAGATGGCTAGCGAATGTATCCTTAACATCCGGACCACGATGGTTTATAAACACATCGTAGTACTGGGAATAGGATGTCGAGGAAGAACAGGAGGGCGTGGAGGAATTGAGATTGGCGCCTGTTGTTGGGTTCTCCATTGGTATTGGTATAATATGGACAACAGATGGATTGACAGACACAAATAATAACACGATGATGCAGCGGAGGCAGGCCGATTAGATTGGGCAAGAGTGCGCCTTTTACAGATGAACCCAACGCGTCAGGTGAGGGATTTAGCAAAAGGCATTCAGCAGTTATTACCACTGTGCGTTTATAGCTTTGAAACTACTGTGACATTGCTATGGGTTTATAGAGAGTAACCAAAGCTTGTAGAGATGTAACATAAATCTGTCAATCGGAATCATAAAGGCTAACATATGAATAGACAATCAAAGCTCTTAAGGTATTCAACAACACACACCTGTAAAGTGAAATGACGCCAACTTTTCTTTGGGATGGATCCGAAATTCTAAAGCAGATGCCTTGTGATATGACCGGAAGAAAAAAAAGTGGTGAACTGAGATTGCAAAAGTATTTAATTTAATTATTATTATGTTATATTTATTAAAATTTAAAAATAAATAAATATATATTTTTCTATTGATAGTGTATGCCTGTTATTATTTTGGGATTCAACCTGTGTTAAGTGCTATTTATCTATGACCATTTCCATAATGAAAAAGTGGGATTGAACTAGTGAACAATCTGTAAAAAAGTGTAATCACACCACTTTTGGGAGGTCACTCATCCCGAAACTCCTCTGTCAAGGGCGCTTTAACTCAGGAGTTTTTTCCCACAACCCAAGATCATCCGATGCAATCAATGCTAAGTGGACTATTCAACTATCAAAGCTTAACTTCCAGAGTTTTTCTCCTACAACCAAGTATCATCATGCAATGAGTGCTAAGTGGACTATTCAAAAATCATGAGAAATTACTACTACCTCTCATAAAAATGATCATATTTTTGGTTACTTAATAGCGCACCTAAATCCTAAAATACTGAATCAATATATTGCACAAAAAAAAACTCCTCATACAAC
>CM076570.1:1059914816-1060057218 GCA_034641835.2 Pinus albicaulis
TTAATTGATAAAAAAATATACATTACACAGATCTATCTTTATCTTGATTCTCGATGAAACTAAATACTCTTCACTAAAGAAAAAACAAAGGCTTAAATGATTGAAGCACTTACACATGATGATTGCTCCAACCATTCATCAATGGTGTTAGTTGTGTAATGCTAAAGACGGAGGGGCATTGATACGTGTTGGGAAATATTTCTTCCCAAGCCTCTGATGTGGTCATGCATTTTTATCTCATTTTTAAGTTTTACTTCCAGTGGACACTTGTCTTCTAGATTTTGAAGCCCCACCACACCCCATATCTTTATTCCCAAATCTATATCTTCTCCCGTGAAACAACCAACAATATCTAAAAATATTCGTTGATCCTCTTCTCCAGTTTGTCATAACTAATTCTAAGTCTTTGTTGTATCTCCACAGGTAATGTTTGGTGAACTCTATCCAATAGCTCCTCCTAGTAACTTTTGTCATTTTTTCCAGAAACAAGGGCCCCGAATACTTTCAGTGATAATGGAAACCCATCACACGCTTTTACGAACAGATCTAAGAGATATTCAAATTCTGGTGGTGGAAGTGGCTGATAAAAGGCATTGAGCAGAATAGTTCTTTGGAGTGTAGTGTATTCAGCCCCCTTAAATTATAAATTGGAGAATCTACCACCCTTGAGCTTTTGAGGACATGCTTTTTTTGAGAAGAAAAAAACGTGAATATATTAGAATATAAACGGTACATATAAGCGCATAATCTCGGCTATGAAGAGCAATAGCGAGAATTCCAAACATACGGCCGGTTATATCGACTCACTTATATGAAAGGAGCATGAAGAAAATTTTCGGAAAGAAAATTTTCGGCCTCCCCATATCGGGAAATCGGGATTTGCAGCCCACTAGGAATATTCTTCATTAGGATTGTAGAAAATTATAATAGGAAAGTTTGAAAGAACCAAAAATATTGGTCCTTCAAACAATAAGACAAAACTGATTTGGATTGGAGATCAGCTATTGTGAATGATTGAGAAACTAAACAGCAACAAAAATGAAAAGATATCACCCCTGTAATATCGTGCATATCAGTATAATCGACTACTGAGTAATCAGCCACGCTTGAAAGAGATTGGCAGGCTGACAGAATAAAACATATGTAGTATAGCTTGCCGATCCGGTTATCAGGCTCGCTTGCATTTGATTACTTCTGGCTCGCTTGTATTATGTGTCCACCTCGCTTGAAAACATAAAACCCGGCTTGCTTGTATACAAAAATAGGCACTAACACTAGTAAGAGAAAAGTTCCACAGTCAGGCAATCAGATTGAACAGCATGTATGATAGCCTGAATAATATGATATTCTCGACAGGCTCGCTTGTATTGAAATCATCAGGCTCGCTTGAAATTTTGTCCATTCCGGCTGTAGACATAAAACCCGGCACGCTTGTATATTGTGTGGGCGGCCAACTTTGAGGGACTGTACAGTCCCTCTTGTGATACATAAAACTAATCTTACGCCTTTGAGTGATAGATTCAAACTTTAAAATTATAGTGCCCTGCAAAAAATCTGAAGACATTACAGGCATAACAAAAAACTTAGTATTACGATGTTATGGAATTGGGATGGAAGTTTGCCAGAAAGATAGTCCATCTCTGAACAGCTGGACCTGCATAATCCCAAAATCAGAGTTCAATCCTTTTCTGGACAGACCATCGGCTCTTGTATTGTTTTCTCTGTATATATGATTGATAGGTGGTTTGTTGAGTGTGGCCCATAAACTTTTAACCCTTTGTAACCAGCCCAGTAAACCAGGCCGCATCATGACCATAGCTCCAGTGACCCAACCAATAACGACCTGTGAATCCCCATATACATGTACCCCCTGAATTTGAAGATAGACAGCAAATCGAAGAGCACCCCATAGTGCAATAAGTTCTGCCTTGTTGTTGGATCCCCGACCAGCATTCCAATAAATATGTACCCGTTCCCTCTGAGAAATTTTAATCCAGGCACCGCATCCCATCAGGCCGTCCTCACAGGCACCATCAAAGTAAATCGCAGGAATTGAGATCTCATGAGGTCTAATGCGCTTGGAGCAATCCGTGATAGAAACGCAAGGGGATGGGCGTTCCTCCATCCAACCAAGTATGTAAGTGAAAACCTGTGAAATCTGGAAAGGCGTTTCCTCAAAAATCAATCTATTTCTACCCCGCCATACCTCCCATATGAAAAAGAAAGGCAAAGATTTAAATTTTCCTTTTATTTTATCCCATTCAAGAAGTCAGAAGTCAGAAGGAGCCCACGCAGAACCCATGTAGTGAATGGAAAAGAGCTTCCACAAATGCATGATGACGGGGCATCTAAAGAATAGATGGTCTATTGATTCCAGGTCAGCACAGCATATGTGACATCTATAGGGTCCTGAGAAGCCTCGGCGGAGCAGGTTTTCACCCGTGAGGATCCTACCCTTCCAGACCAACCAACCGAATAGCACAATCTTGGTAGGTATCTTCCTCCGCCAGAAAGGATAGAAAGAGGTTGACATTTGATCCCTATAAGAAGCCGAATTAAGGACCCTGTATACATCTTTGACAATAGGCGCTCCATCATGAATGGGGCCATCCCATTCAATTATATCAACACCAGCATTCCAACTAAAACCTACTTCTCTGAAAGCGTCCCGAAGCAAGTCCCATTCATCCGCCACATTCGCCGGTAAACCCAGCTAGACCGCACTTTTGAATTCTGGAGCACCGAAGGACCAGACTCTAATAGTCTGTGATATGAACATTATACCCCTGTGTGAAAGGCAGTGCACCAGTAGCTGAGAGGGGCCGTGACATGTGGGGAGACCGATAATTTTTTTCAATGTGAAAGGGATATTACCCCCATCCCTAAACTGCCATGCAAGCCTGTCGGATATATGACAAATAATCTTCTTGAAGCTGTTCCAAATGGCCGATATAAACCTGAGGTGGGGAAAATTTGAACATAGAATTTGCTGTAAGATATCGCCATTAATATATTTGCATTTGATTACAGCATTCCAAATACCATTTCCATGTAAAGCTTTCCAAAAGGATTTTATAAGCAGCGCCATTTGAAAGTCCTCGTGTTGAGAATCCCCCAACCATCGTGCTCCTTAGATCTGCAAAGGCGCTCCAATTTAACTAGATGTATTTTATGAGTCATAGAAGCCCCTCCCCATAAAAATTTAGCCATAATTCGATTCAATATTTTGATGATTCCATCAGGAATATAGTACAGATGTCCCCAATATACCAACATTTGTGATAGTACCGCCTGGATTAAGATTACCCTACCGCCCAAGGATAACCACCTATGTGTCCATCCCGAAATCTTCCGGTGGAATTTGTCAACCATCCAGGTCCAATCCTGGATCTTATATCCACACGGTTTGATCCTGAAGCCCAAGTATGTGAACCCGACAACAGCCTCCCTAATGTCGATCCCCATGAATTCAGCGATAAATTCAACCTCCTGCAAGTCTCCATATTCATATATAATAAAGGATTTGCTTTTGTTAATATTCAGACCTGTGGCAGCTTGAAAACGATTAAACATTAAATGTATATAGAACCGGTGGTTCCGTTTCAGATATCCATACAAAAGCAGATCATCGACAAATAAGGAATGTGAACAGGAAACTTCATTGGAGAAGGAGAAGCCTTTAATACAACCCCGCCTCTCCGCACTATGCATAATACCACTGAAACTATCCATGATAAGAATGAATATCAATGGGGAGAGCGCGCAGCCCTGCCTCAATCCACGCCCAGCAGCAAAAAAGGTAGTTGGGATACCGTTTATAAGAACTGCAAATCGAACTGTAGAGATGCAGGACATTACCCATCTAATAATCCTTATAGGGAGACCAATCTTCATGAGCACAAGCCTAATATATGACCAATCAATTGAGTCATAGGCCTTATGTAGATCCACTTTCATCAAAATAGCCTTCCGTTTCTCCGAATGAATGGAGTGTACAACTTCTTGTGCAACTGCCACTGCATCATGGATGGAGCGCCCCTTCAGGAATCCATATTTCTCTTTTGAGATACTGTCTGATAATATTCCTTTGAGACGTTCAGCTATAATCTTGGAGTTTATCTTGTAGAGCACATTACACAGAGAAATCGGTCTGAAGTCTGTAAATTATTGGGCGTCATTCAATTTAGGAATCAGTGCAATGAAGGTAGAATTAAGGTTTGTCGGCATGTCTCCCGTTGTTCTGATATGTTCAATGATCTGGGTCAACTCCTTCCCCATCAAATCGAAGAAGTGTATGAAGAATTCCGCAGGCCACCCATCCGGCCTCGGACATTTATCCGAAGAAAATGCTTTAAGGACCTTTAATACTTCATTCCCTGAAACTGCACAATCCAAGATCGAAATGGCCTCAGCATCAATAAATCTATTGACATGCTCTAAAAGCCATACCTGGTTCTCATAATCGATGCTGGCCTTCTCATAATCGATGCTGGCCTGCCTCGAGTAGAAGGATGAGAAGTAAGCTAGCGCTTCTTTTTGGATTTCCTGTGAAGTATAAGCCACTGAGCCATCCTCTCGTTTAATGCACCATATAGTATTCCTATTCTTTCTCCCATTTGCAAACTTGTGGAAGTACTTTGTGTTTAAATCACCCTCAGCCAGCCACATAATTCTGCTCTTCAACCTCTAGGTGACCTCTTCAATCCTGAGGATTTCTCTTTTTCTTTCACCAAGCCTTATTAGTTCTTGTAGAATGTTCTCGTCGGGATGAGCAATAATAAAAGAGGATATAATCACTTTCATCACTCTCTGTATTTCCCAATATTCCTTTTTAAGATTCAGTTTCTTTTGACGTTCCCATGTCTTGGAGGCACTCTTAACCTTTTGAAGTCTGTAGTGAAAGAAATCCCAAACATCTGCAAACGGCATGTCATATTCTGCGCTCCAAATCTCCTCAACCATACTTGTGTATTGCGGGTCTTCGAGCCATATTCTATTGAACTTGAAGGGTCGACCAAGCACTTCTTCATTTTTGGACCAAGAGAAAGAAATTGGCATATGGTCGGAGATATCAGATACCAGGATCATCGATCTTGGGTTCTGTATGATGTCCGCGACAGATTCTTTCACCATCACCCGATCAAGCCTCTTACCAATGTAATTATCACCCCCACGTTTATTGGTCCAAGTTGGCGCCATTGGAAGTGGCCTAATGTCCTTCAGCCCTTGTGTGTAAAATATGTCATTTAGAAAACCAGCGAGGGGATCCAAACGAGCAGCTTTGCCCCAAATCTCATCCGCATTAAGGGTTGAATTGAAATCACCCATCATTATAAGGTTTGGCAGTGCCAAAATGCCCGACGCCTGCATTCTATTCCAAAAAGCCACCCTATTAGCGTATGGAGCATATATGTTAATAAGATTAAATTTGCCTGGCATACCTCTGAGTCGCCCAGATAGTAGAATACCCCCAAAAAAGCTAAATGCCCTGAAAGCAACAAAATCGGGATTCCAAATGGCGATCAACCCTCCAGACCGGCCACTTGAGTTAATCGCCACCGCCTGCCATCCTTTCCTGATGTTTAAAAACATATTAATAGCCTTCATACGAGTGGACATGGTCTCCTATCCCAAAAATACGATAGGGTTCCTGGTATTAAAAAATTCCTTTAGGCAATTGTATTTGGGGGCATCGCCCAAACCCCGCAGATTCATTGAAATAATGTGATTCATGAGAGTGATTTTCACGGGTGGCTTGCTCTAAGCGCCCTGGTTGAGCCCTGTGGTCCATCATAACCAGCAATATGAACATCTGATAGGCCGACATCATCATCGGAAAACAGAGACACAGACTTTAACTTGCCTTTGTTCAGCCTACACGCAGCCTTTGCCTTCTTATTAAGAGAGTATATAGCTGTGGATAAGCCAGAAGATTTCTTTGGTGGTGAGGGAATAGGTTTGTCAAAGACCGTTAAGGCAGCTAGGTCAATGTTGGGGTTCCCCAACAGCGAATCAATATCGCTTCCTATTGAATTCCTAGGTGAGTCATATAGGTTTATAGGGCCAGATTTGTCTGGTGGATTGTGTGACGAGGCTAAGTTAACCCCACAGTTCGAGTAGTCATCTATCAACAGGCCTGTACGAGAAGATTCCCCCCCATATAAAACCGGTTTGTACAGAGGTGGGTCATTCTCCGGAGAGCTCAATTCACCAGAATGTATAGGAACCATGACTTGTAAGGCCTCATTGTGTGATGTAGGCTCTGTCCCCATTGATTTCCCTACCTTACTACAAGAGATGGTATTATTGTCTGGAAAGTTTGAGTCATTTGGGCCAAAGGAAGGGCATGGGACCGGGCCATCCATGTCATCCGGAATATTTATGGCATGTGATGGATCAGAATTTGTCGTATTATCGGTTTGTGGCTGAAGAACCCTATACAGTTTACTACCAACAGAAGGATGGCGTGAAATATTAGGAGGAACCATAGAATCCGAAACGGCAGAGACAGTTTGGCCATTTACAATTTTGTAAGGTTCATCATCATGGGGTATATTGAAAGACATACCTTTTTTATCACCACCCGATGTGCCTGAGCCCCCATTGTGTCTTCCTTCATCGCCCAAAGCCAATTGACCCTGTCCCGCTTTGCTAATATGAAGCCTGAAAGGGCAATGATCCCTAAGATGGCCTGTTTTATGGCAAATCAGGCATCGAAAGGGTATGCCCCAAAAATCAATGCGTTGACGGTGCCTTCTGTTGCACCAAAGCAAATCAACATCACCTGGGAGGTCAGCCATATAGTTTATCTCAACCAAAATCCACGCAATCCGCTTATCAGCAGTGCCCACAATGCTGGGGTCGATATATTTGGTATCGCCGATTGAGTCACCAATTGAGCGCAGTGCCTTGAGAGTCCAGAACTCCAAGGGTAAACCAGGCAGTTTTACCGATACCAATCTGCTTCGAGGGGCCTCCAACACCGGATTAAAACCAATATACCAAGGTATAATCTGTAAAAAAACATCTTCCCCGAACCCAAGTGCAATCTGTGACCTTGTGGACGTCCTTTTCATTCATGAAATGAACACTGAACCATCCGTTAATAAGCTTACTGACAATGGGAGAATATCCAATAATGGATTTCCATTTCTTATTGACCCATGAAGCCGAATCAAAGTCCTCGCAGTCCGGGAATACCCATCTACAAACAATGGCCCTATGCTGTAAACTCATTACCCGGATACAAAGATCATCGTAGTCCAGAGGAACCTCTTTTATCTCCATCCTTTGTTTGAAAACCTTCTTCTTACGACGGCGAACTCTTCTATGATAATGTCCTCTGGACCGATATTTTGACAAATTTTTAGACTCAGAGGAATCTAAAAATGCCTGCTTAATGATAGCGTCATCTGTTTGAAAGTCAGGTAATATGAAACCTTCGCCACCTTGCGCCCTGTCATCCATTTAAGATTTGTGTCCCTTGCTGCTCATGTTGGAGGGTATTTCCCTTTGTAACATTGAAAAACTCCGATGCGATTGATTTTGGGCTATAAGACCTCCGACGCAGTCTCCACCATTGATCTATTGTTTTGATCGGGCGGACCTGCGCCGATCGCACCTCCCGCCCCGATCGCAATCGCAACATTCACCGTGTCACCCTTTGTTCCACTCCAACTGCGATTCGCCGATCCAATCTCAGCCGTCTGTTTAATCCACAATCCGACAACCATCGCACTTCCCGCCCCATCTCAATCAGAACTTTTGTAATGTGTCACACTTGTTCCCCCTTATTGCGATTTCCCAACTAAATCACAACCGTCCATCCGTTCGGAAATCAATGGCCCAGATCTTATCGCATCGCGTTCCGCCACTCTTTCCCTCTTTCCCCTCCGATCAGATCTCCACCGTCGATCTCCTTGTTGATCCAATGACCATCACATCGTTTCTCCTATCGCAATCGCGATGTTCAATCGCTACCACTCTTCGCCCTTTGCGATTGTGATTCGCCAATTTGATCCTGGCCGTCCATTTCTTCAGATCAGACGGCTATGATCTAATCGTGCCCCCCATCATTTTCTCCATCGGATGCCCTTATTAACTGCAACTTTCAATCTCCGCCGTCGATCTCCTCCTGAGATCTGACGGTCCAAAACTAATCGCCCTTCGCCATGGTTGGGTCCCACTGCATACGATCATTTTCGTTACATTTTCATTCATTTTAATGCATTCCGCCTATTTTCATAAACCATTCCAAGGATTAATCTCCGCTATCGACCTTCGTCACCAGACTATGATCTGACGATCCATGCTCATTTCTCCACCAAAACCGTATTTGTCACTGTTTACGCCATATTATTGCATTATCCACCATTGTTTCATCTAAAACCACCATCGTCGCGCTATCACTCGACCCGCCCTCCATAGCCACCTTCCTATGCATAGATTTCATAACTGAGTTTCATGTTCTGCAGGGTTATCAGGTGGTGAAAGCCGCCATGATTCAAAATCTCTGTACAGTCACAGAGAAACAGGAAAGGACCATTTCAAAGAGCCGAACTCATGAAGAAAGGTCTGAGAAAACGTATGACAGGGCTCGCATTAAAGGGACAAAGTTTAAACTCTGTGAAGTCTTCCACATAGTCATTAAAGCATTGATTTCGCAGTCAGAGACAAGCGTGGAAGCGGCAAAGAGTATCAGCAAGAAAATAGTGTTTAAGGCATGTTATTGAAGATTTTGAGCCTTAACCCAATGATTTGAAGGCAAGAACTAGATCAAAGACATCATGGATATCTTAGAAGGTCCAGCGCACAGAAAAGAATGCTATCGGGTTTTCACATCAGCAGATTGTTCTAAAGGACCAAGCGCCCATATTGTTCCTCTATTTACCGTGTTCCAAAAGAACATTCAGCCTGACCACAGTCCTAAGCTATCAGAGCATTTGATATGCAGCATGGCGCACTTCACTGTGATTCATTTTCCTTTTTGTTTATTCACCAAAAGTACCACAGAGTACTACAGCCAGAGTGCATCAGAGCCATACTGGAGTAAATGGAAGACTGAAGAAGATCATTCGTTCGCCCAAAGAATGCCAGAGATAAATGCACGGGAGTTAAAACAGAATGGGCTTCGGCCCTCTTTCTTTTCTGAGATTAATGCTTCATTTAGTGTTTCACCTACCTCCTCTGCTCTCTTCAGCTGTAAAATGCAAGAGGAAACTTATTGTAAAGGTTGTTGTTGATCAGTTATCAGAGAATTGTAAGATGTTTCTCTTGAGATAAGTCTCTGTGTAAAGTTGTAAGATAGGCTGAGGAAGATGTTTTCAGACTGAGTATTCAGCTATTGGCAATGTTGTACTTGACTGGTATTGCTATTTAATATGACAAGCACATTTCTTTGGATCCTGATCTAAAGCAGCGGTGATGTTTTCCTATCTCTGTGTTTTAATTCGCTTCATTTCGTTTCTACTGGCTTGCATCAGAATATTGACATAGGATTTACCCTTGTTAGGTACCCTATGTTTCTGCTCTCCTTGTCTTTGATGTTTTCTACTAAATGTGTTATCTAAGAATTGATTTCAGTTGATTTAACCAGTGTAGTGGATGTTATTGCCTGCTCTCTGATGTATGAATTAAATGAATCTGTTCTTAGATGTTCTTGTTAGGATTTCGCTGGAAGATTTGGGAACACTGGGGATTAGAGTTAAGCCCTATCCACTAGGATCCTTGTACGACCAGCTAGCCTTTCTAAGATCCCTCAAGCTGGAGGCCGAAGCATTGAGAGTTCAAAGTCTCTCTTTGATCTCAGGTCTTTAACTTTGTGTTCTAATATGTGTTGTTTCCTCCTCTCCTACCATTCCACACCACACTATCATCTTTAAGATCCAACGTTTTAGATGACTAGCCCAATTGAAAGAATGCATATTAATTAGCAAGAAAATCCTTTCCCGACTCTATTTCCCAATGCTTTTGAATGCTTCCTGGAATATTTCACCTCTGCCTAAACCCTCTTTTCTCATCCTTGTCTTACATTGAACCCTTCTTTCCTGATAACCAGCAACCAAACAAAAAATAAAACGAACAAACCTTGTGCCTATAACTAGCCTAACATCTTAACACTGAGATTTAAAGTCATATACCTTTGACATATCATAGAGAGATCCCTCTCTGGACCCAGGAGGGCTAGATCCTAAGGTCTGAAAGCGGTTTGATGTTGTCTCATCTTCTGGTCTTGCCAATCTGGCCAAAAAATGGGAACCCCAACAGGGGGTTAGGGTTTTGGGGGTTAAATGGAATCCACACTTAAATGGGTTAGGTTTTTAGGGGTTTAAGGTGTTGAATTGGTTAGGGATTTTGGGGTTTAGGGGCTTAAATGGGTTAGGGGTTAACGAGTTAGGGGTAGGAGTTAAGGGTTTAGAGGTTTAGGGTTTAGGGGTTAAATGGGTTAGGGGTTTAGAGGTTTAGTGGTGGTAAATGGGTTAGGGATTAAGGGTTTAGAGGTTTAGGGTTTAGGGGGTTAAATGGGTTAGGGGTTAGGAATTAGGGTTTAAGGGGTCAAGGGTTAAGGGGTTAGAGGTTTGGGTGTTTAAGGGGTTGAATGGGTTATGGGTTTGGAGTTAGGGTTTAAGGAGTTATAGGTTTAGGGTTTAGGGGGTTAAATGGGTTAGGGTTGGTTTAGAGGTTTAGGGGGTTAGGGGCTTTAGCAGTTAAGGATTTTAGGGGTTAGAAGTTAGGGGTTAATGGGGTTAAATGGTTTAGGTTTTTAGGGGTTTAGGGTGTTGAATTGGTTAGGGGTTGGGAATTAGGGTTTAAGGGGTTAGGGATTAAGGGTTTATAGGTTTAGGGTTTAGGGGGTTAAATGGGTTACAGGTTTAGAGGTTTAGGGGGTTAAGGGATTTAGCATTGACGGATTTTAGGGGTTAGGGGTTAGGGTTTGGGGGTTAAATGGAATCCACACTTAAATGGGTTAGGTTCTTAGGGGTTTAGGGTGTTGAATCGGTTAGGGGTTGGGAATTAGGGTTTAAGGGGTTAGGGGTTAAGGGTTTTGAGGTTTATGGTTTAGGGGTTAAATGGGTTACATGTTTAGAGGTTTAGGGGATTAGGGGATTTAGCAGTGAAGGATTTTAGGGGTTACGGGTTAGGTTTTTGGGGGTTAAATGGAATCCACACTTAAATGGGTTAGGTTTTTAGGGGTTTAGGGTGTTGAATTGGTTAGGGGTTGGGAATTAGGGTTTAAGGGGTTAGGGGTTAAGGGTTTAGGGATTAAGAAATAGGGTTTAAGGGGTCAAGGGTTATGGGTTGGGAATTAGGGTTTAAGGGGTTAGGGGTTTTGGGGTTTAAGGGCTTAAATGGGTTAGGGGTTAACGAGTTAGGGGTAGGGGTTAAGGGTTTAAAGGTTTAGCTTTTAGGGGTTAAATGGGTTAGGGGTTTAGAGGTTTAGTGGGGGTAAATGGGTTAGGGGTTAAGGGTTTAGAGGTTTAGGGGGTTAAGGGTTTAGGGGTTAGGAATTAGGGTTTAAGGGGTCAAGGGTTATGGGTTGGGAATTATGGTTTAAGGGGTTAGGGGTTAAGGGTTTAGAGGTTTAGGGTTTAGGGGGTTAAATGGGTTATAGGTTTAGAGGTTTAGGGAGTTAGGGGATTTAGTAGCGAAGGATTTTAGGGGTTAAGGGTTAGGTTTTTTGGGGTTAAATGGAATCCACACTTAAATGGGTTAGGTTTTTAGGGGTTTAGGGTGTTGAATTGGTTAGGGATTTTGGGGTTTAGGGGCTTAAATGGGTTACAGGTTTAGAGGTTTAGGGGGTTAGGGGATTTAGCAGTGAAGGATTTTAGGGGTTAGGGGTTAGGGTTTTTGGGGTTAAATGGAATCCACACTTATATGGGTTAGGTTTTTTGGGGTTTAGGGTGTTGAATTGGTTAGGGGTTTTGGGGTTTAGGGGCTTAAATGGGTTAGGGGTTAACGGGTTAGGGGTAGGGGTTAAGGGTTTAGAGGTTTAGGGTTTAGGGGTTAAATGGGTTAGGGGTTTAGAGGTTTAGTGGGGGTAAATGGGTTAGGGGTTAAGGGTTTAGAGGTTTAGGGTTTAGGGGGTTAAGGGTTTAGGGGTTAGGAATTAGGGTTTAAGGGGTTAGGGGTTAAGGGTTTAGAGGTTTAGGGTTTAGGGGGTTATATGGGTTACATGTTTATAGGTTTAGGGGGTTACGGGATTTAGCAGTGAAGGATTTTAGGGGTTGGGGGTTAGGGTTTTGGGGGTTAAATGGAATCCACACTTAAATGGGTTAGGTTTTTAGGGGTTTAGGGTGTTGAAATGGTTAGGGGCTGGGAATTAGGATTTAAGGGGTTAGGGGTTAAGGGTTTAGGAGTTAGGAAATAATGTTTAAGGGGTCAAGGGTTATGGGTTGGGAATTAGGGTTTAAGGGGTTAGGGGTTTAGGGTTTAGGGGATTAAATGGGTTAGGATTGGTTTAGAGGTTTAGGGGGTTAGGGGATTTAGCATTTAAGGATTTTATGGGTTAGGAGTTAGAGGTTTTGGGGTTTATGGGCTTAAATGGGTTAGGGATAGGGGTTAAGGGTTTAGAGGTTTAGGGTTTAGGGGTTAAATGGGTTAGGGGTTTAGAGGTTTAGTGGGGGTAAATGGGTTAGGGGTTAAGGGTTTAGAGGTTTAGGGTTTACAGGGTTAAGGGTTTAGGGGTTAAGAATTAAGGTTTAGGAGGTCAAGGGTTATGGGTCAAGGGTTAAGGGGTCAAGGGTTAGTTTTCTGCAATAACATAATTCTCCAATCCCATACACTTCTGCTTGGAATGCCACACTTAGCATTCCTTTCCTTTTCGGATAATATTCTTTATCCCCTTACATCCATACCTAGGAAAATAAACTTCATTTCAGTTTAATCTTGTGAAACGAAAGTGGAAGATAAGAGGACCCATTCCAAGAAGGGCATCTCACTCAATGTTCAAATAATATTGTTTATCCCCTTACATCCATACCTAGGAAAATAGACTTCCTTTCAAGTTAATCGCGTGACACTGAAGTGGAAGATAAAGTGATCCATTCCAAGAAGCTCATCTCACTTCAAAAAGTTCTCAAGATTTCCAAGAATTTATAACGATATTAAGGTGTTATGCATTGTCTCCTTTATCACCTCATTGCATTTAGTCAATTGTTTTTTAAATTTAAATTTATTCATTAATTTCAAAAAAAATATTATATATATATATATAGTTGTTTTTATTTTGATTTATGTTTTAGAATTTTATTTTATTTATATTAATATATCAACTAGTTTTATATAAAATATTTTTAGTTTTTTATATAATATTGATATTACAAAATATTGTAACAAATTTTATTTAATTAAATCTTCATGTATTTTTTATCATTAATAATAATAAAATAATTTAAAATAAAATTATAAATTTTTTATTTTTTATCATTTTTAATTTTAATAAAGTACTATTAAAATTATATAAAGTACCAATTCTAAAGTACCGAGAGTTTTATATAAAATAAGGTACCAATTCTAACAACTTAATAATTTTGGCATTTTATTATAGGAATAAAACTCTAGGACAAGAGTTGAAAAAAATCTAGGATGAGAGTTTTTAAAACTCTCATCCGAGAGTTTTTTTAACTCTCATCCGAAAGTCTTCCCGAGAGTTTCCGTCAATAAAACTCTCGGACGAGAAAATGCATAACTCTCATCTGAGAGATTTTTAACTCCGGTTAAACCCAATAAAACTCTCGGACGAGAGTTTTTAAAACTCTCGGTCGAGAAATAGAGTTGACTATTTTCTCGGACGAGAAATTAAAAATTTCTCCCAAATTCTAGCCGTCCGCCAAAAAGTGTTTCCCAACTTCGCGATTTCACCCAAATACACTTCCAAATTCCCAATTGAAAACACAATCTAGTACAATAATTTTCCTTTTTATTTGTTAAATTCTTGGCAGAAGTGCATTCAAATCTCACTATGGATAGCTGAGTTGGGGAATTAACTCATTCGTACTGAGGAGGAAAGTAAAAACTAGTGACAAAGATAACAACATGCATTTAAAATGGCAAGAGAAAGGTGACAACACAGTTCTGAAGGTGCATTGCCTTACAAAACCCAAGAAAAATCCCTCTATATGATGCATGTAATCTCAGTCGTTCAACACAAAAAAAACCTTAATTCTCAACCGTGGATCTAGAGCGTGAAAGGGTGAGCATTAAATTTTCCACCTTCCACTCTATTCCATACCAAAGTTTCATACATGTAATAAACGATCGATAGAAACCATGTTATGTGAACCATTGAAACAAGTATGCCACATCAACCAAACACAATATGTATGCCATGTAACTGTAATTCCATGTCAACCCAACTCATTAGCTACATACCATTCACACAGAATATAGCTTATTAATACATGTGCCACACCAACCTAGTGCATGACTCGTGTCATATAAATCAAACCATTAACGCTATCATATATTGAATATGTATGCCACCATAACAATAACAAATAAACCATCATATAAACCATGTATCTAACTATTTTCGAAATGTCAAGCTATCCTACATTGAAAAAAGAACCAAAATTTGCTTGTTGGATATAAATTAAATTAACCCAAGCCATAAGACCAAACAACATGAATGCAACATACACTTGGTATTTCTTGATATTTGATGTTGGTGTATCAAAATTTCAATATTTAATACTAAAGTCAAGAGAACTATCAACATAGATATAACCCTTTGCATATAAACCAATGGTTATGAACCAAAATAAAATTTTTCCACCTCTCATATATAATATATGCATTTAAATTGAACCTTTAAGCATGCTATAATCATCATGAGATCAAACATGTCATTCAATTTGCGATGATGCCATATAGCCTGTAGCATATGATATATTGACATATGCAATAATAGCTCAAAGAAAACCAATAACATTGAGAGTTGAAGCAACATTTTTAATGCATTTCATTTATTCATGTGCATGCATGTATTATTTAAATTCTAAATATGCTTTATAGTTCTTCATGTGGTATCTTTCCTAAACTTTGGTCATGATAGAGTGTACAAATTTGTTAGATGTCAAAATTTGACAAAAAGTGCGGGGTAATTTTGTAGCCTTAAAAAAAAAAAATCAATCAAACAAACAAACAAACATAACTATTATCAATACATGTTATCCTCCAACCAAATTCTAGTTAGTTCCACATGTCATCCTCCAAACAAGTTCTAGTCAATGTCACATGTCATCCTAAAATAAGACCTACTAAAAGTAGAAAATTGTAATTATAGAAATGTGCCAAATGATATGGAATGTCTAGTAGTAAACGAAAATTGGTCACATGTGCCCCTAATAATGTACGAAAGAGGGTTTAATGATAGCCAAAGTGTAGATCCTCACGAACTACTAAGTGTAATGTACCCAAACAATTCCTATGTTCTATGGACCATATCAAATTATCAATAAAATTGGTCAAGTAGCCTATGGGTTGGATTTTCTAGATAAAATGTACATTCATAATATTTTCCATGTATCGTGTCTCAAGAGAGTGATGGGAGAACACCAAAAAAAACAAACAACACTTCCTATCTTGGATGACAACTATAAAGTTATATTACAATGAAAAGAGAATAAATTGTGTTCCAAAGTAATTAAGAAATATCTTATTAAATGGAAGAACCTATTAGAAGAGGATTCTTCGTAGGAGATAGATAAAAAAATTTCAACAACATTATTTGTTCACATTGCTTTGAGGACAAAACATCTCTAAAGATAAAGGAACTATTATACTAAAAATAATAACAAGATATTAGGCAATTAATTACAGGAAATAATAAAATAAATAAAGATAAATAAAATAATCATATTTAATGGGGCCCTCATTGTAAATATATCATCTCATTCATTTTCTCTTATATGATGTAAATTATTTTAATGGCATGAGTAATTTAAATATTTTTTTATTGCTTTAGAGCAATCCATATTTTTTTTAGATACACGTCACATATAGAGGAAACCACCTAATGGACAAATAACTTAATAACAAGTTCATGTTATTTTATCTTGTTACACAATTACAACATGATCGAAGGCTACATAGTCTAATAAAAGGCCTAAAGTCTACCTCCATGCTTTGCATCATGTGGTTGACGAGACTTGAACCTTGGTGGGGGTCATATTATTATTTGAAACTTGATGTCTCCTATAGATTGGTGCCTATAAGATATTTATATAAAAAAGATTTATAGTTTTCGCTCGTAAGGGTTTCCACGAATATGTTGTGTTAATTTTTGAATTTATGATATTTATGTTTTATGAAATTTGATAGGATTTAAATAAGTAAAAAGATGTAATTATACTCATTCGCACCCCCCGCCCCCCCTACCGCCCTATATAATTGCCAGTCCAACAAATCAAGTAGTCTTTTGATATCAGTAGAATCTATACTAAGACTGAGCAATGTGGTATTGTGAATGCATTAGGAATTTTCCTATATTGATGTGGAACATGAATTGATAGAACTTATAGAAGATTCATCAAGCCTTTGGAGCATCTTGTGCTATAGAAGATTCATTGGACATTTTAGTGAAAAATCACAAATGGGAACTATATGTTTACATTTGCGAATATGCAATCATCACATAATCTTGTTGAGTCAAAGTCTAGACACATGGAGGTAACCTAGGAATGTTAATGGAGTTTTACAAAAGGAGTCTCAAGTCATCAGATGGAAAATCTCATAATCATCACATAACATTCCTAAGGGCAACGAAAGATGGATAAGTGTGGCTTGTGGTGGTTTTTGAGGTATGTTTCTTGAGGATAGAAGATGAAGAAATGTGGTTTGTGCTCTCCCTTAGATTCAAGAGATCTCTTCCTACCATCTCTGTCTCAAGTCCCTCCACTTTTAGAGAATCAATGTTAAGGATGCCAACCTCACTAGGCTTCTTAGAAGCCATAATCACATATTACATGCTCTCAAGCTCGTGAAGTGTTGTGGATTATCTAGTATTTGAATTTTGGAGATTGCTTTCTAAAACCTAATTTCCATTTAGTTTTTAGTTGTAGTTAGCAAAATAAATTGTAAACCACACAATTTAAAACACAACAAAAATTCAAGGATCATTCAAGATAGTGTTTTCGAAATTAATTAACCTATGTAGAATTGTTGTGTAGCTCTAGCAGAAATGCAGATTTATCATCATGGAATTGTAGAGTATATCATTCTTTATGGGTGTTTGGATGCTTTTGGGAGTGGGAGCGAGGGTGGTGTTAATCACTCTTATCCTCTTGTTACTTAAAGTCAATTTTGGCTCTAGATAAAAATTCCAACTCTAGCTCTAATAACTGTAGCAATGACTTTAAAAAGATACATAACTATAAATAGATAAATCCATAAATACAATGGTATATAGTTATGATTACTTATCCACATAACAATAACAATTTTGGCTAATCAATTCATCCTTACATTCACCTCAGGCACCTTATATGTAATAGTTTTTGAATAAAACATTGAAAAACAAATATTAACTTGATATGAGAGTAAATGAGAACCATGTATAAGTTTTTTATTTTATTTTTCATTTATATTAAAAAATATAAATTTAATGGAAAAATGGTATAAGTTCATAAAAACTTTATATATATATATATATATATATATATATATATATATATATAAAATTTTGATTTAAAATCACATTAATGAAAATAAAACTATTTTAAAAATATATATTATAATAAAAAAACTTGTCTCATAAATTCTAAATTAAATAAAATTTATATTTTAAAAAATCCATAAATTTATATTATTAATAATATTTTAAATATAATATAATTTGTTTTTGAAATTTTTTTTTTTAAATAATTTTAATAAAAATACATAATGTTGAATTTTTCTCAATATATTTTCATGGAAAAATAATATTTTATTGAAATAGAAAACTTAAAATTATATTATTAATAATATTTTGAATATAATATAATTTGTACTTTAATAAAATTTAAATTTAAATATATATAATGAAAATACATAATATTAATATTAAACACTTAATCATTTCCTATTTAGATAAAATTTAAATATATAATGAAAATATTAAATATTGAATACTTGAACATTTCATATTTAGATAAATGTTTTGTTATTAAAAGTAAGTTTTTTAAAAACATTAAAATTATTTAATTGGCATAGTATACAGCTTGAGGAATTCTAATGGTTAAGAACATGTGTTTCAAAATTAGAGGGGATAGAGTATATATGTTTTTCTAAACTTAGCAGTTAAATCACTAGGAGGAGGTGGATCCCTTGTCCCATAAACAAGGGGGTCTTATACAACAATTTGATGTCTAGTTTGGCCCTGACCTTAAAATTAGATAATTAAAAAAAAAAAATGATTATAAAAAAATATTAAATGAACAGTATGAATTTAATTTCCATAGAATATTCATAATAATATACACAAATTAAAGTTTGAAATTTCTCGATAATATAGTTATATTTTTTTTTGTCTTTTTAATTAAATTGATTATTGAAAAAATGTTATATGAATTGAGTAATGCTTTTTTTGGTAGGTGGTATTTATAAGCCATGTTATTAGTAACAAAACCAATTTTATATATTAAAAAATTCCATAGTAAAACAAGAGTAAATTTCCATAGTTAAGAATCTTATTCCATATTTTTTTAAATGTATATATGTTTAACTATATGTTAATTATTTCTATAATTGATAACCGTAATCATAATTTAAAATAACATTATAATTTATAAATTAGTTTTCGGGTAATTTAATTGGCAATGATTGTGAAAATGAAGTGTTATGTGAGAGGAGGTTGGATACTTAAATCATCTAAATTCAGGTGAAAATGAATTGTTATGAGAGAGGAGGTTAGAAGTTCAAATCCTCCTCATTCACATGTATTATAGTGGCAGAGATTTCATTTTATAATTAATATAAATAACTTAAAGTGATAATTTAGTTGGTTTTTATAATATTTTTAGTTTTGACAATGTGAAAAGTATAATGAAGTGTGTATTTTGATACTTGTTATAGACTGCTGCATATCAAAATTTACCAGTCATCTATATCTAGTTATATTATTATATCTTTTAAGAAATATAGATAAATTGAATTGGTTTATAACTACACTAGCTATATTATTATATCTTTTAAAAAATTAAATTAGTTTATATGAGATTTAATTCTCATGGTATCACATCTATCATGATCAATTTTAATAATAAGTTGAGCAAAAAATAGTGTAAAAGACCTTATCTCAAAAAGACATCAAAACAGAGGAGGATCACAGATTCCAAGTGACTCACCCTAGTAACAACATCCCACTATTAAACAAATTGTTCTTCCTCCTGAAAGTTGCTTTTCTGAAATGTACTTCCATAAATACAGATTTTAATATTACAGAATTAATATTAATTTTTCTGAAGTTACCTGGTACAAAAAAACCTTCTGAAATTTTACGTTCATGCATTTTGGCTTAGTCATCTTCACTTTCCACCGTGAATTCTTCCCCTAGTCGCTGCTGCAGCTGCTCCAATACTCCTCTCGCCCACTTTAGTTTCGGACAACCATTAACATAAAGCCTCTCTAATGACATCAATTGTTCTACCCCAGAAAGCTCTTGTATTTCATGGCATTCTTCAACATGTAATTCGATCAACTTTGTAAGCTGCCCCAACCCTGGTATGCTCTTCATCTCATGACAATCGTCAATCCACAATATTTCCAATGATATTAACGGTTGCAAACTCGGCAACTCTTTCAGTTTTCGGGATCCGACAATGTAGAGATGTTGAAGTTTTCCCAACCCACAAAACTCTCTTATTTGCCTCAATGCCAAACAAGAATACAACCACAGTACTTTAAGATTCGGGCAAATTCCCACAGGAAAGCCTACCTCGGATAATCCTGTGCCTTCCAAGATTAAATCATTTAGACTAAACAAGCATCTGTCATCGGTGGACAACAAATTATTGAACGCTATTTCCCCTGTTTCTCCTTCAACCGCTTCCCATGGAAGTTCCTGCAATGGACAATCCTGTACTCTTAGAATCTCAAGAGACTTCATCATAGCAAAATCCTGTGGTAAGTATTCTATCCCGCAATTGACTAATGTCAAAGTTTTCAACTGAGTCAACCCTCCAATGGAATCGGGCAAGCTTTTCAGATTCCGCGAAAACCTGACAGACAAATCATTCAAGCTCCTGAGGTAACCAAGCCAAGGTGGAAGCTCTTCCAACAAATCCCCTCCTCCTAATGTCACTACTTTCAAATTGCAGAAACTTACAATACCTCCTGGCAGTTCTGTCAAATCTGTTCCCTCCAGTAGCAATTCTTCCAAGAGCCGTTGATGCGCGAGTTGGGCAGGCAGTTCTTTCACATTCCTGCAATCTGAAAGATTTAAGTATTCCAGTGTGGTAATATTTCCAAGTGTTCCATTGGAGATGCTCAAATTGGAGCAAGACCGCAAACATAGATGTTTGAGTCGACTTAAATCCCCAAAAGTATCTGGAAGCATCCGCAAACTGCAGGCATCTTCCAAATTGATGTGCTCCAGATTCGTTAACTTTCCCAAGGAAGCAGGTAGCGACATCATTCTTCGACACCCTTTTAACTTAAGGTATTTCAAGGAGCACAGGTCACAGAATTCTTCAGGCAAAATTTCGAGTGAGATGCTTATGTCGGGAGGGCAATCTAGGACAATCTTTTCCAGGTGCTTCAGCTGCCCAATAGATTTTGGAAAGGCTGAAAGGGGAGCGACGATATTTAGCTCTCGCAATGGGATAGGGGCCTGCAATGTTTACCTCTAAACTATCAGAAAGAATGCTTCTTTTTTTTTCTTTTTCTTGTACACAATGGAATGAAATCAGAAAAAAAAGAAAAGAAAAAAGTAACCATACCTGAGATTGACGTTTCCACAATAGTTTTAACTTCCCTCCTGTTAATTCTAAAACTTTCAAATTCTCTATGGGAATCCATGAAGGCAGACAATAGTATGGACACCTATACCAGCGGAGCCATATAAGATTTGGCGACCGCGCCCTCCTCAATATGCGTTCTAAATAACCATCTTCACTTGCTACAAATTGCAAATTCAGAATACCACCACTACCGAAGTTATTGAATAAATGCCTCAAACAGTTCCCGAATACCTCATCACTCCATCTTCTGTACCATGACATTTCTGATCTTATCGTGTCGGATGAATAATGAAGACCTAAGGGATCAACCGTCTTGATTCCACGAACTTCAGTTATTACCTGTTAATTGATAAAAAAAATATACATTACACAGATCTATCTTTATCTTGATTCTCGATGAAACTAAATACTCTTCACTAAAGCAAAAACAAAGGCTTAAATGATTGAAGCACTTACACATGATGATTGCTCCAACCAGTCATCAATGGTGTTGGTTGTGTAATGCCAAAGACGGAGGGGCATTGATACTTGTTGGGCAATATTTCTTCCCATGTCTCTGATGTGGTCATGCATTTTTATCTCATTTTTAAGGTTTACTTCCAGTAGACATTTGTCTTCTAGATGTTGAAGCCCCACCACACCCCATATTTTTATTCCCAAATCTCTGTCCTCTCCTGTGAAACAACAAGCAATATCTAAAAATATTCGCTGATCCTCTTCCTCCAGTCTGTCATAACTGATTCTAAGTCTTTGCTGTATCTCCACAGGTAGTGTTTGGTGAACTCTATCCAATAGCTCCTCCCAGTAACTTTTGTCATTTATTCCAGAAACAAGGGCCCCGAATACTTTCAATGATAATGGCAAGCCATCACACGCTTTTACGAACAGATCTACTAGATCTTCAAATTCTGGTGGTGGAAGTGGCTGATAAAAGGCATATGAGCAGAATAGTTCTTTGGAGTGTAGTGTATTCAGCCCCCTTAAATTATAAATTGAAGAATCTAGCACCCCTGAGCTTTTGAGGACATGCTTTTTTTTTCAGAAGAAAAAAACGCTGAATATATTAGAATATAAACAGTACATAGAAACTGCATAATCTCAGCTATGAAGAGCAATAGCGAGAATTCCAAACATACTGGCCAGACATATCGACTCACTTATATGAAAGGAGCATGAAAGAAAATTTTCGGCCTCCCCATATCGGGATTTTACATCCCACTCAGAATATTCTTCATTCAGATTGTGAAAATTATAATAGGAAAGTTTGAAAGAACCAAAAATATTGGTCCTTCAGACAATAAGACAAAAATGATTTGGATTAGAGATCAGCTATTGTGAGTGATTGAGAAGTTAAACAACAACGAATATGTAATGTTATCTCCCCTATAATATCGTGTATATCAGTCAAAACAAGCTCTGATCAATCATCCCCGCTTGTTAGAAATTGGCCAACTCACAGATAAAACATATGTATCATAGCTTGCCAATTTGGACGGTCCCATCAGGCTCGCTTGCATTGCAATATTTCTGGCTCGCTTGTAATATGTGTCCGTCACTCATGATACCATTATACCCGGCTCGCTTGAAGACAAAAAAGGCACTAAACGTAGTATAAAATAGTTCACACAGTCAGGCAATCAGTTTTAGAGCATGTATGACAGCCCGAGAAATATGTATTTCTGGACAGGCTCGCTTGTATTGATATCATCTGGCTCGCTTGTAATATTTGTCCTTCTCGGCTGTAGACATCAAACCTGGCTCGCTTGTATATTGTGGAAGGCCAATATTGAAGGACTGTACAGGCCCTCTTGTTATACATTAAAACAAATCATGCACCTTTGATAAAACGATTCATCCTCTATTGAAACTCTGTGTGTCCAGTCTCATTAAGATTATAGTGCCCTGCAAAAAATCTGAAGACATTACAGTCATAACAAAAAATGTAGCATTACCACGTTATGGAATTGGGATAGAAGTTTGCCAGAAAGATAGACCATCTCTGAATAGCTGGATCTGCATAATCCCAAACTCCGAGTCCAGTCCTTTTCTGGACAGTCCATCAGCTCTTGTATTGTTTTCTCTGTATATATGATTGATAGGCGGTTTGTTGAGTGTGGTCCATAAACCTCTAACCCTTTGTAACCAGCCCAGTAGATCAGGCTGCATCATGACCATATCTCCAGTAATCCACCCAATAACTATTTGTGAATCCCCATATACATGTACCCCCTGAATCTGAAGATAAACAGCAATTCGAAGAGCGCCCCAGAGTGCAATTAGCTCCGCCTTGTTGTTGGACCCCCGACCAGCATTCCAATAGATATGAACCCGTTCCCGCTGAGAAATTTTAATCCAGGCTCCGCATCCCATCAGTCCCTCCACACAAGCACCATCAAAATATATCGCCGGAATTGAGATCTCATGAGGTCTAATGCGCTTGGAGCAATCCGTGACAGAAACGCAAGGGGATGGGCGTTCCTCCATCCAACCAAGTATGTAAGCGAAAACCTGTGAAATCTGGAATGGCGTTTCCTCAAAAATCAATCTATTTCTACCCCTCCAAACCTCCCATATGAAAAAGAATGGCAAAGATTTAAATTTTCCTTTTAGTTTATCCCATTCCAAAGCAACATTCAAGAAGTCAGATGGTGCCCACGCAGAACCCATGTAGTGATTGGAAAAGAGCTTCCACAAGTGCAAGATGATAGGGCATCTAAAAAATAGATGGTCTATTGATTCCAGGTCAGCACAGCAAATGTGACATCTATAGGGTCCCAAGAAACCTCGGCGGAGTAGGTTTTCACCCGTGAGGATCCTACCCTTCCAAACCAACCAACCGAATAGCACAATCTTGGTAGGAATCTTCCTCCGCCAGAAAGGATAGAAAGAGGTTGACATTTGATCCCTATAAGAAGCCGAATTAAGGACCCTGTATACATCTTTGACAATAGGCGCTCCATCATGAATGGGGCCATCCCATTCAATATTATCACCACCAACATTCCAATTAAAACCTGCTACTCTTGAAGCGTCCCGAAGCAAGTCCCATTCATCCGCCACATTCTCCGGCAAACCTAACTGAACCGCACTTTTGAATTCTGGAGCACCGAAGGACCAGACTCTAATAGTCTGCGATATGAACATTATACCCCTGTGTGATAGACAGTGCACCAGTAGTTGAGAGGGGCCGTGACATGTAGGGAGACCGATAATTTTTTTGAAAGTGAATGGGATATTACCCCCATCCCTAAACTGCCATTCAAGCCTTTCTAAAATATGACAAATAATCTTCTTGAAGCTGTTCCAAATGGCCGATATAAACCTGAGGTGGGGAAAATTTGAACATAGAATTTGCTGTAAGATATCGCCATTAATATATTTGCATTTGATTACAGCATTCCAAATACCATTTCCATGTAAAGCTTTCCAAAAGGATTTTATAAGCAGCGCCATATTGAAAGTCCTCGTGTTGAGAATCCCCCAACCATCGTGCTCCTTAGATCTGCAAAGGCGCTCCAATTTAACTAGATGTATTTTATGAGTCATAGAAGCCCCTCCCCATAAAAATTTAGCCATAATTCGATTCAATATTTTGATGATTCCATCAGGAATATAGTACAGATGTCCCCAATATACCAGCATTTGTGATAGTACCGCCTGGATTAAGATTACCCTACCGCCCAAGGATAACCACCTATGTGTCCATCCCGAAATCTTCCAGCAGAATTTTTCAACCATCCAGGTCTAGTCCTGGATCTTATATCCACACGGTTTGATCCTGAAGCCCAAGTATGTGAACCTGGCAGCAGCCTCCCTAATGTCGATCCCCATGAATTCAGCGATAAATTCAACCTCCTGCAAGTCTCCATATTCATATATAATAAAGGATTTGCTTCTGTTAATATTCAGACCTGTGGCAGCTTGAAAACGATTAAACATTAAATGTATATAGAACCAGTGGTTCCGTTTCAGATATCCATACAAAAGCAGATCATCGACAAATAAGGAATGTGAACAAGAAACTTCATTGGAGAAGGAGAAGCCTTTAATACAACCCCGCCTCTCCGCACTATGCATAATACCACTGAAACTATCCATGATAAGAATGAATATCAATGGGGAGAGCGCGCAGCCCTGCCTCAATCCACGCCCAGCAGCAAAAAAGGTAGTTGGGATACCGTTTATAAGAACTGCAAATCGAACTGTAGAGATGCAGGACATTACCCATCTAATAATCCTTATAGGGAGACCAATCTTCATGAGCACAAGCCTAATATATGACCAATCAATTGAGTCATAGGCCTTATGTAGATCCACTTTCATCAAAATAGCCTTTCGTTTCTCCGAATGAATGGAGTGTACAACTTCTTGTGCAACTGCCACTGCATCATGGATGGAGCGCCCCTTCAGGAATCCATATTGCTCTTTTGAGATACTGTCTGATAATATTCCTTTGAGACGTTCAGCGATAATCTTGGAGTTTATCTTGTAGAGCACATTACACAGAGAAATCGGTTTGAAGTCTGTAAATGATTGGGCGTCATTCAATTTAGGAATCAGTGCAATGAAGGTAGAATTAAGGTTTGTCGGCATGTCTCCCATTATTCTGATATGTTCAATGATCTGGGTCAACTCCTTCCCCATCAAATCGAAGAAGTGTATGAAGAATTCCGCAGGCCACCCATCCGGCCCCGGACATTTATCCGAAGAAAATGCTTTAAGGACCTTTAATACTTCATTCCCTGAAACTGCACAATCCAAGATCGAAATGGCCTCAGCATCAATAAATCTATTGACATGCTCTAAAAGCCATACCTGGTTCTCATAATCGATGTTGGCTTGCCTCGAGTAGAAGGATGAGAAGTAAGCTAGCGCTTCTTTTTGGATTTCCTATGAAGTATAAGCCACTGAGCCATCCTCTCGTTTAATGCACCATATAGTATTCCTATTCTTTCTCCCATTTGCAAACTTGTGGAAGTACTTTGTGTTTAAATCACCCTCAGCCAGCCACGTAATTCTGCTCTTCAACCTCCAGGTGACCTCTTCAATCCTGAGGATTTCTCTTTTTCTTTCACCAAGCCTTATTAGTTCTTGTAGAATGTTCTCGTCGGGATGAGCAATAATAAAAGAGGATATAATCACTTTCATCACTCTCTGTATTTCCCAATATTCCTTTTTAAGATTCAGTTTCTTTTGACGTTCCCATGTCTTGGAGGCACTCTTAACCTTTTGAAGTCTGTAGTGAAAGAAATCCCAAACATCTGCAAACGGCATGTCATATTCTGCGCTCCAAATCTCCTCAACCATACTTGTGTATTGCGGGTCTTCGAGCCATATTCTATTGAACTTGAAGGGTCAACCAAGCACTTCTTCATTTTTGGACCAAGAGAAAGAAATTGGCATATGGTCGGAGATATCAGATACCAGGATCATCGATCTTGGGTTCTGTATGATGTCCGCGATAGATTCTTTCACCATCACCCGATCAAGCCTCTTACCAATGTAATTATCACCCCCACGTTTATTGGTCCAAGTTGGCGCCATTGGAAGTGGCCTAATGTCCTTCAGCCCTTGTGTGTAAAATATGTCATTTAGAAAACCAGCGAGGGGATCCAAACGAGCAGCTTTGCCCCAAATCTCATCCGCATTAAGGGTTGAATTGAAATCACCCATCATTATAAGGTTTGGCAGTGCCAAAATGCCCGACGCCTGCATTCTATTCCAAAAAGCCACCCTATTAGCGTATGGAGCATATATGTTAATAAGATTAAATTTGCCTGGCATACCTCTGAGTCGCCCAGATAGTAGAATACCCCCAAAAAAGCTAAATGCCCTGAAAGCAACAAAATCGGGATTCCAAATGGCGATCAACCCTCCAGACCGGCCACTTGAGTTAATCGCCACCGCCTGCCATCCTTTCCTGATGTTTAAAAACATATTAATAGCCTTCATACGAGTGGACATGGTCTCCTATCCCAAAAATACGATAGGGTTCCTGGTATTAAAAAATTCCTTTAGGCAATTGTATTTGGGGGCATCGCCCAAACCCCGCAGATTCATTGAAATAATGTGATTCATGAGAGTGATTTTCACGGGTGGCTTGCTCTAAGCGCCCTGGTTGAGCCCTGTGGTCCATCATAACCAGCAATATGAACATCTGATAGGCCGACATCATCATCGGAAAACAGAGACACAGACTTTAACTTGCCTTTGTTCAGCCTACACGCAGCCTTTGCCTTCTTATTAAGAGAGTATATAGCTGTGGATAAGCCAGAAGATTTCTTTGGTGGTGAGGGAATAGGTTTGTCAAAGACCGTTAAGGCAGCTAGGTCAATGTTGGGGTTCCCCAACAGCGAATCAATATCGCTTCCTATTGAATTCCTAGGTGAGTCATATAGGTTTATAGGGCCAGATTTGTCTGGTGGATTGTGTGACGAGGCTAAGTTAACCCCACAGTTCGAGTAGTCATCTATCAACAGGCCTGTACGAGAAGATTCCCCCCCATATAAAACCGGTTTGTACAGAGGTGGGTCATTCTCCGGAGAGCTCAATTCACCAGAATGTATAGGAACCATGACTTGTAAGGCCTCATTGTGTGATGTAGGCTCTGTCCCCATTGATTTCCCTACCTTACTACAAGAGATGGTATTATTGTCTGGAAAGTTTGAGTCATTTGGGCCAAAGGAAGGGCATGGGACCGGGCCATCCATGTCATCCGGAATATTTATGGCATGTGATGGATCAGAATTTGTCGTATTATCGGTTTGTGGCTGAAGAACCCTATACAGTTTACTACCAACAGAAGGATGGCGTGAAATATTAGGAGGAACCATAGAATCCGAAACGGCAGAGACAGTTTGGCCATTTACAATTTTGTAAGGTTCATCATCATGGGGTATATTGAAAGACATACCTTTTTTATCACCACCCGATGTGCCTGAGCCCCCATTGTGTCTTCCTTCATCGCCCAAAGCCAATTGACCCTGTCCCGCTTTGCTAATATGAAGCCTGAAAGGGCAATGATCCCTAAGATGGCCTGTTTTATGGCAAATCAGGCATCGAAAGGGTATGCCCCAAAAATCAATGCGTTGACGGTGCCTTCTGTTGCACCAAAGCAAATCAACATCACCTGGGAGGTCAGCCATATAGTTTATCTCAACCAAAATCCACGCAATCCGCTTATCAGCAGTGCCCACAATGCTGGGGTCGATATATTTGGTATCGCCGATTGAGTCACTAATTGAGCGCAGTGCCTTGAGAGTCCAGAACTCCAAGGGTAAACCAGGCAGTTTTACCGATACCAATCTGCTTCGAGGGGCCTCCAACACCGAATTAAAACCAATATACCAAGGTATAATCTGTAAAAAACATCTTCCCCGAACCCAAGTGCAATCTGTGACCTTGTGGACGTCCTTTTCATTCATGAAATGAACACTGAACCATCCGTTAATAAGCTTACTGACAATGGGAGAATATCCAATAATGGATTTCCATTTCTTATTGACCCATGAAGCCGAATCAAAGTCCTCGCAGTCCGGGAATACCCATCTACAAACAATGGCCCTATGCTGTAAACTCATTACCCGGATACAAAGATCATCGTAGTCCAGAGGAACCTCTTTTATCTCCATCCTTTGTTTGAAAACCTTCTTCTTACGACGGCGAACTCTTCTATGATAATGTCCTCTGGACCGATATTTTGACAAATTTTTAGACTCAGAGGAATCTAAAAATGCCTGCTTAATGATAGCGTCATCTGTTTGAAAGTCAGGTAATATGAAACCTTCGCCACCTTGCGCCCTGTCATCCATTTAAGATTTGTGTCCCTTGCTGCTCATGTTGGAGGGTATTTCCCTTTGTAACATTGAAAAACTCCGATGCGATTGATTTTGGGCTATAAGACCTCCGACGCAGTCTCCACCATTGATCTATTGTTTTGATCGGGCGGACCTGCGCCGATCGCACCTCCCGCCCCGATCGCAATCGCAACATTCACCGTGTCACCCTTTGTTCCACTCCGATTCCGATTCATCGATCCAATCTCAGCCGTCTGTTTAATCCACAATCCGACAACCATCGCACTTCCCGCCCCATCTCAATCAGAACTTTTGTAATGTGTCACACTTGTTCCCCCTGATTGCGATTTCCCAACTAAATCACAACCGTCCATCCGTTCGGAAATCAATGGCCCAGATCTTATCGCATCGCGTTCCGCCGCTCTTTCCCTTTTTCCCCTCCGATCAGATCTCCACCGTCGATCTCCTTGTTGATCCAATGACCATCACATCGTTTCTCCAATCGCAATCGCGATGTTTAATCGCTACCACTCTTCGCCCTTTGCGATTGTGATTCGCCAATTTGATCCTGGCCGTCCATTTCTTCAGATCAGACGGCTATGATCTAATCGCGCCCCCCATCATTTTCTCCATCAGATGCCCTTATTAACTGCAACTTTCAATCTCCGCCGTCGATCTCCTCCTGAGATCTGACGGTCCAAAACTAATCGCCCTTCGCCATGGTTGGGTCCCACTGCATACGATCATTTTCGTTACATTTTCATTCATTTTAATGCATTCCGCCTATTTTCATAAACCATTCCAAGGATTAATCTCCGCTATCGACCTTCGTCACCAGACTATGATCTGACGATCCATGCTCATTTCTCCACCAAAACCGTATTTGTCACTGTTTACGCCATATTATTGCATTATCCACCATTGTTTCATCTAAAACCACCATCGTCGCGCTATCACTCGACCCGCCCTCCATAGCCACCTTCCTATGCATAGATTTCATAACTGAGTTTCATGTTCTGCAGGGTTATCAGGTGGTGAAAGCCGCCATGATTCAAAATCTCTGTACAGTCACAGAGAAACAGGAAAGGACCATTTCAAAGAGCCGAACTCATGAAGAAAGGTCTGAGAAAACGTATGACAGGGCTCGCATTAAAGGGACAAAGTTTAAACTCTGTGAAGTCTTCCCCATAGTCATTAAAGCATTGATTTCGCAGTCAGAGACAAGCGTGGAAGCGGCAAAGAGTATCAGCAGGAAAATAGAGTGTTTAAGGCCTGTTATTGAAGATTTTGAGCCTTAACCCAATGATTTGAAGGCAAGAACTAGATCAAATACATCATGGATATCTTAGAAGGTCCAACGCACAGAAAAGAATGCTATCGGGTTTTCACATCAGCAGATTGTTCTAAAGGACCAAGCGCCCATATTTTTCCTCTATTTACCATGTTCAAAAAGAACATTCAGCCTGACCACAGTCCTAAGCTATCAGAGCATTTGATATGCAGCATGACGCACTTCACTGTGATTCATTTTCCTTTTTGTTTATTCACCAAAAGTACCACAGAGTACTGCAGCCAGAGTGCATCAGAGCCATACTGGAGTAAATGGAAGACTGAAGAAGATCATTCGTTCGCCCAAAGAATGCCAGAGATAAATGCACGGGAGTTAAAACAGAATGGGCTTCGGCCCTCTTTCTTTTCTGAGATTAATGCTTCATTTAGTGTTTCACCTACCTCCTCTGCTCTCTTCAGCTGTAAAATGCAAGAGGAAACTTATTGTAAAGGTTGTTGTTGATCAGTTATCAGAGAATTGTAAGATGTTTCTCTTGAGATAAGTCTCTGTGTAAAGTTGTAAGATAGGCTGAGGAAGATGTTTTCAGACTGAGTATTCAGCTATTGGCAATGTTGTATAGTAGGTGTTGCCTATTTAATATGACAAGCACATTTCTTTAGATCTGATCTAAAGCGTGATGATGTTTTCCTATCTCTGTGTTTAGTGCTTCATTTCGTTTCCTAAATGCACATCGAATATTGACATGATTTACCCTTATTAGAGTACCCTATGTTTACACTCTCCCATATGCTTTGATGTTTTCTATAAATGTGTTATCTAAGAATTGATTTAAGTTGATTTAACTTAGGTGTAGTGGATGTTATTGCTGCTCTAAGTGTGAATTAAATGAATCTGTTCTTAGATGTTCTTGATAAGTTGCATTTGGAAGATTTGGGAACACTGGGGATTAGAGTTAAGCCCTGTCCACTAGGATCCTTGTACGACCAGCTAGCCTTTCTAAGATCCCTCAAGCTGGAGGCCGAAGCATTGAGAGTTCAAAGTCTCTCTTTGATCTCAGGTCTTTAACTTTGTGTTCTAATCTGTGTTGTTTCCTCCTCTCCTACCATTCCACACCACACTATCATCTTTAAGATCCAACGTTTTAGATGACTAGCCCAATTGAAAGCATGCATATTAATTAGCAAGCAAATCCTTTCCCGACTCCATTGCCCAATGCTTTTGAATGCTTCCTGGAATATTTCACCTCTGCCTAAACCCTCTTTGCTCATCCTTGTCTTACATTGAACCCTTCTTTCCTGATAACCAGCAACCAAACAAAAAATAAAACGAACAAACCTTGTGCCTATAACTAGCCTAACATCTTAACACTGAGATTTAAAGTCATATACCTTTGACATATCATAGAGAGATCCCTCTCTGGACCCAGGAGGGCTAGATCCTAAGGTCTGAAAGCGGTTTGATGTTGTCTCATCTTCTGGTCTTGCCAATCTGGCCAAAAAATGGGAACCCCAACAGGGGGTTAGGGTTTTGGGGGTTAAATGGAATCCACACTTAAATGGGTTAGGTTTTTAGGGGTTTAAGGTGTTGAATTGGTTAGGGATTTTGGGGTTTAGGGGCTTAAATGGGTTAGGGGTTAACGAGTTAGGGGTAGGAGTTAAGGGTTTAGAGGTTTAGGGTTTAGGGGTTAAATGGGTTAGGGGTTTAGAGGTTTAGTGGTGGTAAATGGGTTAGGGATTAAGGGTTTAGAGGTTTAGGGTTTAGGGGGTTAAATGGGTTAGGGGTTAGGAATTAGGGTTTAAGGGGTCAAGGGTTAAGGGGTTAGAGGCTTGGGTGTTTAAGGGGTTGAATGGGTTATGGGTTTGGAGTTAGGGTTTAAGGAGTTATAGGTTTAGGGTTTAGGGGGTTAAATGGGTTAGGGTTGGTTTAAAGGTTTAGGGGGTTAGGGGCTTTAGCAGTTAAGGATTTTAGGGGTTAGAAGTTAGGGGTTAATGGGGTTAAATGGTTTAGGTTTTTAGGGGTTTAGGGTGTTGAATTGGTTAGGGTTTGGGAATTAGGGTTTAAGGGGTTAGGGATTAAGGGTTTCTAGGTTTAGGGTTTAGGGGGTTAAATGGGTTACAGGTTTAGAGGTTTAGGGGGTTAAGGGATTTAGCATTGAAGGATTTTAGGGGTTAGGGGTTAGAGTTTTGGGGGTTAAATGGAATCCACACTTAAATGGGTTAGGTTCTTAGGGGTTTAGGGTGTTGAATCGGTTAGGGGTTGGGAATTAGGGGTTAAGGGTTTTGAGGTTTATGGTTTAGGGGTTAAATGGGTTACATGTTTAGAGGTTTAGGGGATTAGGGGATTTAGCAGTGAAGGATTTTAGGGGTTACGGGTTAGGTTTTTGGGGGTTAAATGGAATCCACACTTAAATGGGTTAGGTTTTTAGGGGTTTAGGGTGTTGAATTGGTTAGGGGTTGGGGATTAGGGTTTAAGGGGTTAGGGGTTAAGGGTTTAGGGGTTAGGAATTAGGGTTTAGGGGGTCAATGGTTAAGGGGTCAAGGGTTATGGGTTGGGAATTAGGGTTTAAGGGGTTAGGGGTTTGGAGACTTAAGCCTTTTAGGGGTAGGGGTTAAAGGTTTGAGGTTTAGGGTTTAGGGGTTAAATGGGTTTGGGATTTAAGTTTTAGACAGGAGGTAAAATGGATTTGGGGGTTAGGGTTTAGAGGTTTAGGGTTTTGGGGGTTAAGGGTTTAGGGGTTAGGAATTAGGGTTTAAGGGGTCAAGGGTTATGGGTTGGGAATTATGGTTTAAAGGGTTTAGGGATTTAGTAGCGAAGGATTTTAGGGGTTAGGGGTTAGGGTTTTGGGGGTTAAATGGAATCCACACTTAAATGGGTTAGGTTTTTAGGGGTTTAGGGTGTTGAATTGGCTAGGGGTTTTTGCGTTTAGGGGCTTAAATGGGTTACAGGTTTAGAGGTTTAGGGGGTTAGGGGATTTAGCAGTGAGGGATTTTAGGGGTTAGGGGTTAGGGTTTTTGGGGTTAAATGGAATCCACTTATTGAGTTAGGTTTTTAGTGGTTTATGGTGTTGAATTGGTTAGGGGTTTTGGGGTTTAGGGGCTTAAATGGGTTTGGGGTTAACGGGTTAGGGGTAGGGTTTAAGGGTTTAGAGGTTTAGGGTTTTTGGGTTAAATGGGTTAGGGGTTTAGAGGTTTAGTGGGGGTAAATGGGTTAGGGGTTAAGGGTTTAGAGGTTTAGGGTTTAGGGGGTTAAGGGTTTAGGGGTTAGGAATTAGGGTTTAAGGGGTTAGGGGTTAAGGGTTTAGAGGTTTAGGGTTTAGGGGGTTATATGGGTTACATGTTTATAGGTTTAGGGGGTTACGGGATTTAGCAGTGAAGGATTTTAGGGGTTGGGGGTTAGGGTTTTGGGGGTTAAATGGAATCCACACTTAAATGGGTTAGGTTTTTAGGGGTTTAGGGTGTTGAAATGGTTAGGGGCTGGGAATTAGGATTTAAGGGGTTAGGGGTTAAGGGTTTAGGAGTTAGGAAATAATGTTTAAGGGGTCAAGGGTTATGGGTTGGGAATTAGGGTTTAAGGGGTTAGGGGTTTAGGGTTTAGGGGATTAAATGGGTTAGGATTGGTTTAGAGGTTTAGGGGGTTAGGGGATTTAGCATTTAAGGATTTTATGGGTTAGGAGTTAGAGGTTTTGGGGTTTATGGGCTTAAATGGGTTAGGGGTTAACATGTTAGGGGTAGGGGTTAAGGGTTTAGAGGTTTAGGGTTTAGGGGTTAAATGGGTTAGAGGTTTAGAGGTTTAGTGGGGGTAAATGGGTTAGGGGTTAAGGGTTTAGAGGTTTAGGGTTTACGGGGTTAAGGGTTTAGGGGTTAGGAATTAAGGTTTAGGAGGTCAAGGGTTATGGGTCAAGGGTTAAGGGGTCAAGGGTTAGTTTTCTGCAATAACATAATTCTCCAATCCCATACACTTCTGCTTGGAATGTCACACTTAACATTCCTTTCCTTTTCGGATAATATTCTTTATCCCCTTACATCCATACCTAGGAAAATAAACTTCATTTCATTTTAATCTTGTGAAACTAAAGTGGAAGATAAGAGGACCCATTCCAAGAAGGGCATCTCACTCAATGTTCAAATAATATTGTTTATCCCCTTACATCCATACCTAGGAAAATAGACTTCCTTTCAAGTTAATCGCGTGACACTGAAGTGGAAGATAAAGTGATCCATTCCAAGAAGCTCATCTCACTTCAAAAAGTTCTCAAGATTTCCAAGAATTTATAACGATATTAAGGTGCTATGCATTGTCTCCTTTATCACCTCATTGCATTTAGTCAATTGTTTTTTAAATTTAAATTTATTCATTAATTTAAAAAAAAAATATTATATAAATTATATATAGTTGTTTTTATTTTGATTTATGTTTTAGAATTTTATTTTATTTATATTAATATATCAATTAGTTTTATATAAAAATATTTTTAGTTTTTTATATAACATTGATATTACAAAATATTGTAACAAATTTTATTTAATTAAATCTTCATGTATTTTTTATCATTAATAATAATAAAACAATTTAAAATAAAATTATAATTTTATTATTTTTTATCATTTTTTAATTTTAATAAAGTACTATTAAAATTATATAAAGTACCAATTCTAAAGTACCAAGAGTTTTATATAAAATAAAGTACCAATTCTAACAACTTAATAATTTTGGCGTTTTATTATAGGAATAAAACTCTCGGACGAGAGTTGAAAAAACTCTAGGATGAGAGTTTTTAAAACTCTCATACGAGAGTTTTTAAAACTCTCATCTGAGAGTTTTTTTAACTCTCGTCCGAAAGTCTTCCCGAGAGTTTCCGTCAATAAAACTCTCGGACGAGAAAATGCATAACTCTCATCCGAGAGATTTTTAACTCCGGTTAAACCCAATAAAACTCTCGGACGAGAGTTTTTAAAACTCTCGGTCGAGAAATAGAGTTGACTATTTTCTCGGACGAGAAATTAAAAATTTCTCCCAAATTCTAGCCGTCCGCCAAAAAGTGTTTCCCAACTTCGCGATTTCACCCAAATACACTTCCAAATTCCCAATTGAAAACACAATCTAGTACAATAATTTTCCTTTTTATTTGTTAAATTCTTGGCAGAAGTGCATTCAAATCTCACTATGGATAGCTGAGTTGGGGAATTAACTCATTCGTACTGAGGAGGAAAGTAAAAACTAGTGACAAAGATAACAACATGCATTTAAAATGGCAAGAGAAAGGTGACAACACAGTTCTGAAGGTGCATTGCCTTACAAAACCCAAGAAAAATCCCTCTATATGATGCATGTAATCTCAGTCGTTCAACACAAAAAAAACCTTAATTCTCAACCGTGGATCTAGAGCGTGAAAGGGTGAGCATTAAATTTTCCACCTTTCATTCTATTCCATGCCAAAGTTTCATACATGTAATAAACGATCGATAGAAACCATGTTATGTGAACCATTGAAACAAGTATGCCACATCAACCAAACACAATATGTATGCCATGTAACTGTAATTCCATGTCAACCCAACTCATTAGCTACATACCATTCACACAGAATATAGCTTATTAATACATGTGCCACACCAACCTAGTGCATGACTCGTGTCATATAAATCAAACCATTAACGCTATCATATATTGAATATGTATGCCACCATAACAATAACAAATAAACCATCATATAAACCATGTATCTAACTATTTTCGAAATGTCAAGCTATCCTACATTGAAAAAAGAACCAAAATTTGCTTGTTGGATATAAATTAAATTAACCCAAGCCATAAGACCAAACAACATGAATGCAACATACACTTGGTATTTCTTGATATTTGATGTTGGTGTATCAAAATTTCAATATTTAATACTAAAGTCAAGAGAACTATCAACATAGATATAACCCTTTGCATATAAACCAATGGTTATGAACCAAAATAAAATTTTTCCACCTCTCATATATAATATATGCATTTAAATTGAACCTTTAAGCATGCTATAATCATCATGAGATCAAACATGTCATTCAATTTGCGATGATGCCATATAGCCTGTAGCATATGATATATTGACATATGCAATAATAGCTCAAAGAAAACCAATAACATTGAGAGTTGAAGCAACATTTTTAATGCATTTCATTTATTCATGTGCATGCATGTATTATTTAAATTCTAAATATGCTTTATAGTTCTTCATGTGGTATCTTTCCTAAACTTTGGTCATGATAGAGTGTACAAATTTGTTAGATGTCAAAATTTGACAAAAAGTGCGGGGTAATTTTGTAGCCTTAAAAAAAAAAAATCAATCAAACAAACAAACAAACATAACTATTATCAATACATGTTATCCTCCAACCAAATTCTAGTTAGTTCCACATGTCATCCTCCAAACAAGTTCTAGTCAATGTCACATGTCATCCTAAAATAAGACCTACTAAAAGTAGAAAATTGTAATTATAGAAATGTGCCAAATGATATGGAATGTCTAGTAGTAAACGAAAATTGGTCACATGTGCCCCTAATAATGTACGAAAGAGGGTTTAATGATAGCCAAAGTGTAGATCCTCACGAACTACTAAGTGTAATGTACCCAAACAATTCCTATGTTCTATGGACCATATCAAATTATCAATAAAATTGGTCAAGTAGCCTATGGGTTGGATTTTCTAGATAAAATGTACATTCATAATATTTTCCATGTATCGTGTCTCAAGAGAGTGATGGGAGAACACCAAAAAAAACAAACAACACTTCCTATCTTGGATGACAACTATAAAGTTATATTACAATGAAAAGAGAATAAATTGTGTTCCAAAGTAATTAAGAAATATCTTATTAAATGGAAGAACCTATTAGAAGAGGATTCTTCGTAGGAGATAGATAAAAAAATTTCAACAACATTATTTGTTCACATTGCTTTGAGGACAAAACATCTCTAAAGATAAAGGAACTATTATACTAAAAATAATAACAAGATATTAGGCAATTAATTACAGGAAATAATAAAATAAATAAAGATAAATAAAATAATCATATTTAATGGGGCCCTCATTGTAAATATATCATCTCATTCATTTTCTCTTATATGATGTAAATTATTTTAATGGCATGAGTAATTTAAATATTTTTTTATTGCTTTAGAGCAATCCATATTTTTTTTAGATACACGTCACATATAGAGGAAACCACCTAATGGACAAATAACTTAATAACAAGTTCATGTTATTTTATCTTGTTACACAATTACAACATGATCGAAGGCTACATAGTCTAATAAAAGGCCTAAAGTCTACCTCCATGCTTTGCATCATGTGGTTGACGAGACTTGAACCTTGGTGGGGGTCATATTATTATTTGAAACTTGATGTCTCCTATAGATTGGTGCCTATAAGATATTTATATAAAAAAGATTTATAGTTTTCGCTCGTAAGGGTTTCCACGAATATGTTGTGTTAATTTTTGAATTTATGATATTTATGTTTTATGAAATTTGATAGGATTTAAATAAGTAAAAAGATGTAATTATACTCATTCGCACCCCCCGCCCCCCCTACCGCCCTATATAATTGCCAGTCCAACAAATCAAGTAGTCTTTTGATATCAGTAGAATCTATACTAAGACTGAGCAATGTGGTATTGTGAATGCATTAGGAATTTTCCTATATTGATGTGGAACATGAATTGATAGAACTTATAGAAGATTCATCAAGCCTTTGGAGCATCTTGTGCTATAGAAGATTCATTGGACATTTTAGTGAAAAATCACAAATGGGAACTATATGTTTACATTTGCGAATATGCAATCATCACATAATCTTGTTGAGTCAAAGTCTAGACACATGGAGGTAACCTAGGAATGTTAATGGAGTTTTACAAAAGGAGTCTCAAGTCATCAGATGGAAAATCTCATAATCATCACATAACATTCCTAAGGGCAACGAAAGATGGATAAGTGTGGCTTGTGGTGGTTTTTGAGGTATGTTTCTTGAGGATAGAAGATGAAGAAATGTGGTTTGTGCTCTCCCTTAGATTCAAGAGATCTCTTCCTACCATCTCTGTCTCAAGTCCCTCCACTTTTAGAGAATCAATGTTAAGGATGCCAACCTCACTAGGCTTCTTAGAAGCCATAATCACATATTACATGCTCTCAAGCTCGTGAAGTGTTGTGGATTATCTAGTATTTGAATTTTGGAGATTGCTTTCTAAAACCTAATTTCCATTTAGTTTTTAGTTGTAGTTAGCAAAATAAATTGTAAACCACACAATTTAAAACACAACAAAAATTCAAGGATCATTCAAGATAGTGTTTTCGAAATTAATTAACCTATGTAGAATTGTTGTGTAGCTCTAGCAGAAATGCAGATTTATCATCATGGAATTGTAGAGTATATCATTCTTTATGGGTGTTTGGATGCTTTTGGGAGTGGGAGCGAGGGTGGTGTTAATCACTCTTATCCTCTTGTTACTTAAAGTCAATTTTGGCTCTAGATAAAAATTCCAACTCTAGCTCTAATAACTGTAGCAATGACTTTAAAAAGATACATAACTATAAATAGATAAATCCATAAATACAATGGTATATAGTTATGATTACTTATCCACATAACAATAACAATTTTGGCTAATCAATTCATCCTTACATTCACCTCAGGCACCTTATATGTAATAGTTTTTGAATAAAACATTGAAAAACAAATATTAACTTGATATGAGAGTAAATGAGAACCATGTATAAGTTTTTTATTTTATTTTTCATTTATATTAAAAAATATAAATTTAATGGAAAAATGGTATAAGTTCATAAAAACTTTATATATATATATATATATATATATATATATATATATATATAAAATTTTGATTTAAAATCACATTAATGAAAATAAAACTATTTTAAAAATATATATTATAATAAAAAAACTTGTCTCATAAATTCTAAATTAAATAAAATTTATATTTTAAAAAATCCATAAATTTATATTATTAATAATATTTTAAATATAATATAATTTGTTTTTGAAATTTTTTTTTTTAAATAATTTTAATAAAAATACATAATGTTGAATTTTTCTCAATATATTTTCATGGAAAAATAATATTTTATTGAAATAGAAAACTTAAAATTATATTATTAATAATATTTTGAATATAATATAATTTGTACTTTAATAAAATTTAAATTTAAATATATATAATGAAAATACATAATATTAATATTAAACACTTAATCATTTCCTATTTAGATAAAATTTAAATATATAATGAAAATATTAAATATTGAATACTTGAACATTTCATATTTAGATAAATGTTTTGTTATTAAAAGTAAGTTTTTTAAAAACATTAAAATTATTTAATTGGCATAGTATACAGCTTGAGGAATTCTAATGGTTAAGAACATGTGTTTCAAAATTAGAGGGGATAGAGTATATATGTTTTTCTAAACTTAGCAGTTAAATCACTAGGAGGAGGTGGATCCCTTGTCCCATAAACAAGGGGGTCTTATACAACAATTTGATGTCTAGTTTGGCCCTGACCTTAAAATTAGATAATTAAAAAAAAAAAATGATTATAAAAAAATATTAAATGAACAGTATGAATTTAATTTCCATAGAATATTCATAATAATATACACAAATTAAAGTTTGAAATTTCTCGATAATATAGTTATATTTTTTTTTGTCTTTTTAATTAAATTGATTATTGAAAAAATGTTATATGAATTGAGTAATGCTTTTTTTGGTAGGTGGTATTTATAAGCCATGTTATTAGTAACAAAACCAATTTTATATATTAAAAAATTCCATAGTAAAACAAGAGTAAATTTCCATAGTTAAGAATCTTATTCCATATTTTTTTAAATGTATATATGTTTAACTATATGTTAATTATTTCTATAATTGATAACCGTAATCATAATTTAAAATAACATTATAATTTATAAATTAGTTTTCGGGTAATTTAATTGGCAATGATTGTGAAAATGAAGTGTTATGTGAGAGGAGGTTGGATACTTAAATCATCTAAATTCAGGTGAAAATGAATTGTTATGAGAGAGGAGGTTAGAAGTTCAAATCCTCCTCATTCACATGTATTATAGTGGCAGAGATTTCATTTTATAATTAATATAAATAACTTAAAGTGATAATTTAGTTGGTTTTTATAATATTTTTAGTTTTGACAATGTGAAAAGTATAATGAAGTGTGTATTTTGATACTTGTTATAGACTGCTGCATATCAAAATTTACCAGTCATCTATATCTAGTTATATTATTATATCTTTTAAGAAATATAGATAAATTGAATTGGTTTATAACTACACTAGCTATATTATTATATCTTTTAAAAAATTAAATTAGTTTATATGAGATTTAATTCTCATGGTATCACATCTATCATGATCAATTTTAATAATAAGTTGAGCAAAAAATAGTGTAAAAGACCTTATCTCAAAAAGACATCAAAACAGAGGAGGATCACAGATTCCAAGTGACTCACCCTAGTAACAACATCCCACTATTAAACAAATTGTTCTTCCTCCTGAAAGTTGCTTTTCTGAAATGTACTTCCATAAATACAGATTTTAATATTACAGAATTAATATTAATTTTTCTGAAGTTACCTGGTACAAAAAAACCTTCTGAAATTTTACGTTCATGCATTTTGGCTTAGTCATCTTCACTTTCCACCGTGAATTCTTCCCCTAGTCGCTGCTGCAGCTGCTCCAATACTCCTCTCGCCCACTTTAGTTTCGGACAACCATTAACATAAAGCCTCTCTAATGACATCAATTGTTCTACCCCAGAAAGCTCTTGTATTTCATGGCATTCTTCAACATGTAATTCGATCAACTTTGTAAGCTGCCCCAACCCTGGTATGCTCTTCATCTCATGACAATCGTCAATCCACAATATTTCCAATGATATTAACGGTTGCAAACTCGGCAACTCTTTCAGTTTTCGGGATCCGACAATGTAGAGATGTTGAAGTTTTCCCAACCCACAAAACTCTCTTATTTGCCTCAATGCCAAACAAGAATACAACCACAGTACTTTAAGATTCGGGCAAATTCCCACAGGAAAGCCTACCTCGGATAATCCTGTGCCTTCCAAGATTAAATCATTTAGACTAAACAAGCATCTGTCATCGGTGGACAACAAATTATTGAACGCTATTTCCCCTGTTTCTCCTTCAACCGCTTCCCATGGAAGTTCCTGCAATGGACAATCCTGTACTCTTAGAATCTCAAGAGACTTCATCATAGCAAAATCCTGTGGTAAGTATTCTATCCCGCAATTGACTAATGTCAAAGTTTTCAACTGAGTCAACCCTCCAATGGAATCGGGCAAGCTTTTCAGATTCCGCGAAAACCTGACAGACAAATCATTCAAGCTCCTGAGGTAACCAAGCCAAGGTGGAAGCTCTTCCAACAAATCCCCTCCTCCTAATGTCACTACTTTCAAATTGCAGAAACTTACAATACCTCCTGGCAGTTCTGTCAAATCTGTTCCCTCCAGTAGCAATTCTTCCAAGAGCCGTTGATGCGCGAGTTGGGCAGGCAGTTCTTTCACATTCCTGCAATCTGAAAGATTTAAGTATTCCAGTGTGGTAATATTTCCAAGTGTTCCATTGGAGATGCTCAAATTGGAGCAAGACCGCAAACATAGATGTTTGAGTCGACTTAAATCCCCAAAAGTATCTGGAAGCATCCGCAAACTGCAGGCATCTTCCAAATTGATGTGCTCCAGATTCGTTAACTTTCCCAAGGAAGCAGGTAGCGACATCATTCTTCGACACCCTTTTAACTTAAGGTATTTCAAGGAGCACAGGTCACAGAATTCTTCAGGCAAAATTTCGAGTGAGATGCTTATGTCGGGAGGGCAATCTAGGACAATCTTTTCCAGGTGCTTCAGCTGCCCAATAGATTTTGGAAAGGCTGAAAGGGGAGCGACGATATTTAGCTCTCGCAATGGGATAGGGGCCTGCAATGTTTACCTCTAAACTATCAGAAAGAATGCTTCTTTTTTTTTCTTTTTCTTGTACACAATGGAATGAAATCAGAAAAAAAAGAAAAGAAAAAAGTAACCATACCTGAGATTGACGTTTCCACAATAGTTTTAACTTCCCTCCTGTTAATTCTAAAACTTTCAAATTCTCTATGGGAATCCATGAAGGCAGACAATAGTATGGACACCTATACCAGCGGAGCCATATAAGATTTGGCGACCGCGCCCTCCTCAATATGCGTTCTAAATAACCATCTTCACTTGCTACAAATTGCAAATTCAGAATACCACCACTACCGAAGTTATTGAATAAATGCCTCAAACAGTTCCCGAATACCTCATCACTCCATCTTCTGTACCATGACATTTCTGATCTTATCGTGTCGGATGAATAATGAAGACCTAAGGGATCAACCGTCTTGATTCCACGAACTTCAGTTATTACCTGTTAATTGATAAAAAAAATATACATTACACAGATCTATCTTTATCTTGATTCTCGATGAAACTAAATACTCTTCACTAAAGCAAAAACAAAGGCTTAAATGATTGAAGCACTTACACATGATGATTGCTCCAACCAGTCATCAATGGTGTTGGTTGTGTAATGCCAAAGACGGAGGGGCATTGATACTTGTTGGGCAATATTTCTTCCCATGTCTCTGATGTGGTCATGCATTTTTATCTCATTTTTAAGGTTTACTTCCAGTAGACATTTGTCTTCTAGATGTTGAAGCCCCACCACACCCCATATTTTTATTCCCAAATCTCTGTCCTCTCCTGTGAAACAACAAGCAATATCTAAAAATATTCGCTGATCCTCTTCCTCCAGTCTGTCATAACTGATTCTAAGTCTTTGCTGTATCTCCACAGGTAGTGTTTGGTGAACTCTATCCAATAGCTCCTCCCAGTAACTTTTGTCATTTATTCCAGAAACAAGGGCCCCGAATACTTTCAATGATAATGGCAAGCCATCACACGCTTTTACGAACAGATCTACTAGATCTTCAAATTCTGGTGGTGGAAGTGGCTGATAAAAGGCATATGAGCAGAATAGTTCTTTGGAGTGTAGTGTATTCAGCCCCCTTAAATTATAAATTGAAGAATCTAGCACCCCTGAGCTTTTGAGGACATGCTTGTCCCGCGAGGTCACCAAAATCAAGCTTTGGGGACTAAGGATATCCTTAATTGGCAAAAGAACATCCAGCTGATCGCCATTATCTACATCGTCTACGATGATAAGAGCCTGACAAGATGAGAGATACCTTTTAAGTATCCCTATGCCTTGGGCAGTACTGTCAATTTTAATTTCTATACCTGTCAAATCCTTAATAAGCTGGCTCTGCACAGAGTTTAGAGACCTGGATGCCCTTTCTCTAACATCAAATATAAAGGAGGATTGGTTGTAACATGATCTCCTAGAGTTGAAGAATTCCTTGGCAAGTGTCGTTTTGCCCACCCCACCTACACCGACAATCCCAACGACCTCCGTTTTTACCCCTTCTTCCTGGTGCCGCGATATCACTGCTTCTTCAAATTCTTGTAACTTTTCACCCAACCCAGTTGGATATTTTGCCACATCCAATGGTGTTTTTGGAACAATTTTCAAGACTTTGTGCAAAACCCTATCCAAGAGTTCACCCTCGTCCCTGAATAATATTTATTTGTTGGGTTTAAAATGAGCATTGAGAAATGGCTATACTTGATATCAATTCAAGAAATTGAAAATTAATACGAAATTGAAAGGACAGAGGAGATGCAGCTTACCCAGACAATATGAAACCGCTTTTATCGGCAACATGAGCAAGTGCCTCCCTCCAATTTTGAATGGTATCGGGGTCGTAGCGTGGCTTTTCTACACCAGTTCTAATGTCTCGTGTTTTCTTCCCTTGCAGTCTCTTCAGGGCTTCACCGTAAACTCCAGTCGCCCAGCGGACCATAGAAGGCTCAACTTTATAAAAGATGGGAAGAATTGTAGCCCCGGTAGCTTCAGAGTTGACCATGAGTACAAGCTCATTCAGGCACCATTGCGACTCCGCATAAGTTGGAGAAAATATGGCAACCTGAACAGAGGCTGCTTGAATAGCGTCTTCAATTTGGGAAGTAATATCGAACCCTTCCTCCAAGACCTCCCTGTCCAAAAAGACTCTAAGCCCATAGGTAATAAGGCGTCTGTAGAGATGGCTAGCGAATGTATCCTTAACATCCGGACCACGATGGTTTATAAACACATCGTAGTACTGGGAATAGGATGTCGAGGAAGAACAGGAGGGCGTGGAGGAATTGAGATTGGCGCCTGTTGTTGGGTTCTCCATTGGTATTGGTATAATATGGACAACAGATGGATTGACAGACACAAATAATAACACGATGATGCAGCGGAGGCAGGCCGATTAGATTGGGCAAGAGTGCGCCTTTTACAGATGAACCCAACGCGTCAGGTGAGGGATTTAGCAAAAGGCATTCAGCAGTTATTACCACTGTGCGTTTATAGCTTTGAAACTACTGTGACATTGCTATGGGTTTATAGAGAGTAACCAAAGCTTGTAGAGATGTAACATAAATCTGTCAATCGGAATCATAAAGGCTAACATATGAATAGACAATCAAAGCTCTTAAGGTATTCAACAACACACACCTGTAAAGTGAAATGACGCCAACTTTTCTTTGGGATGGATCCGAAATTCTAAAGCAGATGCCTTGTGATATGACCGGAAGAAAAAAAAGTGGTGAACTGAGATTGCAAAAGTATTTAATTTAATTATTATATTTAAACTAGCAATGGCTCATTAAAAAGAGCAAAAGGACACGGAAGGAGGCCAGTGAAGGATTGGACAGCAGCACGGGCAGCGAAGGATTGGACAGCAGCATGGCAAGATGACATAGTCTTGTAAATAGTTTTCAAAGAGGTCGTCAAGTGTCAAATTTTGACAAGGTAGAAGGGCGAATCTGGAGCAGATGTGGAGCACAGGGATTAGCTGAGATGAACAATGTTTCCCAGTGAATCCCATAAAATAACACTTTCGGTGTAATTATTAAAATTTAAAAATAAAGTAAATATAATTTTTGAAAAAGAGTTATTTTTAGTGTGAATTTTTGGAGTTTCTAGTGTTAAAATTTGGTAAAAAAATTGAGGTGAAATCTTGATTTTTGTTATTTAAACTAATTTTTTCACTGTAAATATGAATTCAACCCCCTAAAAAAACCTTTAAAGCACTTCAATTGTGCAAAATTACTCATCAGACTTCTATTTTCAATGAATTCCTACTAAATTATAAAGAAATTAGACTGAAAAAATCCACAATTTTTTTTCAAAATATCACACTAAAAACAATTCATTTTTTAAAATACAAAGTATATCATTTAATATAAAATTTTAATAGACATTTCTATTAAATTTAATGAAAAAAATCTCATAGTACTTTATTTCTATGTTAAGCATAATTTTAATATTTTGGGATTTATTCGGAACATCACATCTTGTGTACTCACTCCACTGAATATGAATCACTGTTTCTGAGAAAGTAGGAGATGCCACCAGTCACATAAATTCGATTGAATAAATAATTGAGAGGAATAAAGTTCCACTTTATTTAACTCAGTCAATTTTATTTTGTAGATTGGTATAATCTTTCCATATTTTTAATTGTTTTTTCCACCCTACTTTTGTTGATTGGTATAATCTTTCCATCTAATTTTCTCACTCTAATGCTTACAAATTAATATCTTTTACGGTTTTTTAATACTTTAATTGTTACAACTATCTTTTACGGTTTTTTAATACTTTAATTGTTACAACTTAACATATTTTTCAAAATAGAAGTTGGTTGAGAAAATTAAACTAGCAAATTTGTACTCAAATTATTATTTTTAGGTTTTTTTTAGAGTTTTTATATATATGATTGTTATAAATATATATTTAAATATTAGTTCAATATTTTTGTGATTTTTATTAATTTTATGGATTATATTTTTTTTTCTAGGTTATGTGAGTTTTGAGATGATTGACACTCTTAAAGTATGGTTTGAGTAACTATGACACAAGGGCATCTAACCCACCCAGGATCACACACTCCTTGAGCCACATCTAGCTTTAGCATGGTTGGATTTTTTCCTAAAGAGTTTATAACCAATAACCTTTAAATCACATGTGATAGAACACCTTTTCATTGTTTGCTCTAAGCTCCTTGGGCTTCATGGATTATAAATTTCAAACTTTTTAAAATTTATTTATTTAAACCATAAATATATTACAATAAGAAAAATAAATCTTTTTGCTCTAAGCCCTATAAGATTCATGGATTATAAATTATTTGAGGCTTGAGTAGCTATGAGGCAGGGGCATCTAAGCTGTCAAAGTCAAAATCAAAATCACCTAGATATCACAGCCACCTTGAACCACACCAACCCTTAACATGAATAAATCTTTTCCTAAAAAGTGTCAAACCAATAACCTTCACATGAATAAATCTTTTCCTAAAAAGTGTCAAACCAATAACCTTCACATCATTATGAATCTTAACAAAATACTCTTTAACTGTTTTCTCTAAGTCCCATAAAGTTTATAGACTATAAATTATATATATTTTTAAGTTTATTTATTTAAACCATAAATATATTAAAAAAAAACAAATATTTTTACTATAAATCTTATAAACTACCCTTCTCTATTATATATATATATATATATAATAAATCTTTTAAATTTTCAAAAATTTCAACATTTTAATTTTAATGTATGTGATCAACCATATATGTAAGGTTTTAAAATGTGCCAATGTGACTTAACAAAACACTCTTTCAGTGTTGGTTCTAAGCGTCAGGAAATTTCATGGATTATAAATTGTATATTTTTTAAATTTTTTATATTTTTGCTATAAATCCTATGAGTTTTATAAAATTATATAAATAATTTTTAAATTTATTTATTTAAATCATAAATATATTATAATAAAAAATATAAATCTTTTAAAATTTAAAGAAGAGTGTAATAAATATTTCAAATTTTCAAAATTTTTAACATTTTAATGTACGTTTTAGTGTTTGCGGTAAGTCCTATGAAATTCATGGATTATAAATTATATATTTTTGTTATAAAACCCATGAGTTTCATATAAATATATATATTAGAATGAGAAATATAAATCTTTTAAAATTCAAAGAAAAATGTAATATTTTTTTAACATTTTAATTTTAATGTATATATATATATACATTAGAAATATATATATATTAGAAATATAAAATTTTTAAAATTTAAAGAAAGATGTAATAAAATTTTCAAATTTTCTAACATTTTAATGTATATGAGTGTATATATATAAAAGAGTGTAATAAAATTACTTTATTTTATAGTGTCAACATGTCAATTTAATAGACTCGAATATGGGTGGGGAGGATAATTGTTATTCTATCTAACAACCCAAGCTAAACCTAATTGACTAAATTTGTAAAAAGAATTTAAGAAATTGAGTGATATGAGTAATTTATCTCTATCAAAATTGATAAAAAAAAAATAATAGTATCCCACATACTGGTGGTCTGCCTGGCGACATTGATTTGGTTTGGGGGAATAGAAAGCATCGACAGCGCATCGATTTCTGGGGTATCCCCTTTCGATGTCTTATTTGCCACCGTACAGGCCACCTCAAGGAGAATTGTCCCTATCGCTTTCGCATGCAACGCGCTGATGCTGTCTCTCAGGCTAGACGGGTTGACAGGAATAAGCTTTCGGGACCTGAGAGCGTTTTGGATGGTTGTACAGGTAATCCTTGTACTCATGTCTCTGAAGATGATGATTTTTATACTGCTCAGGATCATTCGGATGGTGTGCAAAATAATCATCGTGTCCTTCCCCCGGAATCAAATTACTCTCCTGTTGCTGATGTTACTTTGCCGATTGTCTCTTCCCATCTGGCTGATAATATTTCAACAATCCCTGTTCCATCGTCTACCATTAACTATAAAGATGACTCTGGACCTGTAACTCCCACATACTCTTATGTTGATGATATTATTAGAGGCATTAACACAGCTTCTCAGCGCCCTTCCATGAGTGATCCTCCACTATACCCCTCCTCAAATTTTCAGATAGGCGAGTCATCCAATTCGCAACCTTCTCCTTCACATCATCCCCATATCATAATGGATATGCCTCCTGAATCTACAGAATCCATTAATATACAGGACTCCCCCAGGAATAACTTTGAATCAGACCTTGAAGCCATTCTGGCGGACCCTAACATTGATATAGCTGCCCTCACCATTTTCGACAGACCACCCTCTTCTGATACCAAAAACTCCTCCGATAGGGCCATGCCAAAAGGTAACAGTAGACTCACCAAAGGAAAATTTAAAGCCATTTCTCTTTTCACTGAAAATGAAGATAACCTCACTGAGATTCCTATATCGATTTGTGAGGGTCCTATGGAAGATTCTCGGGCGCTTAGAGCACGCAACCCGGAACCAGAATCAAGATGAATCACATCATCTCTATGAACATACGGGGGTTGGGCGATGCCCCCAAGATTCATTGCCTTCGTGAGATTCTGAAAACGGGTGATCCTATTATATTCCTCGCTCAGGAGACTTTATGTTCTAGGGATAAGGCCATCAAGACGTTTCTCTGTATCAAACCGGGATGGAAAGCTGCTGCGGTGGATGCCGTGGGGCACTCGGGTGGTCTTATTGATGTTTGGAATCCAAGGATGGCCACTTTCATGGCCTACAAGTTCATTGGTGGTATCATGTTGGCTGGTCATATTAGGGGGTATAAGGAGACTGTTTATATTATAAATTTATATGCTCCCTATCGCAACAGGCGTTCTTTCTGGCAGCGTCTGGCGGCATCTGGTATTCTCGCTCTTCACAACTTGATTCTGATGGGTGACTTTAATTCTACCATGCGTTCAGATGAAGTATGGGGCTCAAATGCCAGGCTAGATCCTCTTTCTCCTTTTTTATGTGATCTGTTATATGGTTTTAATCTGACTGACATTTGTCCTATCCCTTTGATGCCGACATGGACTAATAAGCGTGCCAAAGACCAATACATTGCCAAAAGACTAGACAGGGCTATGGTACATGTTAATATTGTGGACCGTTGGTGTCAGATTCGTTCTGAGGTTATTACTTCAGTCGTTTCTGATCATATGCCTATTCGGCTTTCATGGAAGTCCGATTCTGTAGTACGTGGCCGACCCTTCAAATTCAACAGGGTCTGGCTTGAAGATTTGAATTACTCCAAATTGGTGCATAGGATTTGGTCATATGACTGTGATGATGTAGGCCTCTCGGGTTGGAACCGTTTCTATTACAAGATTCAGTGTGTTAAAAAAGCTACAAAGGCTTGGGAGATACAGAAGAAATCATGCCTCAAAAAGGAATTGTCAGAAATTTCTGCCAAAATGGAAGATTTATTCTTTTCGTTTGCTGCTCACTCTCCAGATGATGATACTTTACGGCTCCTGCATGATCTCGGTACAAGGAAACGTGAGATCTTACGTATTGAAGAGATCTCTTGGCGATTAAAAAGCAGAATGCTATGGCTAAAGGAGGGAGATCTTAATACTCGATTTTTTCACAAATCGGCCAATGCTAGACGCAATCAAAATACCATTTGGCGCATAAGGAAGGATGATGGAGATTTTGTTTACTCTACTTCAGATATTCAAGATGAGGCTTTCTCATATTTCTCCAGGTTTTTCTCACCGGACCAGACTATTGATGGTGCGAATCAAACTTGGGTTCTAGAACAATTTCCCAGGTTTTTTGCAGAGGGAGACATTGCAGTTCTTGATAGTGTTATCACAAGGGATGAAGCCTACAAGGTCCTGAAGTATTTCAAACACGATAAGTGCCCGGGCCCGGATGGCTGGCCCTCTGAGTTCTTTGTACATTTTTTTGATCTCATGGGTAATGAGATAGTTGAGATTCTGGAGATATTCAGATGTGAGGGCTACATGCCAGCAAATCTTAATTCAACTTTTATTGCACTCATTCCAAAAGTCTCGGACCCGCAGACTTTTGCTGATTTCCGGCCCATTGCTTTGTGCAATTTGTTGTACAAGCTATCCTCAAAAATTATTGTTGATCGCATCAAGACAGTTCTGTCTGTCAAAATCTCAAGGGAACAATTTGGTTTCTTAAGTGGAAGATCCATCCACGACGTGATTGCAATCGCCCAAGAAGTAGCTCACTCCATTCATACAGCGAAGAAAGAAGCTTTAATCATGAAGGTAGACTTACATAAAGCTTATGATTCAGTGGATTGGGCCTTCATCCGGCTATTGTTGCTCAAGATTGGCTTCCCAATTCGGATCATGCGATGGATTATTTCTTGTGTCTCAAATGTTCGATTTTCGGTTATTATAAATGGGTATCCATCGCGTTTTTTCAAAGCTGGCCGGGGGCTGAGACAGGGATGTGCCCTCTCTCCTCTTATTTTCCTACTGGTGATGGATGGTTTCAGCAGACTTATGCATTTTGCTGAACGGAGAGGATATATAAAGGGTTTCGCCTTCTCAAACACAGTCTCCACTTCTCATTCATTATTTGTGGATGACTTATTGCTCTTTGGTTATCTGCGACGGAACCACTGGTTCTATATCCACATCATGTTCAAACGCTTCAAAAGTGCTACGGGTCTAAGCATAAATTGCGGGAAGTCCTTCCTTCTATATGATTATGGCGATGTACAGGAGATTACTTTCATTGCCGAGTTCATGGGAATCTCCATGCGTCATTTATCTGATGGATTCAAATACATGGGCTTCTTTATTAAGCCGTGTGGTTACATAAACAGAGATTGGGTATGGATCATCGACAGGTTAAGGGAAAGGATCCAACGCTGGAATCATCAATGGTTATCGATGGGTGGCAGGTATATTCTTATCCAATCTGTGCTTTCTCAGATGATCGTCTTTTGGGCGCATTTACTTTATATTCCTGCTGGTATTATTTCAAGGATTAACGGAATTGTTTCAAGATTTCTTTGGGGTGGAGCCAATCTCGAACAGAAATATCATCTTTGTAATTTGAATGATATATGCAAGCCCAAAGGTCTAGATGGATGGGGGATTCTTGATCCTCGGGTTTTTAATTGTGCGCTGTTATCCAAATCATTTTGGCGTGCCATTACAGTCCCGGGTTTGTGGAACGACATTATTAAAGTTAAGTATATACCGGAGAATGCATTACAATTGATTAGTTGCAATTCTCTACTTTTTCCACGTTTCATGTTTGTTATATGGCGCAGCTTCAGAAAGATTATCCCTCTGATTGTTCCTCGTCTCAGATGGAACTTTAATGATGGTAGTCATATTCCCATTGGAACGGCTACCCTCCTTCAACTGGCACCTGAGTATGGTCCATCTCAGAACATTATCCACGCTCTTGCCATCCGTGGATTACATTTCTACTCTCAGATTATTCTGTGTTGGTATCATTCAACTCCCATCATCAAAACAGCGGAACAAATCGGCTTGGTTGGTGCTGTGTCAGTCGAGTGGAATTCTTTTCGGGACTCCATTCGCCGGGCGGGATTATGCTATTGTACAGGCGGTGATCAAATAGTGTGGGGTGCTCCGATGCGACACGGCTCTCCCATTGTGAAAGACATCTATCAATCTTATATTGCCGTTGTTCACGACATGCAGCACTTAAGCTCGTTTCAAGTTTTTTGGAAAAGGAAAATACCAAATAAAATCATCATATTCGGATGGCTTTCATGGAAGAATAGGGTCCTCACGTGGGACAATTTAAGGAGGAGGGGTCAACACGATCCCGGATGGTGTGTTTTTTGTTTTGAGGCTGAAGAATCGATCTCTCACATCTTCTTTACTTGCCCCTCTGTTATTCAGATTTGGTGTTTATTCAGATTTTTCTTTCCGGATCAATCATGGGGCCCTGTGGACTTCATGACTACAGCTAAGGTATGGGACAAATTGCACAGCCCTTTTCGTTCTTTGCCATTTTTCTTCATTTGGGAGATCTGGCTGGCAAGAAATAGGCGAATATTTGATCATATCCCCATTCAGATCCATAAAATATATCTTGCCATCATGTCTTGGATGGAGGCTACCCCGACTGATTCTACTGATATCATTGATGGTTCACGTCGAATTAGACCACATGCCATCTCCATTCCTGCTATTTATTTTGATGGTGCTGCTACAGATGATTCCACTGGTTGTGGGGCATGTATTAAGATCTCCGATCATGAACGTTTTATTATCCACTGGAATGGGGGCCCTGGTTCCAACAACAAGGCAGAAATCATGGCGTTATGGAGTGGCTTGCTCATTGCTCTTGACCTCCAGATTCATGTTGCTGGTATATATGGGGATTCGAATCTGGTGATTGGATGGCTTACAAATGTGGCTCATATGGATTCTCCGTATCTAAAAGGGTGGTTTGACAGAACCAGAGTGCTTTGGGACCGTTTGAACTGCCCTCCTATTCTCCATATCTACCGCGAGAACAATACCAGGGTAGATCGCCTCTCTAAGAGGGGTCTACAAGAGGCTTTTGGTTTTTTGAAGGTTGCACATTTTCAAAATGGTCGCCTGAGGGACTCTCGCGACATTCCCCTTCCTTAATATTATATATCTATATTCTGTCATCAGTTTGCAATCGGATGGTATCGGTATATTTATTTTGATTCTACAGGTTCTTGCAGTATCAGCTCAGCATCCTTTATATTGGTTCCTTTCATTTTTGTAGACATATGAAGGTTCTATTTACCGGTTACCTTTTCATCAGGCGAGCGTGTACTATTAAGTCCAGCGTTTATATGAACACCTCTCCTCGGTAGTCTTGTACATCTTTGTCATGACTGGTCATTTGATCTTTGCATATCTTCATCCTGGGCGAGTACTTCGGCAAGCGAGCGGGTTTATATGGCAAGCGAGCGTGGAACTTTATACCAGGCGAGCGTGTTTCCAATATATTTTTTTTGCAGCCCATATGATTTATTCTCCAGTACCTTTATCATGTTTATCATTTACTGGGTCGGGCTGACTCCATATAATCTTCATTTCTTTTTTGCTATCACTAGAGCATCCTCCTTTTATCTTACAACCATACCTGTTGACTATTCCAGTTCTGTCTCTATTTCGATAAGAATCAGGTAGTTGGAATATTTTGAATCCATTTCAAATTTTCTATTTTTCATACATGACTGTATATGTAACCGGGTCGGATCTTGACCTGTTCATGGGGTTGTCCACTCATTTGAGCCTGCTCTAGAATGAGCAGATTTTCTTTGGGACAAATGATGGTTGATTTCTCGCTGTTTCCTTACACAGCTGAGATTATATGATTATGTACTGTATATATACTTTTAATATATTCAGCGTTTTTTTCTTTCTGAAAAAAAAGGAAAAGAAAGGAGATAAATTGAAAGAATTAGTAAAGAAATAAAAGGACACTGATAGAATGTGTGAAGAACTAATGAGAAGAATGATAAGGGTAAAAATGCGAAGATGGGTTACACTTTTGAGAGAATCGCGGGCGGAAAACTCATTTTCCCAACAGTTCAGCCGAACTTTTATAAAAGTTTGGCCGAACTAATTCTATCGTTTACATTGACGGTGTATTGATGACATGGTCAAACATATTTTTGGTCAGAGATGGGAAAACCGACAACCAAAGTTCGGCTGAACTAATAGTCCGACCGAACTTTTAAAATAATTCGACCGAGCTTTTTCTTATAAATATACCGACTCGTAAACCTTAACAGGTTTCAGGCTTATTACTGTTGTCGCATCTGTGTGTCATCTATCTGTCTTGCATCTATCTGTTTTTTGTGTGATCTTTGTGTCATCTGTTTGTAGGGGCTTGGTGTTGTGCCGCGACGACGAGGTGAGAGACTTGTTGCTCTGTTTTTTTTGTGAATTATTTTTATTGATTTTAATTTTATGGCTCTATTTTTTTTCACAGGGAATTTGATTTGTGTCCTCCATGACGTCTTCGGCGCTCTCTCGCCTCGTCTTCTCATTGCAGCCTTGTCCTCTTGTCATCTCCGAATTTCTAGGTATGCATTGTCGTAACCTCTGTTTTTAGCAAGTTAAAAAAATAAAATTAGTCGTTAAAATTGAAATAAAAATAGTCCTTATGATTTATGATTGTAGATTTCTATGTCTCATCAACATAAATCTTCTTTGATAGGCTAATTACAGATATTTCTATTTAGAAATGCAACACATAAAGGTTATGCCCCTGAATACTTGGTTGTCTGATCCATCATAAATAATGATGTTGTCATATCTTCCTCTATACTGGTCAGCAAATATGAAAAATTGCTTGGCATGTTTTAGAAGCTCATTGAAGTAGGCAGGATCAGAGTGCCTGGAAACAATTGAAGCAATAACAATTGCAATTGTTGTTTTTCCTACAATATCCAAGCGAGGATTATTTTCATCAATTATATCTTCCTGGTGAGGTGTGGTCATGTATTATGGCCTTTTCCATAAATAATGGTCCAAGTCACCATCACCCACTTCTCCATATAGTACATCAAGATCTGTATGTGCCTTGAGAAAATAATGAGTCCCCCATCTAACACTCTCCATCAAACGACCCAAATCACCACTGTTGGCCAAATGATTTCCATATTCAACAACACTCCATGAGAGCATGTTGACTATGAAAGCCATTGAGAGGCAAAATTCAACATTGTCACAAGTGTCGCAGTATCCCATCCTACTAGATCCACCCCATTTTCCAATCCATCACACAAACTAGAATTAGCATTCCAGGTGACTCTATGATTGCTAGGAAGATTTCTAGATTTTTTAGCCTCATTAAACATGATGATCTTACTAAATTCTACACCATAGCCATGAAAAACTATTGTAACTCCAATGTAGAGCGTAAAAACCAAAACTTTGATAGCCCCAAACACTTTTCACCTTGGTAGATATGGAAAATATACAAAATAAAGACAAAAGCACATGGGAAGGAAAAAGGGACAATCGATTCTAGGACTTGAGAAGATTTTTCTACAATACACATATTTTTTTTGTTTTATTGGATCACTCACTGCTCATCCTCCTTCAACTAGGGAGTCTCGGTCTCTGTATAATTATGTGTTAGTTTCATTCTTTGAATTGTTATCACTGTTAGGGTCCCTTCGATACCTCCTAGCCGTACAATTATGTGTTAGTACTACATCGAGGTCTCTGATCTATCTGCATGCATCTCTTTACTTCTTGTTGTCTGGTTATGTATGTGTATTCCATTCGATGTACAAGGAAGATATTTCATGATCAATACCTGATATGCATTTATTCTTTGAATTGTTATCACTGTTAGGGTCCCTTCAGTACCTCCTGGTCGTATAATTATGTGTTAGTACTACATCAAGGTCTTTGATCTATTTGCACGCATCTCTTTACTTCTTGTTGTCTGGTTATGTATGGGTATTCCTTTCGATGTTCAGGGAAGATATTTCATGATCAATACCTGATATGCGTTCATTCTTTGAATTGTTATCGCTATTAGGGTCCCTTCGGTACCTTCCGGCCATATAATTATGTGTTAGTACTACATCGAGGTCTCTAATATGTATGCATGCATCTCTTTAATTTTGGCTGTCTGGTTATGTATGTGTATTCATTTCAATGTACAAGGAATATATTTCATGATCAATACCTGATATGCATTCATTATTTTAATTGTTATCACTGTTAGGGTCCCTCGGTACCTCCCAGCGGTATAATTATGTGTTAGTACTACGTCGAGGTCTCTGATCTGTCTGCACACATCTCTTTCCTTCTGGTTGTCTGGTTATGTATGTGTATTGCTTTCGATGTACAAGGAAGATATTTCATGATCAATACCTTATATGCATTCATTGTTTGAATTTTTATCATTGTTAGGGTCCCTTTGGTACCTCCCAGTCACTTTTAAGAGCTCTAGCTAATAGTCTCCATTCTTGTAATTTGAAAGAGAAATAAAAGATACTTTCTGTCAGTCTCCATTCTTGTAATTTGAAAGTAGTTATTTGGAACATGACAAGTCTTGCTCAACATTTGGATGACATTATAGCATATGAATAAATACTTATTAGTATTAGAAATAATATATGTTTTATTTCTTATCTACACAATTATTCTTAGTATTCAACAAACTATAAAACATAAGAGCAAAGCATCTCAAAGAAATTCACACAGAATTCAGCAACATAATGAGCAGAAATGCACACAGAATTCAGCAACAGAATGAACAAAAATTCACATAGAATTCATCAACAGAATGAATAGAAATTCACAAGAAAATGTTGTGAGAAACAAAGACCAACATTAATATAAACAACAGCTAGTATGCTCAAATGCCAATACTAGGAAACATAAGAAGCATTAGGCATTTCTCAATCTTCCCCAAATTTGTTATTGCATTTCAAGATGATTGTTGATTTTCTGGATTGATATAGCTTATTATACATACAAGCAGATCAATCATTTCACGATGGATTAAGAAGATCAGATCTTCCAATAATTCATCATGCATGTTGTGCATTTCTTCTAAATTTTCCTTTACAATATTGGTCCAAGATATAGATATAGCTCTAGTACCTTTTCTATACAATTTTCTTTTTAGAAATTTATTAGCGCAACTAAATTACCTACCCAAACAATACTATTTGATTGTTGTTGGTTGTATGCAATATCCTCAAATTTTTTCATAGATTAGACCTTCAAAATATACCACAAATTCTGAAATAGTCCACCTTCCAATTGTTGCCAAGGAAATGTTTCTAAGCATTGTCTTTCGTGTTAAAAATAAAGGAAATCAATTGTGACTTCATATCTCATGTTGTACCTTGAGTACCTTCTTTATTAATTGTAGCTTTATCACTGGTCTCTACTTCCTTTTGTAATATTTAAAATTTTCTTGTAATATCTAAATCAACCCAATGTATTTTATTAATGTACCTAAATTTACACCTTCCATGATACTTCTAATCTTGTAAAATGTTAAAATTGGAGTTTTTTATGATGTAATGGATATTAATAATCTAGATTATGTACAGTGATATGATGATAGTGTATTTTTATGTTCAAGTTGTAAAATTCTTGCACATATCAAGGACGAATGATAGTACAAGCAAAAAATGGCATTAGTATAAATTATTAAACAATCTGTTAGGTGCTAAATCGTACTTCTTATTAAGGACATAACTAATGCAAGTTGAAAATTCATTTTTAATGTTCTTATCCTATTTATAGATGTCAAAGTAAAGGTTTCTAGATGTGATTTCTCCCATAAACTTCAAAGCAAATTAAATTTTAAGGCAAACCATGTATATGCCATTTCTCCCACAAACTCATCAAGGTGTGACTTTTGACATAACTTCATCAACCACTACCACTAGTTTTTTTAGTAAGTGCATAAAATAATTTTGCAAACCATGTACATGTCATTTATCACACAAACCCATCAAGGTGTGACTTTTGACATAACTTAATCAACCACTACCATTAGTTGTTTAAGTAAGTGAAAAATACTACCACTTTAAGAAAAACGTTTAAGTAAGTGCAAAGCATTACCACTTTAAGGCAAACTATGTACATGTGTCATTTATCCCATAAAATTTTAGGAAAACTTTAAGGCATGGGTCATTTCTATGTCATTTATATCTTAAACTCTAGGCACTTGGGCAAACTTTAAGGCATGTCATTTCTAGATGTGATTTCTCTTTCTATGTCATTTCTATCTTAAACTCTAGGCACTTGAGAAAACTTTAAGGCATGTCATTCTAGATGTGATTTCTCCCATAAACTTTAAGGCAAACCATGCACATATGCCATTTCTCCCACAAACTAAAGGATTTCTCCCATTAATTCAAGGCAAAATTTAAGGCCTAAAAACTGAACCTAAAGTGGCTGAACTCTCATAGGATTTTGAAATTCCATAGGATTTTAGTTTGTTTGTTGAGTGTTAACTTCTACAAGTTCTAAAGGCAGAGTCTGTAAAGGGCCATGTAGCCTCTAGATCTCATCTTTTCTCAAAGGTGATATATCCAATAAATTCCCCTACAATCAATCTCTAAAAAATATCTAAATAGAAGTTATTCATTTTAATATACATAAACCACTACCACTTTAAGTCAAACCGTGTACATGTGTCATTTCTCCCTTCTCCCATAAACTTTTAGGCAAACTTTAAGGCATGTGTCATTTCTATTTCATTTCTCCCATAAACTATAAGGCAATCTGTCATTTCTCCAACAAACTCATAAAGGTGTGACTTTTGACATAACTTCATTAACCGCTACCACTAGTTTTTTTAGTAAGTGCATAAAATAATTTTGCTAACCATGTAAATGTCATTTCTCCCACAAACTAAAGGCTTTCTCCCATTAATTCAAGGCAAAATTTAAGGCCTAAAAATTGAACCTAAAGTGGCTGAACTCTCATACGATTTTGAACTTCCATAGGATTTTAGTCTTTCTGTTGAGTGTTAACTTCTACAAGTTCTAAAGGCAGAGTCTGTAAAGGGCCAGGTAGCCTTTGGATCTCATATTTTCTCAAATGTGACATATCCAGTAAATGCCCCTATAGTCAATCTCTGGAACAGATCTAAATATAATTTCTTCATTTTAATATCCGTAAACCACTACCACTTTAAGGCAAACAATGTACATGTGTCATTTCTATGTCATTTATTTGTCATTTTAATGTCATTTCTCCCATAAACTGTAAGGCAATGTCATTTCTCCCATATACTATTAGGAAAAATTTAAGGCAAACCATGTACATGTCATTTCTCTCCTAAATTCTACGCAAGGAAAAATTTAAGGCATGTCATTTCTAGATGTGATTTCTCCCATAAACTTAAGGCAAACCATGCACATGCCATTTCTCTCAGGCAAACTTTAAGGCCTAAAAACTAAACCTAAAGTGGTTGAACTTCTATAGTATTTTGAACTTCCATAGGATTTTAGTTTGACTGTTGAGTGTTAATTTCTACAAGTTCTAAAGGTAGAATCTATAAAGGGCCAGGTAGCCTCTAGATCTCATCTTTTATCAAAGGTGACATATCCAATAAATGCCCCTATAGTCAATCTCTGGAACATATATAAATATAAGTTCTTCATTTTAATATCCATAAAACACTATCACTTTAAGGAAACCGTGTACATGTGTCATTTCTCCCATACATGTGTCATTTCTCGAACTTTAAGGCAAACCATGCACATGCCATTTCTCCTAGACAAACTTTAAGGCCTAAAAACTGAACCTAAAGTGGCTGACCTTCCATAGGATTTTAGTCTATCTGTTGAGTGTTAACTTCTACAAGTTCTAAAGGTAGATTCTGTAAAGGGCCAAGTAGCCTCTGGATCTCATATTTTCTCAAAGGTGACATATCCAGTAAATGCCCCTAAATTCAATCTCTGGAACAAATCTAAATAGAGGTTCTTCGTTTTAATATCCATAAACCACTACCACTTTAAGGCAAACCGTGTACATGTGTCATTTCTCCTATACATGTGTCATTTCTCCCATAAACTCTTAGGCAAAATTTAAAGCATGTGTCATTTCTCAAGGCTTTCTCCCATTAATTCAAGGCAAAATTTAAGGCCTTAAAACTGAAGTAGTTAAAATTCCATAGGATAGGATCCCCCAAACTCAAGGCTTTCTCCCATTAATTCAAGGCAAACTTTAAGGCCTAAAAATTGAACCTAAAGTGGCTAAACTTCCATAGGATTTTAGTTTGTCTATTGAGTGTTAACTTCTACAAGCTCTAAAGGCAGAGTCTGTAAAGGGCCACGTAGCCTCTGGATCTCATCCTTTCTTAAAGGTGACATATCCAGTAAAATCATGGAACCATGTACATGTCATTTCTCCCTTAAACTCTAGGCAAGCCAATATTTAAGGCATGTAATTTCTAGATGTGATTTCTCCCATAAAATTTAAGGAAAAATTTAAGGCAAACCATACACGAACCATGTACACGTCATTTCTCCCTTAAACTCTAGGCAATGCAATCTTTAAGGCATGTCATTTCTAGATGTGATTTTTCCATAAAATTTAAGGAAAACCATGCACGAACCATGTACATGTCATAAATATCCTTTAAACTCTAGGCAAGGCAATATTTAAGGCATCTCATTTCTAGATGTGAATTCTCCCATAAACTTTAAGTCAAACTTTAAGGTAAACCATGCACATGTCATTTCTCCCATGCATTTTCAATAAATGTTAATTTAATATATCTTATTGAATTTGTTTAAGGGTGGACAAGATGTTAGCCAACCATATCGAGGTGGCCATCAATTTGAATATTATTTTCATTCAATTTGTACAAATTTGTTTACATGTTTTTAATATACAAAATTTTATATATTGATGTAGAGGGTGAAAATTTTGCTCGAAAAAGACGTAGGACAGAACACGTCATTCAATAATAAGGTTGTACAACAACCACGACTTATCCGTATGACATTTATGATTTACCTTGGGAATTAAACGTGCAATAATGCACCTTACAAAGGTATCAAAATATTCATACAAAATTAAAGAGAGATCTTGTGGCTTTGACTCTCCCTGTTGAGAGTCAAAAAAGCTTGGAAATAGTTACTCACTCTTTAAGCGAACTAGTATATGTGTACCTAAATCTTAGGCTAACCACTAATAATTTCGTAGAAGTGATGAGAAAAATAAAGGAAACAGTGATGGGTCCCGATACATGGGAGGTTGTTAAACAAATATTTACAACATCAATGGCCAAGTCTATGTTTAATTTCAAAGAAGGGATGAAAAGAAAGATGCTAAAGGTGCAATATATCAAGCACCCTCATATAACTCGTTATTTGTATGATAGACACCTTGCTGCCTATGGAAGACTCCCATGGAACGAAAAGGTTTTGATTTATTTTGAAAAATTATTTTATGCAAAATTATTTTTGGGAATGAAACCCAATTATAATAACCTTCTCTCGGAATTTTTTGGTCCTGGGAAAGGTCGATTGTGTGATCGTAGAGGTGCTAGGCGTGATGTTGAGTTGCCTCGCCCTGAGCCATCATTGGTTAGTCGACCTCTTCGTGTCGAAACTTTGCAGTCAGAGATGGATGCCACTTCTTAAATTAGTCGAGAAACAAGGGATGCCATCATTGACAATGTTCAGAATGGATTGGGTGGATTTGATGTTTGTCTGAATTGACAAAGAGCACGTGAGAATGCACACGCTAATTTTGTGTATTATACAGATGAAGAGATAGACAACATGAGTGTTGAATATCTCAGAACATATGCAAATAATTGTCGCAATGGTTGGTAGGACCTAATTATTCATGAGCAAGAGGGCATGGGAACGGTATCTGTTACTGGTTAGGGTGATTATTTTAACACGTGTACAATTTTTAATAAATACATATATACATAAATTTATTTGTATACATTACTCTAACAAAAATGTATCATTATATGTTAACACCATTTGCATTTGTCATGCTTGATGAATGAAGAAGATTTTAATATCACGGTCAAAGCCTCTGGTTCAAACAATCAAGATGGGTCTCACCATCAATCACACAATCAAGGTGGTTCTCACCAAGAAGATATGTTGGAAAATTTTAGTGTTTTTTTTAAGTGAACATGATGATGTACAATTATTTTTTATCTATTATTATATATATCGAAACATGATGACATATTTTTAAAATAAATAAGTGTGCGCACATATACATGTATATATATATAATAAAATGTTAACAGATTCTGATTCTGTCTGATGTTTTTGGGATGACAGTACCTTCTTCTTCCTTGGGATATGTGCCAAATCCACCATCACAAGTATGAACGATTTTTCACTTTTAAATATGTTTTTAAGTTATATATTCCAACCCAAAAATTTCCATTGAAAAATGGGATCTCTAGATCTTGAGTTATTTTAAATTTTTTGAATTTTAGGTTTTTGGAGATTTTCTTTCGAAGCCACTCTTAGGGGATGTGCCAAATCCACCAGCACAAGTATTCAATTTTTCACTTAAATATATGTTTTTAATTTATAAGTTATAAATTAAAGTTCAAAAGTTTTATTATAAATTGAGATCTAGATCTTGAGTTATTTTATACTTTTAATTTTTTAAATTTTAGGTTCCTAGAGAGGATTTCGTTTCTCCACGGACTCTAGCGATGGAGTGTATGATGGAGATAGGAACATCCATGCCATTTGCACATTTGAACAAGTTGTCTAATTTTTTATTTTTATTTTTAATATTATTGAAAATTAGTTTATATATACATTTTCATTTGAAAATTATATATATATATATATATATATAGTTGTACGTGTATATTATAAAGTTTATTGTGGAAGATGTTTCTGTGGGGGAAGTTTTAGTAGATGAGCAACAAATGGAGAGGGAACCTCATGAGGTATTGCATGATTTTTTTTTTATTTACATTTTGTTTTTTTACATGAAGTTCTATTTTCTCATTCAATTTTAAAACATTAAATTTCAATGTTTTTACACATTGTGTACAAGTTCCCCATGCTTCGCAGGATAGCTTGAGGATCGTGACTTTGTTGGGAGAGATACTACGTCCATCTGTATTTGATGGATGATGCACATGCACATGCAACATTATATTTGATAGATTTAGTCTTAAATTTACTTTTTTTATATACAGTCTTATCTAGGTGCAGTCATATATAACTTGATACTTGTAACACTATACATTGAACTATATATATATATACTTTTATTGTTCATTTGAGATACAAATTTTGGACATATTTTACTATTTGGATATATATATATATATATATAGTTTTAAACTACATTTACTCTTGTCAGGAATGACTTTAAATTTTGGATAGTTACATTTGGCATGTGATCACATGTTGTGATATGTAATCTTTCAAGTTAAATTACGATATAATGTTTTGTTTTTAAAACTCAAGTTTTGGATGGTTGAACTACATTTGGTATGTGATTGTGATATAATGTTTTGTTTTTATTGGATAGTTGAACTATATTTGGCATGTGAAGAAATGTTGTGATATAATGTTTTGTTTTTAAAACTCAAGTTTTGGATGGTTGAACTACATTTGGCATGTGAAGTAATGTTGTGTTATAATTTGTTTTGTTTTTAAAACTCAAGTTTTGGATGGTTGAACTACATTTGGCATGTGAAGTAATGTTGTGTTATAATTTGTTTTGTTTTTAAAACTCAATTTTTGGATGGTTGAACTACATTTGGCATGTGATTGCACGATATAATGTTTTGTTTTTATTGGATGGTTGAACTACATTTGGCATGTGAAGTAATGTTGTGATCTATAGTGTTTTGTTTTTAAAACTCAATTTTTGGATGATTGAACTACATTTGGCATGTGAAGTAATGTTGTGTTATAATTTTTTTTGTTTTTAAAACTCAAATTTTTGATGGTTGAACTACATTTGGCATGTGATTGTACGATATAATGTTTTGTTTTTATTAGATAGTTGAACTACATTTTGCATGTGAAGTAATGTCGTGGTATAATTTGTTTTGTTTTTAAAATTCAAGTTTTGGATGGTTGAACTACATTTGGCATGTGATTGTGATATTTAATGTTTTGTTTTTATTGGATAGTTGAACTACATTTGGCATGTGAAGTAATGTTGGAATATAATGTTTTGTTTTTAAAACTCAAGTTTTGGATGGTTGAACTACATTTGACATTTGATTATGATATAATGTTTTGTTTTTAAAATTCAAGTTGTCGTTTTACAAACAAAAAAAAATTCACATGAATATATATACATAGAAATTATTTAAGTACATGTTTGAATATATGTTAAAACGAATGAAGTATAATACATATCGATGTATATATATATATATATCTAAAAATAATCATAAGAGCCTAGGTCTTCTTAGATGTGTCAAACAATCATAAAATTTTAAAATTGCATTCTAGAACATGTATATCCAGTACGTGCAACATTTTTCATCAATGCACATAGAAAAGCTACTTTCAGTTGATAGTAAATTGGAAATTACAAAACACGTACCACACATTTTGCATTCAAGAATGAATATTATAATTTACTTTTAATAGATATGAACATCTAGAACAAAATCGTGAGACTTCAAATTTGCATTATATCAACTATGCTAAATACGCAGATATGTACAGTTTGCAATAATGATATTATGACAAATTGTGCCAGAGAATGTATGAAATCGTTTAGACCAAATAATGTAGACATGTGTATGTGTACACGTGTATAAATTACTAGTGTGCATGTACCAAAACAATGTACATATGAAAACACTTGCACATATAACATAACAAGGAAGTTCAATTTTTAGTTAAGTTTTGGAAGTTATAAAACATGAATCCAAAGAGAAGAAATTGTTGGGAAGTTCAATCAAAAAAATTCCAATGGAATGCCATCTTCAATGATCCATTCATGATCGGATTTTGACATTTTCCATTTCTTAATTTTCGTTTTTTTCTTTGATTGAACCTCTATCAACTTTATGCGTGTTTCACACAACAAGTGACTATATTGACAACATATGACATCAGGTTCATAGTCTTGAAAGTAAACAAAATCCCCACTTTGATTAGTTCGTCTGAAAAAATAACCTTTAAGTATAATAGACCCTCTGTCATATGGAAACCCGTGATCATTATAGTTTTCTAATAATTTCATATTTCATTCAGTGCAGCGCATCAAATAATACTTCACATTTTCATCGTTGATAGTAGGTGCAATTACAGCAAAAGCATCTCTTGCACCATAAAAAAAACTTATTTATTTAATTAGATTATAATTAACATGAAAAATTAACTTTAAAATTAACATATAGGTACTTTATTTTATTATATATTTCTAGATCTAGCTATCATTTGAAAGCAATTCAAATGTTACCTTCTCTATCAAGATCAGAAATTCGATCACCATCAGATGGTATTGTAGTCTCCTCTGATTGCATTTCTTCAAACATTACAATGGCCATTTTCCCCTTTGTATTTAGCTCTGTATGTTTCCAATATTTTACATACATTTTGTTTTCACAAACATCATTGGATTCTATGTTGTCTATGAAAACATGAATAAAACAAGAATATTTTCTTTTACCCAATGCAAACACATTTGTGGACAACTTTGTTTTAATTGAATGCAATTTTTGAGTCCCTTTTTATATTTATTAGAGATAAAAATGGTGAGTAATAGCAGTCAGTATTGATAACCATAAAGTCTTGTGTATCATCTAATACATACGTTCACTTCCCTTTCAAGAAATTTTGTGTTTCTAAATTTAACCTTTTTGGTTTATTTCCAATCAATAGGTTTCTAAATTATTTAACAATTTTTTTGTGGACAAGGAAAAAGTGAAATGGTGTCATATGTTTCCACAAGAAAAGATACCAAAATTGTATTGGGTCCTCTTCAAAGTCCATGTTTCTCTTAGGAGGTAGGCCATTAAATAGTTGCAATAAACTATGACCATCATTAAATATGTTGTCATGAATAATCCCTGATTCTTAAAAAAAAATCTACTTGGAAAGAAATCCCATTGGAGATTGCTCCCACCTAGTCAAAAACAAATTATATCATTTCTAAAAGGAAAATGTAATATGTACAAGATTGAGCTAGATACATGAGACATTGATTCTCATCCCATGACGCAGGAAAATAACCAAGAGGAATCCCAGTATGCTTCTGATAGTAGTGAAATATCAATAGTAGCAAGGTTAGTTGGAACATGTGTAGACGAGAGCATGAATTCTTGGATGAAATTCATTCTGACACCCCGGGAGTCAATAAAAGAATCAACTTCAAGTAAATTCAATTGCTTATTCAAGTTTGGAAACCTTAGCATCCTTTTGAAAGCTTTGAGAGTAAATAGAATTGGGTTCTTTCCCTATAAAGGAACTTTGATATTCCTGGTCTTAGGGTCAAATCAACATGCACACCAACAAATAATTTCTTTAAAATCAAATACCTTAGGAACACATCCAACATTAGTGAGACGTATAATCAAAATTTTGTTATTTTGCTTCTCCTCATGTTTTAATTCCAAATACCATTAATAAGTTGTAGACCAATGGAATTTCTTATATTATTATGTGAGTGAATTAGTTGTATCCCCATAAAAAGACTCACCATATTGTTTTATTCTTCCATTGTGCTTTTATATGCTTGACAAGTGAAGTGAAGCATCACAGAGCTCTTAGTTTTATATGGCTCAATTTACAAGTAAATTTAGTAATGCATCCCTTCATCATGTACCATTTTCAATGAGACATTCCAGAGTGATAATGGGAAGTTAATAACGTATGCCACGTCTTTAAATGGTGTATTGGAGGATTGGATACACATAATACAATATCAACACTTCTCAACCTTGGAGATCAAACTGACTTAATGAGATTCCATTTAGCCTCAAAAGAAGTAAATATATGTGATTTTTCACTAAATAAGTGGAGAAGTGATCACTTTATTAGAGTATATGGTACTCCTTGTGTGGAAGCCTTGCATGTGCATAGAAATAGAAGTGCAGGGGGAAGTGATCTACAAAGGAATGGGATATGTGTAATTTGAATGCATGTAGAGTTGGATGGGTAGGGTGTTCCATTCACTTATGAAACAACTAAGTATAGGAGTAGTGTGGGATGGGTTAAGTATGGAATTTGAGATTATTACTTGATATTAAAATTTCTACACACAACCTTTGGAAAAATGACTAAGTATAGGATTTGACAAGTGAAAAGGAAAGTGTAAGGGAAAAATGACGATGATAATGATACATGAAAATAGGTCAATACCTCCATAAAATGGGCCTTCAAACCATTTAGTGTTTTCTTTCTCATTCAGAACAAAATAGTGCTCAAATTCATGAAAATTGAAGCATTTTATTTTGGACAAGTCTTTCTTCTTGCCCCTTTGGCTGGAATATGGTTTGATTTGAGATCTATTCCCTTTTCCCTTCATTCCCATCCAAATCAATGCAAATTTCTCTTCATCCTCTCCCTTTTATGAACTTCCACCTATGGTATTTCTCCTGATTTCTTCTTGTACCAAAACGAACCATAAGTGTTCCCAATTTGGTAATTTCTCCCTCTCATTCACCGAGTCTTGGTAAATATGCCAAAATTTTGGAAGTTCTAGAAAATCTAGGCTCACCAAAACATCTTATAAAACATTTGTTGGGAGAAATACTGAGAGGGATGGGGTGGGGGTGAATCAATATTTAAAACTCACACAAACTTATAATTTTATTTTTAGAATTATGTACGTGACTTGACTGAAGCCAACTAGCGTATGTACACGACTGTGATTACAGAAAATAGCGTATTCCAAGTAAACTTATAATTAAGATAAATATTCAATTACTTGACTTAGACCAGTGCATCATGGATTCATCAGACATTTAGTAAGCAGTAAATAAGTGTAGTAAAAACAGAGAAACCCATCACACAAAAGAAACACACATGAACACCAGGATTTAAGGTGGAAACGCAATGTAGGAGAAGACCATCGTTTTTGTCATCATTGTCTTCAATATTTATTATATATAAAAATTCTTACAATTTTTTTCTAGCACAAACTCATACCAGCATGCAGGCACCCACCTGTAGAAGGCTACAACCTTCACTCATTCTCCAGCTCCAACCCCCTGATCTCATTTACCGACACCCACTAGAAGGGAGCTACGACCCCCTGATCTCATTTAACAACACCCACTGGAAGGGAGCTACGACCCCCTCACTGAAGGCTCCAACCCTCAGCACCACCATGGACCACGTTTCATAAATTTTCACACTGAATCCACTTGCTTCAATAAATCACAACTTGTATGCCACTTTTCATCAGATTTTCAAACTGGACCCACTACACTCATTTAAGCCCAATACCATACCTAAAACTAAAACATATAATTGTACCAAATCAACGACTGAATCACCAATTAGAAATCCAATCACTGATCTTTAATCACAATCAACTAGAAACATTAACAATACTCTAACAACCCAGATCTATATGATGACTTCATTGACAGACAACTAAAACACAATAATACTGAATAAACTGATTAGATAAATTCTTCAGCTGAAACTCTAGTTTCCATATGCGCTTTCCATAAGGATTTTCCACATATGTATGTGCTTATCGAGAATCCAACTCGCATACAAATCTCAACATACTTGAGAATATATACACGACTCTGCAGAACAAAACCCATGTGTATACACGCTTTCCATGTGTCAAAATCACGTACAGATATGCAACTAATTCATGATTGTGCAAAACTTCGGAACTTCAAACATATTCATATCATAACCTTCACTACAACAAACATGCACCAGACCACAGATCTAAACAACTCATAAAAATATCATGCAATACATAGTCATTTAAGGTCTAATTATTCTAATCCATTATTGTATTTACGAGTGCATCATTATTTCAAATCAACCAATCAACTATAGTCCATACCATGCAAATATACTTCATATTGAAGTATTCATTCATTAACCCTTACTCATGAACACTTAGCACTTTGATCTTCACGTCCGTTGATAATTTGATCCCTAACCAATACCATGATCCAAAAACACACTAGTGTCGATGGTAATCTTTGACGAGATCAAATAGCTGTTACTACGCTCAATATTGTGGTTTAATACCATGGTTAATACCCTTTGTATTAATAAAATAGTGTGCAAATATGTACGTGACTTAGCGTCTTCATATCTACGTGTGTATGCGGTTTTTCTTTACCAAACCTATGTATATGCTACTTCGCTTCATCAAAACTGCATATGTACACGACTTGGCTTCATCGAACCTGCGTATACGTGACTTCCCTTCATTAAACCTGCATATGTATACGACTTGGCTTCATTGAAATTGCATATATTTCTCAAACTTTACCTTCATAATTCCTCTGTCACAGACTGGCATTTCTTTCTCTTGTTTAAATTCAACAAGAAAATGCACCACATACTAGTGTGGGATTCTAGTCACACATCAGTGAGGAATTCAGTGCCACATTAGTGCTAATGTAGGCATCCAATTTTTAAATAAATCAGAAAATAAATTGTAATCTTATCTCATAACAACTTGTAATAGTTAACTAAGTGTGATAAACTTAGATATCTGAAGAATTTCGAGTTGAGGTTCAAAGGTGAGGCATGTAGAGTGATTCTATTATTTACAGGGTCCAGTTGTAGTTGTAGCACTAGTGTGGTGTGAGTGCAATCAATTAACTAAAATTAATTGAGTTAAAATCAGTTTAACTAGTTCTAACTGAATGATGAGCTAGTGGAAGGTCAAGTGAATTAAAATAGATTTAATTCACAAGTAGTGATCTACCAAGTAGCTGGTAATTCACTATTGATAGATGCATGCATGTCAATTCCGATGACGACCCAGTTGAGACAAAGGTTAAAGGTAAGTAAAATATTAGTTGTATTATTAGCGAATTGCCCGAGCGCAATTATAAAGCCACAGGATTCCCATGATGGATTGTGCAGTCAAGGAAGGTTGGAATTCATATTTAATAGGAATTATTTTTCCTAGGGATTGCGTGAGCAAGGCAACTGAAGGTGGGCAAGAAATTGGCTATGTGTTTGTCCAATTTTTCCTAGATCACCGTGAGACAATTGATAGAGTGTATGAGGTTCTTGTGAGCACACATGCATTGTATTGTTTCATGATTCCTTAGTTGATTATACAATAAAGATGGAGGGGTTTTGAGGAGTTTATTTCCCTAGGAAAAGCTTTTGCTGTGCATTTGATCTACTTCTTTCTCTTAGTTGCATGTGATTGAGAGATCGTGATTTATATTTCCTAAATATTATAGAAGGATTCAGTATCTTCTTTTAGTACATTGCATGTTAGGATTGACTCCATTCGTGTAATTTCTACATGGTATCAGAGCGCCAGGGATCAAAATAATGGAGAATAAATTGAGTTTGTGTTGAACAATATTCAAATTTGCAGATACATTCTTTGGAGCTAACAACTAACCAGGATGTCTTTCAATGGCTTGAGACTCAAATATGCACTCGAGGGTAATTCGAACTGTATTGCATGGAAGGACAAGATGGAGGCAGTATTGGAGGATAATGGTTTGAAGGAGCTCATTAGCGCTGATATTCCTGAACCCAATCAAGATGATGCTGTGCAACATGAAACATGGAGGAATAATGTCGCAAAGGCAAGGAGGATCTTATTAGAGGGTTTTCGAGATCATATTGTCTCGAGTGTCCATGGCAAAGAAACTCCATATGCTATGTGGAAGGCCTTGAAAAATCTGTTTCAAAGGAGTACTGACCACATAAAATTGACACTCAAGGACAAGCTCACATTAGGGGAATTTTGAGGTCTAAAATGGGCCTCCTAAGGAAAATGTACAATCAAAATTCACTTTATGAGAACCAATCACATTTTAGGGGATGACATCATCCCTAATGGTTGAAGTGGCATTGCTTGAGTTAAAGGTAATTACTTGTCACATTCTCAATGGTGGATAAAAACTCATGGTTAACCATGGTAGTGCTCTAAGTACTTTTAAAGTCAAAGTAAAGTACTCATAATAAATGTCATTTCACACTTTTTGAATAAATATATATTATTGTCATTTCATATTTCTTGAAAGAAACAATGCATATCCCTATACATTTATTATATTATATTATATTTATATAGTATATTAATTACATGTTATTATACAATTTAAATAATATAAATTTTAATTAATAGCATATAATATAATTAAGAATTTATAAATTTATATTTATATTTTATTTTAAGTTATTTAAGTACAAAGGACAAATGCATTAGTTGTTCTATGATAATTATTTTTTCTTGAAAAACTCGTTCTTATTTATAATCACATCAATACAATTTTTTTATTAATTTTATTTTGGTACAAATTTTGAATTGAGTTTAACTATGGTTACATGGATTGTGGTGCAAAAAGTGAATTGCAAATTCATTAATATTATTTTATTGGTTTAGCTATTATTTTATTATTTCCTTAGGAGGCCCATTTTAGACCTCAAAATTCCCCTAATGGGAAAATCAAAATGGAGAAGGGCGACACAATCCAGATATGCTTGACCAAGTTCACTCAATGTCAAGATGAGATTGGAAGTGTTGGGATTACTGTAACTAATGATGGCTTGGTGAGCCTAGCACTTCTAGGCCTTCCAAATAGTTGGCATAGTTACCAGGACTCGTGAATGGGAGGAAGAAGTTACCAGATTGGGAGCAACTATGGTCGGATTTGGTATAAGAATAATTTCGGCAGAATACCAGGGATGGATCCTCTTCCAAGACTGATGATGAGGAAAATAGTGCCTTGGCTGGTAAGGCAAAGAAGGGGAAGAGGAAGAAGTCCCATTCCAAATCAGAGACCAACAAAGAAGGCAAGAAGCGTGACATGTCAAAGGTGAAATGTTTTTAGTGTCATGATCATGGACACTATGCCACAAATTGTCCATAAAAGAAGAAGAACAAAAAGAAGGCTCTAGGAGCTTAAGCAGGTGAAGCTTCCCCTCACAATTTGAGTTGGAATTTTCTCTCATCACATGCATGGTGTCAACTATGATGGGATATATGTGGTACTTGGATAATGGAACATATTTCCACATGATGGGAAACAAATAACTTTCTAGTAGCTTGGAGGAGAAGGATATTCAGATGCACATCGAGATGGGTGACGACGGGTGGTATAGCGCTACCAAGATTGGTACAGTTACTTTCCAGGGATAGCCAGGTAAAACTTTCATATTAAAACATGTCATGCATGTACCAGGCTTGAAAAAGAATTTAGTTTTAGTTGCTATGTTGGAGGATCTTGGATATTTTGTCGTTTTCAGTGAAAGAAGGGTGTTCCTTCGTCACAAAGCCACAGGATATGTAACAAAGATTGGGGTTCATGTGAAGAAACTCTACAAACTTGATGTAGATGGTTGCACAACATTGAGTAGTAAAGTAGGGAAGGTGGTGAGCTGGGGTATAGGTGAGTTATGGCATAGGAGATTGGGTCATCTACACCACAGTGCTTTGAGGATCATGCAACGGATTTCTATAGGTATTCCAAAGGGTACTCTTGCGCAGATAGAAACATGCAAGGGATGTACCATGGGGAAGTATACAAAGGCCACCTTTCATGAGAAGGAGAACCAAGCAACAACAATCCTTCAGAGATTTCACTCAGACGTGTGTGGACCATTCTCAAGGTGAAGCAAGCAGATGGGAGTGTGGAGAAATAAAAGGCTATATTTGTGGCTTGAGGATTCTCACAGGTAGAGGGGATTGGCTATGAGGAGACTTTTGCATCGGTTGCAAGGTACTCATCGATTAGATCTATCCTTGCACTCTCAACACGGATTGGTTAACAGATACATTAGATGGATGTAAAGATAACATTTGTCAAAGGATTTTCTAAGGAAGAAGTGTACATTGAGCAACCAAAAGGTTTTGAGACCTTTGACTGGGAGTCTCATGTGTGCAGACTCAAGAGAGAACTATATGGGTTGAAGCAAGCACCTCGTGTTTGGTACATCGGTATTGACAAAAATTTCACTGGCTTGGGATTCACAAAGCGTGAAGCAGATGTGAACCTATATCATATTGTGGTTGATGGTAAGATTTTGATTATCATGCTTTATGTAAATTATCTTATGCTGACAGGTGATGAGAAACTCATAACTTCTTTCAAATAGGATCTTGCAAGAGAGTTTGAGATGAAGGACACAGGGCTCTTGCACTATTTCCGTGGCTTGGAAATATGGCAAAGAGATGGGGAGCTATTTGTATCTCAAGGCAAGAATGTTAAGGAGATTCTGAGGAAGTTCCACATGGAGGGAAAAAAACCCATGAAGGATACAGGAGGAAGGAGGATGCTACTTCATGTGAGGTAGTGGATGCTACTGTTTACAAGCAGCTTGTGGGTTCAGTTATGTATTTGGTGAACACACGACCAGACATATGCTACACAGTTAACCAACTTAGTCAAGATATGGTTAAGCCTACCAAGCTCTTTTGGAAGGTGGGGAAGCATGAGTTGAGATTTCTCAAGGGAACTACAGAGTATGGATTATGGTACAGATGGACATAGGGAGTGAAGATTCAAGGCTTCACTGATGCAGATTGGGCAGGTAGTCCATCAGACATGAAGAACACATCAGGGGGCATCTTCAACATAGTATTAACAACAGTTTCTTGGTACAGTAGGAAGCATAGATCAGTTGCAATCAGTTCAGCCGAGGCAGAGTACATGGCAGCTAGTCAGGTTGCATGGGACGACATATGGAAGAGGAAGATACTTGTTGGTTTGTTTAGTCATCAGATGGATCCGATGATGATACATTGTGGTAACCATAGTTGCATAAAACTCTCGGTTATTCTAGTATTCCATGAAAATTCCAATCATATTGACATCTGGTACCACCATCTCAGAGATTGTGTTCAAAGGTGCATTATGTTGATGCAGTACATTTCCACGGAAGATCAGGATGCAGATATCTTGATGAAGGCGCTTGCAAAGAGAAAATTCGAATACCATAGAGGTAGGATTAGGGTAGCTGATAATCCCTTTCTTGTTGAGAGGGAGTGGTTAAATTCAACAGGAAATTTCACCACATACTAGTGTGGGATTCCATTTGCACATGAGTGAGGAATTCAGTGACACATACATGCATTACTGCTACTGTGGGCGTCCAATTTTTAAATTAATTGGAAAATAAATTGTAATCTTATCTCATAGCAACTTTAATAGTTAAATAAGTGCGATAGACTTAGTTAGTTCAAGAATTTCGAGTTGAGGGTAAAAGGTGAGGCATGTAGAGTGATTATATTATTTACATGGTCCAGTTGCAGTTGTAACACTAGTGTGGTGTGAGTGCAATCGGTTAACTCAAATTAATTGAGTTAAAATCAATTTAACTAGTTCTAACTGAATGATGAGCTAGTGGAAGGTCAAGTGAATTAAAATATTTAATTCACAAGTATTGATTTACCAAGTAACTGATGATTCACTATTAATAGTTGCATGCATGTCAATTCTAATGATGACCCAGTTGAGACAAAGATTAAAGGTCAGTAAACTATCAGTTGTGTTATTAGCGAATTTCCTGAGCGCAACTATAAAGCCAAAATATGCCCATGATGGATTGCGTAGTCAAGGTAGGTTGGAATTCCTATTTAATAGGGATTATTTTTCCTAGGGATTGCATGAGCAAGGCAGGCTGAAGGTGGGTAGGAAATTGGCTATGTGTTTGTCCAATTTTTCCTAGATTAGTGTGAGACAATTGGTAGAGTGTATGAGGTGCTTGTGAGCACACATGCATTGTATTGTTTAATGATTCCTTGGTTGATTATATAATAAATATGGAGGGGTTTTGAGCAGTTTCTTTCCCCAAGAAAATCTTGTGTTGTGCGATTTATTTAATTCTTTCTCTTACTTGCATGTGATTGAGCGATCGTGATTTATATTCCATAAATATTGTAGAAGGATTAAGTATCTTGTTTTAGTACATTGCGTGATAGAATTGAATCCATTGGTGTAATTTCTACATCTCTGTCACAACTGAACTAGCCTTTGTACTTATCATGTTACCATCATGTCAGCACATACATATCTTGCTACAAGTGGGTTGCCATCAAGGACAACACGTACATCATAATGCCAAAAATATCCCCCTTTGGACTTCATGGCAACCACGTTCATGTTTGATCACCAGAACATGTAGATACATGTAAGAAAAATAAATCTAAGCATTATTCAAACACCAAGTTACTCTCTCCCTTTGACATCAAGGGAAAATGGCGGACCAATTCTGCAACAAGGTTTCTCGTTCCTTTTAGATACAAGATATATGTAGATCTTATATGCACTGTACTGAACATGATCCCCCTAAGGACATGTTGAATCTTAAAAAAGATTTTAAATGAAGTGCATAAATCTATAACTCAACTGAGTATGACCTTTCCTATCACCAATGACTCATACTTACATTAATCACCCAACCAAGTGGGGTTACATATTTGACTCAACCACCCAACCAAGTGGGATTACATATTTGACATGATCTCAAAAGTCCATACATGACTGATTATGATGATTATTACATCATGGGTCTCTACATGACCTTTACATCAATTTACAGATATGAATTTTATAACTAAGACCAAAATACCTCAATAGTAAGAGATCATTGAACATAATTCAACAACCATTATAACATAATTCCAACAATGCATTACACTCAGCAAGACTAATGCTCCCCCTGAACTTGTGATACATGTTCACTGTCAAGACTAACCACATCAAATCATTCATCAAATCATAATATAATCTTCAATGTCAAAAACAAAACTCAACACCACATCAGAAAACTGTAACCATCAACATTATACCAAGAAAATCAAATTATAATTGCCAAAAGCATATCATAGTATGTCCTTGAGTCTGTCCCACTATTTTTCTTTCAGATAAAAACACATGTGCTTGTTTGCAAAGGAGCACATGTATATACATTACTATAGTTCATGAAACTCACATAAAAAAGTGAAATACTAAAAATTTCACAACTTCATCTCTCCGTGAGCTTGTACATCATGTACTTGTCTTCTGCTATCACATTAGATGCATTTTCAGAAATATAAACAACCAGAATTACCAATCCAATATTCATATATTGCAGTTACCGTTAACAATATTCTTTCAAGAATGATGGACTAAGATGGGCACTTCCTTCTTTTAGTCTGAGTCTGAATCCTCCTTATATCCGTGGGAGTTCAGATCTTTAAACACATATAATTTATCAATGCTTTTGTATCCCCTTGCTATGACATTTCCAGTTTCTTCATCCATGACCTTGCATTTGGTTGATGTGAACACAATTACATTTCCTTTATCTTCCATTTGGCCTACACTCAATATGTTTTGTTTTAGGCCTTAAACTAATAAGGTATCAATTGTATTTCTATTTTTGTTAATTATGGCTCTACCTTTTCCCAAAATTTTTGTTGGAGAATCATTTGAAAGAATAACCTTACCATATTGATTTCTCTTGAGAGACTCCATCTTACTCTTATCACCAGTAATGCGATGAAAACATCCATTGTTGATGTACCATTCATCCTCATTTTCAAATGCACAGAGGGCAAGACCAAATCTTATCTATTCTTCTTTATGCTTGATAATATTAACGTTGGTGGATCCATCTTTCTTCAATATTATGATATCATATGTTTGTCTTCCATGTTGTCTTTGATGATTCATTGATCTGTTCCTCCATTCTTTTTCTACATGCCCAAACATGTTATGAACATAACATCTTATGTGACTAGAAAAGGGAGCAGAGGAATCATAATATGTTTGTCTCATGTTCCTTATATTGCAATCAACAGCTTTATGACCAAAATTGTTGCACGAAAAACAATATCCCTTAAAGAAAACTGAATACCTGGGAGATGGTGGTATTTTTGCCAGTAGTGTCCATTTGTTTGCGACTGAAACAATCTACTTCTGTAATTGGCTGCAACATGTCCATAATTATGACATCTAAAGCATTCAACATTATTGATCAGAGGAGAGAATCGATTGATACTTCTATAGATAGGTGGGAAGAGTTCCTTTGAGGATTTATGATCCTTGGTTGTTTATCAGGTTAAATTTTTGTCTCTTTAAACACTTCAGATTTTGCATTAATATCCTTTGAATCTTTAGCACTGGCTTGTGAACTAGATTCTCCTTTAACAGTTTCATGAAATCTAAGAGAAGATTTAATAGAAGGAGACATTTGACTACTAAGAATATTATCCATAATCTTAATACTATCTTGAAATCTCAAATGTTTATCTTTTTCTTCTAATTTACCTTCTAAAATGTTTACCTCAACCTCCATTCTTTGGTACTGCTTCTTCATACCTTCTTCAACCCTTCTTCCTTCTTATACTTGCTCTTTTATTTGAGAATCTCTTCTTTCAACTAATTTTATTGTTCTCCAAATGTTTAAAGTAGTTCTTCATTCCTCTTATTTGATTTTTCCAGATTTGATTTGAGAGAGATGATTTCTACTTCATCGCTATGATTGGTTACTTCATCCTGCAACCTTTGACATTGGTCTATCTTTTCTTTGTTCATATGATCAATTGAGTTTCTTTCCTATAACTGATTATTCAATCTAGTAATCACATCTTTGTGGATACATTCTTTTTCATTAAATAGAATTTGCTGATCTTCAATTTCATTTTGAGCATTGAAACTTCTGCTTCTAGATCCATAACATTACTTTAACTTTCATATTCAGTATCTTCAATATTGCATCAACAAGGAAGTGGATCCATTAGAGAAATTTTGAGGTCTAAAATGGGCCTCCTAAGAAAAATTTACAACCAAAATAAAATTTATAAGAACCAATAGGATTCAAGATGATGATGTCAACCATGAGGGATGATCCACCATTTTTGGGGTAAAAAAGTGAAAAATATTAAAAAATAATAAAATAATAAAACTACTTTTCAACTTATCTCGCTAAGGTTCTACTCAAATTTCGAGCGGGAGTACTCGTTGGATGCAAAATTTAATTCCTCATCCAAAGGGTACTCATGTTGCATACTTTTGATAGACCCTCTTACATGAAAAATAAGAAATACATGAAAAAACATTATTGCAATCATGTTTTTCATGTATTTCTCATTTTTCGTGTAGCAGGGTCCATTGAAAGTATGCAACATGGGTACAATTTGGATAAGGAATCAAATTATGCATCCAATGAGTGTTCCTCCTCTAAATTTGAGTAAACCCATAGGGAGATAAGTTGAAAATAAGAGTTGAAAATTAGTTTTTACTTTTTTTCCTCTAAAATTTGATGATGTAATGTAATCTTATTTTATTATTTCCACTATTATTTTATATTTTTCTTAAGAGGCCCATTTTAGACCTCAAAATTTCCCTAATGACAAGAACACCAATCTGTATCTGTTTTATCCTTTTCATATATTGTTGCACACATTATTTGAGTTTTCTTTTTTCTTTGAGTAGCCTTCTTCTTTTGCTTCCTTCCCATTGTGACATGTCTCCTTCAAGCGATCAAGTTTCTTCAGAAGGATCTGCTCTGAAACCAATTGTTGGGAGAAATACTGAGAGAGGGGGAGGGGTGAATCAATATTTCAAACTCACACAAACTTTTAATTTTCTTTTATGAATTCTATACATGACTTGAATTAAGCCAACTAGCATATGTAAGCGAAAATGATTAAAGAAACTAGCATATGACCAACAAAATTATAATTCAAATAAATCTTCAATTACTCAACTTAGACCATTGCATCATGGATTCATCGGAAATTTAATAAGTAGTAAATAAGTGCATTAATAATAGAGTAAACCATCACACAAAATCAACACACATAAACACCAAGATTTAAGGTGGAAACCCAATCTGGGAGAAAACCACTGCTGCTATTGTCTCTGTCTTCAATATTTATTATATAGAAAATTTCTTACAACATTGTACTGACGCACTCATACCAGCACAGGGACACACCTGCAGAAGGCTACAACCTTCACTCATTCTCTAGCTCCAACTAGAAGGGAGCTCCAACCCCCTAATATCGTTTACCAGCACCCACTGGAAGGGCGATACAAACCCTTGATCTCGTTTACCAGCACCCACGGGAAGGGAGCTACGACCCCCTCACTGAAGTCTCCAACCCTCAGAACCACCATGGACCACATTTCATAAATTTTCACACTGGAACCACCTGCTTCAATACATCACAACTTGTAGGCCACTTTTCATCATATTTTCATACTAGACCCACTACACTCATTTAAGCCCAATACCATACATCAAACTGAAACATATAATTGTACCAAATAAATCACTGAATCACCAAACAAACAACCAGTAATTAATCTTTAATCACAATCAACTAGCAACATTATCAATACTCAAACAACCCATATCTATATGAAGACTTCATTGAAAACGTCATAAACACAACAATACTAATTAAATTGATCAGATAAATTCTTCAGCAGAAACCCTAGTTTCCATACGTGCTTTCCATAAGTCTTTTCTGCATATGTGTGTGCTTATCCACAATCCAACTCGTGTACATATCTCAACATACTTCAGAATATATACGCGACTCCGTAGAACAAAACTCGTGTGTATACGCGCTTTCCATGTGTCAAACTCATGTACATATGTGCAACTAATTCATGAATGTGCAACACTTTAGAACTTCAAACATCCTCAGATTATAACCTTCACTTCACCAAACATGCGCCGAACCACAGATCTAAACAACTCATAAACAAATCATGCAATACATAGTCATTTCAGGTCTAATGATCCTGATCCATTATTGTATGCATGGGTGCATCGTTATTTCAGATCAACCAATCAACTATAGTCCATATCATGAAAATATACTTCAGATTGAAGTATTCATTCATTAACCCTTACTCATGCACAGTTAGCACTTTGATCTTCACCTCCTTATATAGTTTGAGCCTTAGCCAATACCATGAGCCAAAACCAAACTAGTGTTGGTGGTAATCTTTGACGGGATCAAATAATCGTTACTACGCTCAATATTGTGGGATAATACCATGGTTAAGACCCTTGGTATTAATAAAATAATGCAACAATATGTACGCGACTTGGTGTCTTCATATTAGCATGTGTACACGACTTTTCTTTACCAAATCTACTTATACACTACTTTGCTTCATCAAAACTACGTACGTACACGACTTGGCTTCATTGAACCTACATATATGCGACTTCCCTTCATCAAACCTATGTATGTACATGAATTGACTTCATTGAAGCTGCGTATATTTCTCAAACTTTACCTTCATCATTCCTCTATCACAAACTGATATTTCTTTCTCTGTCACAACTGACCTGGCCTATGTAATTATCATGTTACCATCATATCAACACATACATATCTTGCTACAAGTGGGTTACCATCAAGGACAACACATACATCATAATGCCAACAACATTCAAACCAACCCCTCCAAGCTCATCCCGAACTTGTGTAAATATAGAGAGATACTTCGAAATAATATCATTCTTCTACATCTTAATGTTTCAAAGTTTGTCTTTCAGGGATAATTTTCTATGGTCATTTCTATTTTTGAATAGCACAGTCAGTGCCTTCCATATGGAAAATGGTGTCTCTTTTTCATGGATATTTGAGACAATATGGTCCCTCACTCCCTCTAGGATTATTCTCCTCACCTTGGCTACATATTTCTTCCATTGGGCTAGGTTCTAGGCATCAATTGATCCTAGTTTTGGAATGTTTGTCTTGACATAATCCAACAATCCATTATCATCAAGCACTGGCTCCATGCGATCCTTCTAAGCAATGAAATTTGAGTCTCCTTCCAAGGCATACTCTAATCTTAGTCCATTGAAGGTTATTCTCCCAACTCTGAGGAAATCCTGCTACACTGAAGTTGCAAATTCGAACCTCCTTAGGAACAATTTTGAAATTATCTTTCTAATGTGAATCCTGCTCTAATACCATGTAGAAATTTGATAGAATTGCAACTTCTCAAGAAATTCAATCTGAAATCAAGAGACAAAATTCTACTCTACTAATCTACGAAACGAAATTCACAATTTAAAACAACATGCACATACATGCAATAAGAAAAACCACAAATACATAGTGATTTCTAGGGAAACCCCGCTGGGAAAAACCCCTCAAGCTTGTTTACATTAATCAATGAATTGAGACACTATTACAATTGGTAGCTACAACTCTAAGCTCAATCTACAAAATCATAATTGTTCTCATGCTCAATGAATAAGCTATGGCCATCACTTAGCCAATTATTTGTTCACCAAGGCCCATATTTCCTTATGAAAATCCTAAGGAAACCGGTCCTTATTATTTAGTAATTTCCTCCAAATTGATTGCACAATTCCCAATGATTGATCACTCATTGCATGCAAGACCTATACACTCAACAATAGTTTACAATTGATGTTACACTACCTTGGAATCTCCACCATAGCTGAGAAATTTGAATTCCTTGCATGCATGAGTTATTTTTGGTTGATTGATCAGTTAACTTGATGATCTTTGAGTTAGATTGTTGCCCCACTACATAACTGACCTCCAACTAGTTCCATTAACTGTTAGAACTAGTTTAATTAAGTACAACTGGAAATAACTAAACTTGATTGCTACAAATTAGAAATAAGCACATGCAAACTAAACTCCAAGCCCAATAACCTGAATTTATTGAGCTAATTGAATGACAAGAGCCATGTCACCTCAGTTAACTACCTCCAAGTTGTCTGCTAATGTGGAAATTTTTTATTTTCTCAATTTGACCAAGGCTAGGCTAAATTGAGCCTTTCTTGCTACACTTCTCAATAGATACTTTCTGCATGCAATTATGGCATTATTTTTTTTACATAAAATAATTGGATGTTGCTAAACATAACTTTAATGTTTCTACATGGAAAATAAAAAGGATAACATCTAAGGTTGTTCATCACAAATTTCTTCACATTTAACTAATTAAAAAATTACTCAATAGATTTCATATGAACTTAATACCATAAAATGAAAACCAAAATTGTAATGTCTTCTTAGGACATGACATGACAATCAAGTATTCTTTTGATGTCACTAGAATCTATACCAAGGCCAAGCAATGTAGTATTATGAATGCATTAAGAATTTTCCTATATGAATGTGGATATGAATTAATAGAGCTTATAAAATATTCATCAATCCTTTGGAGCATCTTGTGTTATAGAATATTCATAATACATTTGACTAAAAATTCACAAATTGGAACTATATGTTTATATTTGTGAATATGGAATCATAGCATAATCTTGTTGGGTCAAAGACTAGAAACATGGAGGTAACCTAGGAGTGTTAATGGAGTTTTTCAAAATAAGTCTCCAACCATTGGATGGAAAATCTAAAAATCATCACACAACATTCCCAGGGACAATAGATAATGGAGAAGTGTGGCATGTTGTGGAGTTTGGGGTATGTTAATCAAGATCAGAAGATGGAGAAATGTGGTCTGTGCACTCCCTTAGATTCAAGTGAGCTCCTCCTCCCACCTCTATCTCAATTCCTTTTACTTTTATAGAATCATTGTTAAGAATTTCAGCCTCAACATGTCCCTTAGAATTCATAGCCACATACTGTAGGCTCTCAAGCTTGCCTAATTTTGTGGGTTCTCCAATCTCATACTTTTAGAGATCACTTGCTCTTAAAAACTAATTCTATAACCTAATTTCCTTTTAGTTTTTAGTTGTAGCTAGTAAAAAATTATAAATCGCATAATTTTAAACATACAAAATTTTCACTGATCATTTAAGATAATATTATCCAACTCAATGAACCTATGTAGAGTTGTTACGTAGAAGTAGCCAAAATGCAGAGTTGTGATCATGGAGTTGTAGAGGCGATGTTTTGTCATTTTGTATAGGCATTTGGACACTTTTAGGAGTGGGAATGAGGGTGGTAATTGCCGTTCTTATCATCTTATTACTTGACAAAAAATTTGGCTCTAGGTAGATGCTATAGTTGTGACTCTAATGGCCTTGGCTGAATAAATAGAAGTGGCTCTAAATAAATACATATATATATATATATATATATATAATTAGATAGATCTATGACTCTACCTATATTTCGTCATAAATCCTTATCCAAATAACAATAGCAATGCTTGCTCCATTCTATACATCCTTACCATTGCTTGATATATAATGTAATTCTTGAATAAAACATTTAAAAATTGAAACTAAATAAATAAATATAAATGTAATAAGTTGATAGGAGTTAAAATGAAAAGCCCATATAAAAACTTCTTAAAATTTAGATTGAAAAATGAAATGAAATTTTATTAGAAAAATGGTATATGATTGTGAAAATTTTAAATAAAATATGAAAAAAATATACTAGCATATTGAAAAAATAACAAATGGTTTATGGTAGTTTTTAATGTCTTTTTATTTTATTTATTTTACAGTGAGAAAATCAATATAACTCAGTCCTTAACTTTAGAAACAAAAACTAATAATTTCTCTTAAATTAAAATATACAAACATATGTTTTTAAAATCTAATAATTTCTATGAAATTAAAATATACAAACATATATTTATATATTTTAATATGATTAATTTTTATATTTAATTTAAGAATTATTTTAATATGATTAATTTTTATATTTAATTTAATTCTTAGTATTATTAATAAAAATTATGAATCTAAACTTATAATTTTGAAAATGAAAGAAAAAGCTAAAGTTTTTTTTTTTAATATTACATGAAAAATATAAATTGTAATATGAAAAAAAACATCTAAGTAAAACGAAAACATTATATATATATATATATATATATATATATATATATATATAGTTTTTAAAAGTGGTTAGAATCAGTAAATAATCGAAATTACCAACTAACAATATTTAGTCTAGTATCAACTAGTTTAAACTAGTTGGTTTTACTTCAAATTGGGCCAATAAAATGTCATATGTGTGATGAGAGTCTCGTACTCACAGTTACAAATTTTTAGGTGGTTTTGGAAGAAACTAGGAAAAAACTTTACATATTTTGTTTCCAATAAGTTCATATTTTGTTTCCAATAAGTTGGAATCATGGTTTGGGATTTTAAAAATAAAAATTTCATTAAAAAAAAATTTTTTCATGTATTTTTTCAAATCTTGTTTAAATAATTAGACTAGTTCAAAACATAATTCTCATTTTTAAAATTATAAATGAAAAGTATTTAATATTTAATTTTTATATTTAGATAAATGTATGAAAATACTTAATATTAAATATTTATGGTTTGAAAATATTAAAAATAACATATATGTTATTTTTAATATTTTCAAACCATAAATATTTAATATTAAGTATTTTCATACATTTATCTAAATATGAAAGGTTAAATATTTGGAGTCGTCGAATGTTACCTGCTCAACAATGAGGAGGTCTGGCACGAAGAAGTGGTGTTGGATGTCAGGAGGCTGGTGCGTCAGGGAACACGTGGAATACATTAGAATCGTTGCTCGGGTTATTGTCGTGAGGTGCTCCAATCCATCCAGGACCAGCTTGAGAGTGCAGGGCACATCCACCAAGAGGAGCATGCGGAATTAATTGCCACCCTGAACAAGATACATTATTTTCAATGTCATACCAAGAAGCACGTAGTAGTTGTCTGGCGTGGAGACTTGGATGACGCACTTTGAGGGGCATGTTCAATGCTCCTTTCATCCTCCACCTCGTCCTGGTACAACTCTAAACAACCCACCATTACCTCGTCCTGGTACAACTCTAAACAACAATATATTATTAAACAAATTATTTTTTCATCTAGATGAATCCAACCTAAACACATACATATTATGCAACTAATAACAATTTACATGAAATTAGAGTAATATTATATTAAATAAACAAATTATATATATATATATATATATATATATAATATTAATATTAATATTAATGTTAATATTAATGTTAATGTTAATGTTAATGTTAATGTTAATGTTCGAGAGTTGCTTTCTTTAAAATGGACAAAGACGTCTTCAATACATTAACATTTTAATATTAAATTTTCTAAGCTCTACGCAAGTTAAATAAATGATAAATGCAAAAGCTTATTGAGAAAGTTGCTTCCTTTAAGATGTACATGGACATTCCTATATGACTTGGGACTCTTCAATATATTAACATTTTAATATTAATTTTTCTAAGCTCTGTACGAAAAGCCTTTGTGAAATTACCTGGTACTCAACCATTGCTGAATTAGTCATTGTCGCCATCATTTTCATATATCCATCACTTTGGATTCGTCATCTTCACTTCACAGTCTGAATTCTTCCCAGTGGCTGCTGCAGCTGCTCCAATACTCCTCTCACAACCATTAACATAAAGCGCAGGTCACAGAATTCTGGGGATTAGCAAAAGGCATTCAGCAGTGACAATGACAAACAAAATTTAGAAAAATTACACAGTAAAAAGTCACTGTAAAAGCCTTCAAAAAATCGTACTAAAAACTACTCGCTTTAGTTTCAGACAACCATTAACATAAAGTGCAGGTCACAGAATTCTGGGAATTAGCAAAAGGCATTCCGCAGTGACAATGACAAACAAAAGCTCACAACACAAACAAAATTACATCCACCATTTGCTGGAAATATGTGTGGCGGATATGGCAGACCATCTGATATGATACTCCAGATTACCACTATGCGTTGAAAGCTTTAAAACTACTGAGACATAGCTATGGGTACATAGAGAGTAACCAAAGCTTGTAGAGATCCAAGTTCTAAGGATGTCCAGTGCTAACATCTGAATCAATATCCAACTTAAAAACAAAGGTTATATAGCCAAATTCAAAGAACATGGAAAAAAATATTATTACACGATCGAGGAAATTGAGAGAACTGGGAAAATTACTGCACACTAAAACGGTTCCAGGTAAGCCAGTATATGCACTTAAAGCTGTCAAAATATTTAGCACTATGCAGCACCTGTACAGTAAGTGAGATGGCGCCACATTTTCTTCGTCCGGCTGCCCAATAAATGATAACTAGTCTTCAAGATGCCATGGATATGAAATCCTTTTGGTCGGCCATTTGACTATACGATACTCCAAAGTACATGCCATGTGATAAGGGAAATAAGGTGCGCACTAAGAAGTGGAAAATATATAATTTAATTTAATTTTTATGTTAAATTTATTAATAATTTAAAATAAAATAAAAATGTATTTTTTTTTTTGGAAAAATTGTAATTTTAGTAATAAAAATAAAATTACATGTTGTATCCGCCAAAAAGATTGTCCAAGAACCAAACAAGTCTAGTGTTCAAATAACATACAAGAGACTCTAAAAATACACATGGGAGAAAAATGATGTTTTTCTCCTTTTTTTTCTTCTCAACCTTTAACCATGCGCCTTGTGATGGCGTGGAGGAGACAAGAGCGAGCTGGTTTTCTGTTGTAGTTGCTCCATTGTCCTTGTCTGAGTCTGAGTTGTTTGATGTATGATGTCGTTTATTCCCACCATTGTTCGGAGCCACTAGGTCCTTTGCGGGCAGAACCAAGGGATTTTGAAGATCGAAAGGGTCTTATGTTTCGTTTCCTTGTGCCTCTAGACTTGCCACTGACTGAATGTTCTCATTTATGATGGTGTCATCCGCTTCTTCTTCCACATCCTCCTCTGGTCCATATGGGGGAAATTGCCAGCCTTTGGGAGCTTTCCCAGCCTTTTTATTTTTTCTGTTATCTCTTTCGGCATCCGAGAATGTGTTTTGTAAATGTCCAGTATACCTGCAGTTTCTGCATCTGAAGGCAATGTTTTCATAATCTAGGGGCTCAGTCCAATTTTGTTGTTTGTGTATCAACGATATTTTTTCCGGTAAACCTTTGTGGAGATCTACTTCCACACAAATGCGTGCGAAGGTGTAGATTATGTCCTCTAATCGTTGTGTATCTATTTTGATGTATCTCTCGATGATGTTCCCAATACCTTCTAGAATGCAATGATTCCAGAGATGCATGGGGAGGTTGAACCACTTGACCCAAACCAACATTCTCGAAACGACCATGGTGTTTGCAACAAAATCCGGGAACCATGGGGTAATGAAGAGTCCCATAGAGCCCCAAAACCATGGACCCTCCCGGAGTATAATATCTCTAACTTCCGATGTCTGAAACTTGACAATGAAAAAACCTTTTGAGCAGAGATGAATTTCACACTCCATTGTCTAGTTTGTGAAGATCCAATGAAAGAGCTCCATTGGTTTAGGCCAAAAGCAATTGAAATGACATATCACTGCTTTTGATTCAAATGAGGTACATTGGTCATCAATCTCAGGAATGTCTAGTGTCAATTCTAGAGTTATATTTAGTTGTTCTACTATGTAGGGACTAGGGGCATTACCAGTTGGTTCTGTGGGTGCCTTATCTTTATTTTTCCCCTTTAAAATGTTCTTGTAGGAGGGGCCTCCTTGTGTCTGTCCTTGTTTGGGGGTACTACAGCCTCTTGCTCCCTCATTATCTTTGTATTGCCCTTATCCGCAGCTCCTCCCCTCAATTGCAGGTTAAGAATTATAGTGGATCCTATGCTTATGTAGTAATCCTTGATTGACCTGGCAGAGCCTTGTAAACCTCTACCTCCATAGAGCAGGGATCGCAGTTGTATTGGGTAACTCAATGTTTGCCTAATTATTTTTCGAGTTGATTCACCCTATATGTGATCCAGATTTATGCAGGAACGCAACAGAATAAACATATAACCATAAATACAAATATGCAGCAGAAATAACACTCCATTTCATTAATATCAAAGAACTGAAATTTGCTTACAGACAGAATGGAAATAAAACTAGCTAGGGCACTGGTAGCTATCTCTGAGAAGAGATGTGGTGGCTACAGGTCTCTGAATTGAGTTACCATGAGGCTCGAGGGCCTATTTATTATTTAGAAACAATGGGAAATCCTAAACAGCCAAAACCCTAACCCTAGGAGATGAAGCGCCAAAGCTATGGGCCCCATTTGGGTAAATTGGTGTTTCAACTTCTCGGGGACGTAACTTTGGCATACGATCTCCGTTTGACGCGTACCATACCTCGTTAGAAAGATCTATCCGAGGACTACAAATTTCGAGTGAGCAACATCAATCTATGGACCGTGGACTAATGTTGCTCCCCGTTTTCCCAAAAAATGTCGTTTAGGGCCTCAAAACGGCTTTGGAAGTTCAGGACCCGAAAAACTGCTAAAAATAGTAAGTTGTGCCAAAACTGAAAAACTAAAAGAGACATGGTGGGGCCCCAAGTGGAATATGTGGGTGACCACCAATATCCACGTGGATCATTCCTCCCCCCTTAGGAAGCAATGGTCCCCATTGCGTTAAGTTCCTCCATGAGATGAAGAAATTTTTGTTGAACTTGGTCCCTGGTGAACCACTTTCCTTGGTGCAGGAGTTGGCCAACTTTGACAACTCGATACAGTTGGATCTTCTGTTGGCGAGTGTTCTTGATTTGCATGTCCATGATACAATCTGTGGTGGCATGTTCCATGTAGTCTGGGTTTAACTCTGTTGGTGTGAGTTGTTCTACAATGTCAGAGGTGTCCAGTAGAGGTGGGAAGTAAGGACGAAGGCGGTCCACATTGAATACTGGGTGCAGACCAAGGAATGGTGGAATACTGAGCTCAAAGGCATTGTTCCCTATAGCCTTGGTGATGGTGTACGGCCCGTATCGGAGTGGGTGAAGCTTGCAGTGGGGTCCAATGAGGCGCTCCTTCTGCAAATGTAGCCATACTTTGTCACCCACCTAGAAGTTGTGTGGCATCCTGTGTTGATCATGGCGTTGCTTGTACTTAGCATTGGCTCTGTCCAATATGTCATGAACCTGTTGGCAGATGTGTTAAATGCACCCGATGAAGCTATTTGCTTTGTCAAATTCAGACTGGACATGAGCCGAATCAACCTGAGTAGCTGCAAATGGCATGGCTACGTTAATGGGACATAGTTGCTGGAATCCCAAGCCCACCTGAAAGGGGCTATGGCCGATTGAACTGTGGAGAGCCCGATTATAACTATGTTGTACATAGGGGAGGCTCTCATCCCATGTGCGTGGATGCTTTGAATTTTACATGTGCAGAATGTGTATAAGCATCGTGTTAACGACCTCTGTTTGGAAATCAATTTGGAGATGGAAAGCTATGGACTTGGTGAGCTTGGCATCCAGCATTGACCAGAGGCTAGACCAAAATGTGTTGAGGAACCTGTTGTCCCAATATGATATGATAGACTATGTGATCCCAAGGTGCACTCACACTCGTTCAAAGAAGAGTTTAGTAGTGGCTTTTGTTGTGATATTCTTCTTTCAGGCCGCCATAATGGCCATCTTCGATAATCTATCGACGACCACGAAAACACAGTCACTTCCATGCTTAGTATAAGGCAGGCTCGACATGTAATCCATGGAGATGGATTCCCAAGGTCGACTAGCGGTAGGTAGCGAAGTATATAGGCCTTGCTTTCTGATGGTTGGTTTGGTAATGGCATAAGCAGTGCAGGATCTGATGTGCTTCCCGACATCCTTTCAAAGGTTCGAATAATAGAAATACTTCTGCAGTACTACTACTATTTTCTCGACCTCGAAATGCCCAGTGACTCGACTGTAGTGTGCTTCCCATATCATCTTGGCACGCTCGCTTGAAGGAACACAAAGGTGTCCCAGGTGACATAAAAGTGCATTTTGGAGGTGAAAATTTGGAACTTGCGTACCCCCCAAGAGTGCCTTGTAAGTGTGGTCGAATTCTGGGTCGCTCTCGTAGAGAAGCAGCCAATCAAAAGTCTCGTGCCCACAAGAGTTGAGAACGGTGGTGAGCGCCACGATCGGTGGTCGGCTGAGGCAGTTTGCAACATTATTGGTGCTACCCTTCTTGTACTTGATGTTCAAATGAAACTGTTGCAGATATGTGGACCACTTCTGATGGCGATCATTCTGCAACTTCCCTTATGTCTGTATAAACTGTAGGGGCCGGTGGTGTGTGTGGATGATTGTTTCCTTCCCCAAAATGTAATGCTTCCATTTTCGACAAGCTTGCACAATGGAATACATTTATTTGTCGTAAGTGGGATACTTGCGAACTGTGTCAGAAAATGTCTCACTGTGATATGCCACTGGATGTCCCTGTTGAGTAAGAACTGCCCCAATAGCATAGTCGAAGGCATCTGTCTCGATCTCAAATGGTTGTTGCAAGTCTGGTAATGTGAGCACTGGGGCAGAACAGAGGTGATTTTTTAATTCTGTGAACGCCTTCTGTTGAGGTTCCGACCAAAAGAATTTTTCTCTTGCTCCTCCCTTGGTGACTTGACTCAAGGGCCAAGTGATATGAGAGAATCCCAACATGAACCTACGGTAGAAATTAGCAAGACCCAGAAAGCTGTAAAACTCTATTATAGTGGTTGGGGCTGGCCAATCCCGAATGACTTGGATCTTGGTTGGATCCACATGCACCCCCCTTTCATCAATAATGTATCCCGGATATTGAACCTGGGTCATGCCAAAAGTGCACTTCTCCAAGTTGGCACACAACTTGTGTTGCCGCAGTGTTTGGAGGACTTGACGGATGTGGTGAAGGTGCTCTTCCCAAGTTTGGTTGAAGATTAGAATGTCATCCAAGTACACCACTACAAATGAGTTGGTGAATAGCCGCAATATGTCGTCCATCAACCTCATGAAGGTTGCGGGAGCATTCGTCAACCCGAAAGGCATGACCAACCATTCGAAAAGGCCTTCCTTGGCTTTGAAGGCAGTCTTCCACACATCGAAGGGTTCAATTGGTACTTTGGTGATACCCAGACTTCAAGTCGATCTTGCTGAAATATTTTGCACCTTTGAGTTGGTCCAGAAGGTCATCAATCCGTAGGATCGGGTAGCTATTCTAGACAGTGATCTTGTTCAGCGCCCGATAGTCAATACAGAGTCTCCATGTCCCATCCTTCTTCTGTACCAACACGATCGGGCTCTCACAGGGCGATGAACTTGGTCGGATGTGACCTTTCTACAGCAGCTCCTGAATCTGCCTCTTGATTTCATCGTTCTCCAGAATAGAGCGCCAATAGATCAATCCATTGGGTAGCGGCACACCTGGGGTCAGATCAATCGGGTGCTTGACTTGACAGTGCAGAGGAACCCTTGTGGGTGAGGTGAAGATGTCCCCGTACTCCTCCACAACCTTATCCATTTGTTGTTGTCGTGCAGAGGAGCCCTGTCTAGAGGTTGTGGCCACAATATTCTTCTTTCCCTGGGGATGGATCATTAGGAAAACGAATTTCATGTTTTGGGAAATGAGCTTACTGCAGTGTTTTGCAGTAACCAAAGAGATAGCGGGAGGAGGTGGTACCTCTGGTATCCTGTACAACTTATTTCCCAAAGTAACAATAATAGCGCGAGGCCAAGACTCATACACAACATGATGCTTCCACAAGTATGGTTGTCCTAATAATACATCAGAAACATCAATAGGAGCAACATCACATAATACCTCATCCGTGAAGGAGAAAAACCGGTACGCAGAGCGACGCTGTTTGGTCGTGGCAGGAGATCTCGTCCTTGGTGAAGCCACGATGGTGTGTGGATGTGGGCGGTGTCAGGTACGGAAAGGCAACCGCTTCCACAGCGATGCGAAGCCAAGGGTTGTTGGCTCCGTGTCGACGATGAGCGTGCGGGGGAGCCCTTTGCACGTACACGGGGGTGGAAAGACATTCACTCTCCTGCGGTTGTTAGGTTGCTCTGTCTCGGATGTGTGGTAACGGTGGCGTTGGGTTCCGCATCAATAATCTTGTTCCCTTTGTCATTCTCCTTGTCGAGTTAAGTTCGAGTCGGAGCATGCGTACGGCTCGAGCACATCATCTCGATCACCAACGGCTTTGGATGGCCCCGGCTGCTCACTTGAGTGAGTGGAGCTCTTATGGAACTCACACCACTTTCCTGTGTCCTTCTTTGGCTTTGCGGTGTTGTTCTTTTCTTGTGGCTTCAACAGGTTGTCTTGAGTTTCCATTCCTTGGCTCTGTCCTTTGTTCTGTGGTTTGGGAGCACCTTTCCCTTGCTTTTGATTCACAGATCCAAAGTCTTGCTTCTTCTGTTTGAATTTTTGCTCAACCTTGGAAGCATACCGGTATGCCGTACCAAGCGATATGTCGAGGAACTCCATTTCCTCTTGAATGTATCTATGCATACAACTGCGATACTTTAGCACTAGATGTTTCTCTGAATCTTTGATACCCAACTTGGTGCGCAGGGTATGGAACAGATTCGTCAGCTCATGCACATCTTGATCCCTTTGTTGTCGCAACATGGTCCATTGTATGTACTTGTACTCATAGCTCCCCACGGGATAGTATTGTTCCTTGATGGCATCTCAGAAAGAATTCCAAGTGGGTACGGCTGAGAAAAAAGAGGGTTCTGTCTCGTCCTTTTTCTCACAGTGGGTTTCCCACCAGTCCTTGACATTGGGGGCAGCTTTGAGGAGTGCAAAAATAATCTTCTCCCTATCGAAAAAGTCATGAACCGAAAAATATCCTTCTAATAGATTCAACCATCTATCTACGGCATCTGCATCTATTTGACCCTTAAATATGGGAATGTCAAAATTTACTTGTACCTTAAAAGGAGTCGCGCCTCCAGAGTGGCTGCTGGATGCAGATGCACCGCCGGTGGGTAGACGTTGAAGGATCTGAGCAAAGTTATCCATCATCACGTTCCTTTGTCTTTCGAGGGCCTCCTCGAGCAATATTTTGATAGGATCTCCTGCTCCCTCATCTTTCTTTTCGTCCCCCATGGGCGTCCGAATTTGAGTTTAAGTGCGATCTTGTAAACGTTCACAGAATCGGCCCCTAACTCCTTATACCTCGACCTCGTTGGGGACATGCAAAGAAGGATTGAGAAAAAGAAGACCGCTCTGATACCACTGATCCAGATTTATGCAGGAACGCAACAGAATAAACATATAACCATAAATACAAATATGCAGTGGAAATAACACTTCATTTCATTAATATCAAAGAAATGAAATTTGCTTACAGACAATGAAAATAAAACTAGCTAGGGCACTGGTAGCTATCTCTGAGAAGAGATGTGGTGGCTATAGGCCTCTGAACTTATTTACCATGAGGCTTGAGGGCCTATTTATTATTTAGAAACAATGGGAAATCCTAAACAGCCAAAACCCTAACCCTAGGAGATGAACCGCCAAAACTATGGGCCCCGTTTGGGTAAATTGGTGTTTCAACTTCCCGAGGACGTAACTTTGGCATACGATCTCCGTTTGACGCGTACCATACCTCGTTAGAAATATCTATCTGAGGACTACAAATTTGGAGTGAGCAACATCAATCATTGGTCCATGGACCGATGTTGCTCCCCGTTTTCCCAAAAAACGTCGTTTAGGGCCTCAAAACGGCTCTGGAAGTTCAAGACCTGAAAAACTACTAAAAATAGTAAGTTGTGCCGAAACTGAAAAACTAAAAGAGACAATGGTGGGGCCCCAAGTGGAATAGGCGGGTGACCACCAATATCCACTTGGATCAATCTATGTCATGAACCAAAAATAATTTATTTTTCCCCTCAGGGGTTCTATCAAAAATTTGGAAGTGTTATGGGGTTACCTGATGCGTAGTATTTGGTTCCCCTGTGTTATGTCTGTTCAGTGCCGATTTTGGAGGCCCCTGTGCTAGAGATAAGTCAAGGGGGAGTCAAGAACCCAGTTGCCATGAGGTGCACCTGCGAACGCCGGTAGCCTTAGAGCAGTCGCTACAAGAGTAACTCCAGTAGATACCCTGCATCGAAGAAGGAGGGGCCTATTGGTGCTCGAGTGAGTAAAGGTCCACCGAGATGAGCCCAAACAACAAGAGCCTCACCATCAGATATAGGAGGACCCCAACGCCGAAATCAAGCAGTCATATCTCCATGTACCAGAGGATGCCCTTGAAACCATTGACTCGTTTGACTAAAAGCATAGGTTTAGAATCCTCAGTTCTCCAGTAAGAAATGAGCCCCATTGTCTGATTCAGGAGGCGACAGACATGACAGTTTGTGTTTTGCCCCTCCATTTTCCCATTTTTGAACAGGTCCAAAGGATTTAAAGCTTTGAACTTCTGTTTATGGTGTTGTATTTGTCTCAAACAAGCAAGGAAGCTCCTCTCCACCAATGTTTGGCCTTTCTCATCCGCGTCCCCCATGAACCTCTGCTCTGACATCCCTACGACCTTCACAAACCCTAGCAGCACCATCCGTAATATTACTTTGGTTCTCAAATAAAAATGAATTATTTGATATAAATTTTCAATATATATATATATATATATATTTATTTAATTATTAAAAAATCACCACTTAATTTACTTCTAAGTGATATATAAAATTAATGTTGGATAACTTTTTTCATAGGAATTTAGCAATACAATTTCAAGCAAGATTGTGATTTTTTGTTATTTAAAATGCATTTTTGAATGCATAAATGGATTCATCATCTTGATAAACTCCTAGGATACTTTGATTCAATATATTAAACAACTTAAAATCAAGTTTTTGAAAATCTATACCCGATTTTGATTAAAATTAACCAAAAAAATGCCTAAAAAACCATTTTGTGTATAAATTAGACTAAGCCTTTAATGGTTTGGGATTTATTCTGACCAAAAAGTGTCGAGTATATCTCCACTTTGACAATCAATGTCATCCATCGAATCTATCGTCTTCAACATATGTACCTTAAAGTGCACTTGAAGGAGTTGTCTCCACCCACATAAAGTCCATTTGAATAAACAATTGACAAGATTATTGTTCTACTATTAGTCGTTGTTGAAATATAAACTGAAGGTTAGTATTCTTATGAACAGATGGTTCGATATTCATTTTTTATATAAGGAGGATGTAGATCTCATCATGAAATCTCCTTGGGTGAACAAGCATTTTTTTTACATCTTCATCATTGGTACGTGGGTTTCAACTCATTCGCCGAGACCCCTCGTCGGTGTATGGTTTGGGTAAAGCTCTCAACATTTCCACTCGAATTATGGACTAAATGGGAAATTACATAGATTGGGAGCACAATTGGAAAGTTTATTTATGGCGGAGCACATCCTTTGTGCCATGGACAAGAGGGTGGCATGCGTGTTGGTGGAATTAAACTGTGTGCCAAGTGGTTTGCTAGAAAAAACAGATTTGATGTGGGGCTATACTACCTTCAAAAAATGCGTTGACTATTGGGGTGTTCCTTTCAAATGTTTTTCCTGTCACCAAACAATACACGTGATGGCTAAATGCACGCGATGGTCAATATACAAAATATTACAAAGGGACTAGGCACAATGAGGAGTTTGATGATGAGAAGGACACATCTAGAATGGAATCAACATCTGAGTCATTTGAGGATGGGGAAAGGCCTTATTTTAAAGGTAACCATCTTTTTGATTCTCCATATTTATAACATATTCATTCTGGTGAACATTTAGCTATGTATGATAAACACAGTCCATCAGATATCTATGAGGTGTTGCATGGTGCAATGCCATCAACCTAGTTTCATAAATCAACGGTGCACATTAAATATCGATGATGTAGCTTGATTTCACGCACCATGGAATCAAAGATACCAATTACCTTCTCTTTTGAACATATCCATCTTGTCTTGGTTGATTCTATTGTCAATTCCATCCCTAAAGGGATTCTTGTGCAGAGGGGGGACTTCCACGGTAACCCATCAAAACATGACTCTCCTCCTTCAAAACATGATTCTCATTCTATCAATTTTGCTTCATTTCTAGGTGGTCTCTCACTTACCAATTCGGTTGGTAGTGATATTGAGATCCTTATGCAATTTTTTTTTATGGATTTGCTTCCTCTCACCATTCACAAAGCTAAAGATCCAACTGTTGGGCCTATTATTAGTCCTTCATATGCCATGAATGTTACTATTAGGCATAAGAGGAAAGAACATTTCAAGGTGGTGTCAAGAGCAATAGGTTGGTGGTTATGGTTCTGGATTTTGTTGACGATCTAGACCTACATGAGGTCTCAATTATGGATTCTAATGTATCCTGGGCCCTTAGAGATGCTACACCCATGACTATTGTTCCTCCGTAAATTTTATTTCCCTTAATTACAGGGACTTGGGGAATGCCCTGAAAACATTATCCCTTAAGCACTTGGTTAAGTCTATTGGTTCGATGATTATCTTGATTCAAGAAACAATGGTGGTGGGAGAAAAAGCCAGGTTATATTTTATGTCTATATATTTGGGTTGTAAGATAGTGTCTACATATTCTAATGGATTATAAGGGGGTATGGTTGCGATGTGGGATCCTCTGTGGATTGATTTCACGGTTTATAATTTATTTTCATGGATCTTTCTCATTGGGTTCTTTCGTGGATCGGCCCAACATATACACCTGCTCAATATTTATGTGCCATATTGGGATAAAAGGGCATTTTGGGATAGAATGCATGAAAGTGGCATATTGAATATTGAATCTCTTATCGTAGTTGGGGACATGAATCTCACAATATTCAGTGAGGAATGTTGAGGACAAAGATGCTAAATAGAGATTCCTATGCGGCCATTTTTTAAAATTATTTTTGAAGTAAATTCCTTGATGGACATTCGTCTTAATCCATTAGTGTCGACATCGAAAAATGGCCAGGATGGTCACAAACACATTGCTAAATTCATGGAACTTTTTATGGTGCATGAAAATATGTTGGATAGTATGGGGTTTCTCTTGCATTGATTCCAGACCATTTCCTGAACATTCTCCAATGGAAGGGCGATTGGATCTGTAAGGGACTTCCATTTAAGTTTAATCAATCTTGGTTAGGGGAGCCAAAATTTTGTGAATTAATTTGCAACAATTGGTCCCTATTCACAATTTCCAATGAAATATCATGGATGGAGGTGGTTTTATTGAAGTTGCACAACCTCAAAAGGGTGGTGAAAGTTTGGGAGTGAGATAAATGGCCCTACAATGAAAGGAATTAAAAGAGATTGATGTGGAAATGACCTATTTAAACAATGAAAATAATACGAGGTTTATTTCTCTTGCACATATACAAGAGATTCAGGATATGAAAGAATAAAAAAGACATTTCCCTAGGATGTGGGAAGAGAAATGGAGGCTTAAAAGCTGTGGTGTGTGGTGAAAGGAAGATGAAAAAAACACTGGGTTATTTCAACAATACACCCCGATGCATAGGCACGAGAATAGTATTTGGGAGTGTTAGGGCTCCTTAATTTCCCAAGGCTAAGAAAGGAAACCAAAGAGGTGACCACAAACCAAATTTTGACTTGGTATCTAGCCCTAGAAAATCAGAGAGGGCTCTCTCAAAATCAACCTCACAGCTAGTTGAAGGGAGAGTATTATGGTTTTAGGCTATTTATCAGGTCAATAGGGTTTTTTTATTTAGGTTTTGCTGGATAAGAAGCACCAGGTTAGGAACTAGGCCAAGTGTTCTGAAGGATCAACTACAATTATGGAATGAAGCAAGATAGATGTAACTAGTGACACAACTTGAATTTGTCTTTGTAGTGTGGTGAGGAAGAAATAATGTAGAGTGAGTAAAATGAGCATACATGTATGAATTCATTTTTTTTAGAAGATATAACACTTATATGAAAATCTCAGACAAAACAGAGAATATGAGGCAATGTATTATGTTTAAAACTTATGAGATTAACACAAGAAGAACATAGATGGATGCTAGAACAACTGAATCATCAGATTCATAAGGAAAAATGGATAAAAACACTATCACTAACCACATCACAAGAATCCCATAAAATAGCTGCAACTTCTTGTATATTATTTCTGCAAAGAGTCAAGTATACCAGTTCCAAAAAAGTGTGAGCTTCAAGTATCCAACCTTCTCTTTGACTTGTTTCTGAGTACGTATAGAAAAAAAACATGAATCCACCTCTAAGAGGTCGAATCCTAATCCATACCTACTAATTAATGAACCTAATGACTTATTGCCTAATCCTAGGGAAGTTAGAAACAACTTTCCCCTTTTTTAGCTAACTAATTGAGCTTATCTCTCAAGGCATTAATCACAATATTATTTACAAAGATAACCATTAATAAGCCTATTAATCATCAAATAACTCATTAGTTAACTATTACATCAACCAATTTTGACCTTTGACCTCCACGTGTAGTGAAAAACTCCAAACACAGAAACACGACAAACTTTCCCAGAAAGCAACAAATGTTTTTAGCAGAAACACAACAACTTTGGCTTGATTTTTAGATGACTTAGAAGAAGTTCTGAATGATTCTAAAAGTTGGTGAATAAATCTTAGGATGTCTACTATACCCTGGGACCTTTAAGTCATCCAAACTCATCATTTTAGCCCCCTCAAAATTTATTTTAAGAGAAAGTATCCATAAACGCAATGAATTTATGAAAAGGTGGCAGAAAGGTGTAAAAAAGGCATTGTTTGACCATTTTATTAAAAATTATGACTTTACAAGCATCCTAAAATGATTTTATGACATCCTTATGTCATTAGCTATCCAACCATGCTTGAATTTTTGGATTTGGACCCTTTGAGAAAAAGCGCAACAACTAGTTGTTGCGTTTCTGTAGAATGCTTTTTCTCCTGTGTGCGCAAAAACTTCAAAATTTCAAAATTTTGTCTCCTCTCCTTTGATTTTTGTTTTTCCTTCATACCACCAGTGATGCATCAACCAATAGGTCTAGGATTTTTTTCATTTTGATTTTCCTTTGGGTTCTTTTGAGTTTCTTCATTATGTTTTTCACCCTAACCTTCCAAATCATGTTCTTAGCATAATAGTACCTTGCCATATTTCTCCGCATGGTGGTATCCCTGTTTTCTTTTTCCAATAGTTTCTCCAAGTGTACATTCACTATGTTAAGCCAATACTCCGTGTTTTATCAATCTCAACATTTATGGATTCAAATATAGTATCTTGAGCTTGAGTAGCAGCTATGGTGTCTTGAGCTTGAGGAGGAGATGGATCTTCTAGATATTATTCCTTCCTAGCCATTGCTCTTGTATTAGGTCTCCTAGGATGTGTTTCAATGTTATTTTCTTCTAGCTACTCAAAATCAATAATGGCCTTACCTTTATCCTTTGTTATCAAAACACCTGTTTTACTTGCTGATGGAGGGTCTTCTTGTGGCTTGCTCTGCTGCATTAGGCTTAGTTTCAATTGTCTATTATCTTGCTGCAAGAAAGCCACCATGAAATTGGCTTTGGATAGATCATCCTTCAACTCTCTAATATGTGCCTCCTTCTCCTTGATGATATCTTTTGCTGCCTTATCTCCATGTTGTTCTCCTAGGTCTGCCATCTCAACTTCTGGAGGTACCTCTTCTTCATTGTGCAATGGTGAATCATGTATTCTCAGAGGTGATTCCTTTCTCATGGTTTCCAACTAAAATTCCTCTTCACTAACAACCTCTTTAGGTATCCTTTTTGCTTGAGATCTAGTTTTAGGCCTAGACCTAGGAACCTCCTCTTCTACTTCAGGAACAAAGACCATCTTCTTATCTTTCTTGTTTGTCCTTGAAATCTCTGTTCTAGGCTAAGTTTTTGTCACTGATGGCATGCTTGATGTTTCACCTCCTTGTGGTATGGATGATGATGAAGGAGAGATTTGACTCTTTTACTGGTTGGAGATAGGTAAGAGAGCAGTTGCGTCTAAGAAAGCTTCTTATGACATGTTGATCTGTGTTAGCTGGTGGAGGATTATTACCTTGACTAATAGCATGATGAAAGAGGCTTGCTTGATGATAACTTCTTTGAGACTGCACCTTCTCTGTCATCTTCTCCAAACTTCTAAACATATATTTAGGTAGGTTTAGGGGCTTTTCAGAAGTTAAATGCATTAATAATCTAATATGATAATGGTATAGCCTGCTAAACCTTCAATCACAAGTGAAATACTTCATAATAATCTTCATCAAAGGGTTGTACTTGTCCAACAATTACCTGCTAGGAAATACATGAGAAGATGACTCCTTATATTGTGGTTTCAAGAACATCTTCTAGTTCTCTAGGTCTAAATCCATGCCTTTGAACCAAATTTCATCTTGATTTGGGATAGAAGTTGTTGAGGCTATGACCTCTTCTAACACTGGAAATATGATCCCTGCTATAGTTGCCTAGTCCTTCTGAAATTGATGGCAAAGAGACTTGTTAAATCATGATGATAGCTCACCTCTTGCACTTTTAGACAAAACCCTAGGCAGCCTACCTTCTCAAATGATATTCTGATAAATTCTGATGCATTTAACTCTTTCATATGAGTTGGATAATATCTTGAGATCTCTCCTCCCTTATACCTCTTCCTTTCACTAGTCTGCACCATGTTTTTGGATTCACTTTTGGTAAGGAACCCTAGTTTCAAACAAGAGAGGGCAAGGGACTTTGAGCTACAAAACAGAGCTAAAACACAAAAACTTGAGGAAAGGGAATGGATGGGATGGGGGGTAGGAAAAAATCTGAAAAAATTATGGGAGGTACAGATAGGTGTTAGGGACATAATGAAAGTTAAATTTATCAAAATGAGTGAGAAACAAGGGTGGGGGGGGGGGGGGGGAGGGATAATACAAAATTCTGCCAAAAGCACAACAACAAGCTAGGTTTGATAAGGGAAATGGTGAAATGAAGGAATTTTAGTGAGGGGCAGGGTGGGGAATGTTTAGTGAGGATTATGAAGGATGTATGAACCCAAAATAAAGGAGGGTTCCTCTCAAAAGAAGCAAAACACCATTGGAAGAGAAAACACAACAAGAAAATGTAGCAAACCCTAGGGATAGATTTTGATCAAATTTTCTGAAGAAAATGACTGCATAGAGGGTTTGCAAGGCTATAATTACTTGTTAAAATAACCTTTGAAGCATTGAGATGATAATTGAACCCTTTCTTTCTCCCTTTGGCCTCTAAATCAAAAGTGTAGCAAGAGCCTCCAGAAATGCAACAAACTGATGAAAGAAAAGTGGTGGACAAAATTAGAAGTTTTTCTGGTTATGGAAACTCTTCAAAGTGATGGAGAGGAGCTATTGAAGCTTGTGGAAGGAAGAGTGAATTTTTAAAACACTTGTGCTCCTTTATAACTTAAAAACTCGATTTTGGCTTGATAGTGGAGTGACATCATGTACTTTTGACCAAATAACTTTATGATGTGATTTATTCCCTAAGTGCTAACTCTCATTACACTTTACTAGTTTTGGATGATGATGACATGAATCCAAATGGAAATATGATGAAACTCATGAAACTATAATGATCAACCCTATGACACCATGACACTTTCTTTTTAGATTATAAATAATGATGCTTAATGAAAGAAAAATGACCTATGGTGACTAAATGACTCATGAAACTAATTATGATTTGACCTTGATGACCATGACATGAGAGTAGAAATAACACTTAGACAATGACTTGACCATTTGACAACCAAGAGAGGTGTCAATTTTTTTTTAAATATAACAATTTGACCAAAAGACTCTAAATACAGTGAAAAGAGTAAATTTTGATCACCTCGACTATTGGACACTAACAGGGAGATTGTCTCTAATTTAGGTGAGATATTTACAAGTATTGCAGAAATTCATACAGAGGCTATAAGATATTTCATAGGTTTTTTAAGGAAAGAGATAATGTTGAAATAGATAATTAAATATAATTTATTAATTCATTTCCTCAAATGTTCTCAACAGAGGATGTGGTGGAGATGGACAAGCCAATTATGATGGGAGAGTTGACATTTGTCCTTAAATAATTTTCTAGGGAAAAATATCCAGGCCCAGATGGATGGACGATTGACATCTTCATTCACTTCTTGGATATTATGGATGAGGAACCGCTGAATAGGGAAGCAGAATCCAAGTGGGAAAGAATGGTTTCTAATGCTATTAATGCCACTTTTCTTGCCCTCATATCTAAGTCTTATTGTCCTTCTTCTTTTAAGGATTACATGCCAATATATTTATGGAAATATCACATACAAAATGATCTCAAAAATTATTGCTAACCAGCTGAAAGGGAAGCTATCAGACTTCATATCAATGGAATAGTCCGGCTTTGTGAGGAATCTAAAAATTCAAGATGCCATTTCCATTGCACAAGAGTACATTCATTCGATCAAGTCACAAAAAATGGAGGATAATGTACTTAAGTTGTATCTTCTCAAGGCCTATGACATTGTTGATTGGTTTTTTCTAAGGATGATTATGTTCAAAATCGACCTTTCAATTGGTGATGTGGACTAGATCATGGCATGCATGACGATGGTTAGTTGTGATGTTTAATAAATGGAGTGACCAAAAATATCTTCAGGGATCATAGACGGTTAAGACAAGGTTGTTCACTTTGTCCACTTCTATTTTGTCGGTCATCGATGGACATAACAGGAAAATAATAGATGAAATTTGCGATAAAACTTTTTTTGGACTACAAGTCACAAAGAATGTATTTATAATTCATATTTGTTGATTTTTGTAGCTTGGGACATACTCCAAGCCTTGAGGATCGAGGTTTTGGAGGAAGGAGCTCCAAAAGTGGCCTTGTGGGCTTGGAACCCAAGGTTGGTGTTTTTCACCCATCCATGTTTGGTCCAAAACAGTGACAAGTTTGCGACATGTGATGAATGAGGATGATAGTAGATGATAAGATGAATCCAACGCATTGAGAATCTTCCAATTTCAAGTTGTGTTTGAATAGTTATGAATTTTTTAGTTATAAGGGTATTATTGCATGTGCATAAATTTCAAAGTTGTAGGTCGGCTACCCTAAAGGTGCCCCCAAAAAGGACTTGAATTTTTACCCATAAAAGTGTATATAAAGGAGTGAGGAGAGGCATCATTCCCTACATATAAGGAGAAAAACATCAAGGAGAAGAAGAAGGAGACCCAGCGAAGATGAAAGGAGGCATAGTTTGTGCCTTCTTTTAGATTGTTTTGGGTTTGAGCTCTTACAGGCAGGAGGTCGAGGTATGAATAGAAAATTCTATTCAGATAATCAAGAAATCCTTCTCTGTTTAGGGCTGAGTTTTTCTATTATAATTTTAGGTGGGAAGGAAGGTTGTTTAGGGTGGTCGAGTAGTCTACTAGCTGGCTCCCTAAACAAGGCCACATCTATCTCGAGGAAAAGCATAATAAGGGAGGTCTGAGGAAGGGTTATGATGTAGGTCCAAGATTCCCTAGATAGGGCCGAGTAGGTAGAAAATTAGGCCACATATTTCAGAGATGTGTTAGGGAATTTATGTGCACAATATATAGGAGAACTTGCCTTTTGTTTTGGAAAAAGGGGGCTGTGTAGTTGAAACATTGAGAATACCCTTGTTTGGAGGGCTGAGAGGCCTAGTAAAGGCCTATTATATTAGCTGCAACCACAGAAAGCATAGAGTAGATTTTGTGAGGAGGATGGAGGGTGGTTTCCCTTGTAAACATGAATATATTCCTTGATGTATAGAACCACATGCCTGTAGGATGTTTTGTGGATGTTCCCAAAGCTGAACATGTGTGTTGGAAGGGCTAGAAGGGAGAGTGAGTTAGGGATATTGATTGGAGAAGGGAACCATAGTCTTGGAGCAGGGTTTATGGTTATTGTTGTGCCCTAACCAGAGCTTAGAATTTCATAAAACCCAAGGACAAGAGAACCAACAATGTGTTGGAGAACACAGGTATGTGTATTCTCTTGTTAATGCAACTTGAAGGTGGATGGGTGTCATAGGATAGTACTATTTGTGAAGTATGTTAGCAACCACGTGGAAGGGTCTCCATAGGTGTTGGATGCCTTAGCCAAAGGAATATGTTACAACAAGTATTGGTCACTCGTTGACTATTGGAGGGAAGCATGTGAGTGGACCAAGTATGGACATGGATTTTGCATTGATGGTTTGCTAGAGGAAAACCTGATAATGCCCAAGTTGGAGCTCGGTGTGCACCATCTTCATAGACTTAGGTGGTTTCTAGAGTGGTAATTGTTGAGCTCAAGGTTCTCATCATCCAGGAGCAGTTTGAGTAGCCCTATAATTTTCATGTGGAGAAGGATATCTACAAAAGATGATTGAAAATCCTGTTGGAAATGTTGTTGTTGATGGAAAAAGAGGAAGCAGAGGCAGAGGCAGACAAAGGACAGTAGCCGAGGCTAAGGAAAATATAGTGACAGGAGTGAAAATTTGGCAGAGCAGTAGAAATATAGTGACAGGATATGTACAGTAACATGAAATACAGTGACAGGATATGTACAATAACAAGAAATACAGTGACAGGATATGTACAGAGGCAGAGATGAAACAGTTGAGCAGCAGAGGCAGAGGCAGAGTCGTTAACAAACCAATAGTGAAATGATTGCAGGAGATGCGGAATCGTGCAAAAAGGAAGGAACCGAGGCTCTGTGTATAAGGGGAATAAACCTTATGGTAGCGATGGTAGCGTTGTATTAACATAACATTGAAACAGGGTTAATATATTCAAGAGATGAAGAAATAAGAAACAAAATTTTAAACAGAGATTATAAGTATAAGTATATAACGAAGACACGAAATTCTTTATTGAAGCGGAACCATGAATTGAAGCGAAACCCCGAACATGAACAGAAAAATTGGAGGGCCACAAAAGCAGTGGGTTCACACGTCGGTTGAAGTGGTAAGCAGTATTGCCAAAATGAGCGTGATATGTGTCATTGAAGGACAGGTGTCCCCAGGATGATTTGTAAAACAACTTTTTTCACGTGACTTTGGAAAATTATGCAGCGAGCATTTAAGTTGCGCGATATTGCGCGTCGACCGTTGGATGGGGGTCCAAAGCTCAGTTGGTGCGCGAGAGCAAATTGAACGTCCGATCAAAGGTGAAGGTGCGGGGAAGAGAACCAAGGATGTGGGTCCTACATTCAGAGCTACGGAGCCAAAATATTATGTGAATGATTGTGCATTCCGTATTGTGAAAGTTAATGAACATGCGAAGGTTATAACTTATATTAATATATGTTGATATATATAATGGGCCAAATGCAAGTTGAATTACATGGTATAATAGTTGAAATATGACGGAGGAGGTAGTATATGCGAATATAGTATGGAGAGTATGAAATATCACAAAAGGGTTCAATATAGTGTGAGCGTTGTATTAAATGAGGACCAAGATTATAATACAAGACATATAAAACATTGTATATGCGATACAAGTTGCGGTGGGCCCAGTTGAAGTATTGCGTTAATGGTTAGTAATTAATCATTGAAGAAAATGCTGAAGGGTTGATATGTTTGTATATTAAGTGTGGGACCCCCTACATAAAATTCCGAGAATCTTAAACCAAGCTGGAGGATACAATAAAGCCGAAGCGGAAGCTTATATATATGCAGCGCGTTACATATGTTGCACCTTATATACAAAGGTCCAAAGCATATATATATATATATATATATATATATATATATATATATATATATATATATATATTTTTATTTTATTTTATTTTATATGTAGCTCTTTATGGACAAGGGACCAAAGGTATAATACAAAGCATATGCATTATATTATTGAGCGCGAGATCAAAAGAACCAAAGGTTCTATTTCTTGGTTTTAAAACAAAAAAAGTACCACATGGTGGGACCCTCACCAATCGCATCGGAGAAACTTGGCAGCGGAACATGTTAACAAAAAGTTGCAATTGCGATTGAGTTTCGGACCTGATATGTTTAAATGATGACTTTCATATTTTTCTTGAGTTCCAGCCTAATCACATTGGAACGATTCATCGCATTGGCACATCAAAATGAACAGTGTTACATCGCATCGGAGCCACCCATCGCATCGACACAATGAAGTGAACAGTGTTATATCTCATCGGAATAACCCATCGCATCAGCGTAGAGAAATGTACAGTAATTGATCGCATCGGAGGTGAAAGAGTATCGACAAAATGAAAGTTCTGATTGCGACTTAGCGATTGGATGAGAGCCGTTAGATTCACTGAGGGATAGATGGAGGAGATGATTCGACTGACTATATGGTGGGCCTTTGCTAATCGCATCGGAGGAAATCAAAAGACCAAATCGCAGGAGCTTTGTGAATGTTGCGATTGTGATTGAAATAAATGAGCAAAGTATAGCTGGCATGTGGGGTCCATTCAAAAGATAAGGCTAATAACAGGTTTGCTCTAAGTTAATTAATCCAAAGCTAAAGAGGAAAGGAAAGCACCGCGGCACATATATATATATGCAAAACGATACATACATATTTTCAATATGTGGACAGTAAAGCATCGCATCAGAGAATAGAGCAAGTTCAGCGAGTGGGTCCGTAAGGGTATTTTATGTATTAAAATGTTTTATTATTTGTATAATGCCGAGAGTTGAATTTCACAGTTACATGTATGCAGAAGTTACACCATGGCAGAGAACAGGAGAGCTAGCAGAGTTGAAAATGACAGACACAGTCAAAGAAAAGACAAATGCGCAGAGATCCAAAAGGTTGAATGAGTTGAGCTGGAGTTCTCATTGTATTTGAATATAAATGTTTTAATTGATTTATATTGTTGTGATGCACTGGCAAGTCTCTGTAGGAAATAAAACTCCACTGTAAAACTGAAAGTTGTATATATTGTTGAGATTTTCTTAATAAGCTGGAAAAAGAAGTGAGGAGGTAGAATGCAAAGAGTCAGGGCTATCCACTTTGAATACCCTGTGGAATACGAATTGTTATGAGGAAAACTGTATAAATCATATCACATTGATATGCAAAAATGAGGTTAGAGAGTGAAAATTATGAAGAAGTGAGGTAGAGAAGATAAGAAAAAGAAGGAGTAGAAAGAGATGCTACAGAACAGAGCTGATATCTGAGGTAAATCAGCAAATATTTTCTTGTGATTAAGTAAGGAAGTTGGAGCTTCCATATCAAGTTGAAGCTTGATAGCTGTCAGTTGTAGCTGACTGAGGTTGGAGCCTCCTGTAGGTTGGTGCCTGCAGAAAATCAGTGGTGAGAGGGAGTTGGAGCTTGCCTTTGCATCACAACAAAAATATGATGTGGTTTTCTCCCTTTATGGGTTTCCAATTATATCTGCTATCTCTATGTGTGTTGCCTATGTGTTGATATGATCTATTCAATCTGCTTAATGTTTGTTGCTCTCACAATAACTCTGGTGTCACATTAATTTAATACTTGTTGTAACATTTTAAGACTGTTCACATATTAAGCTGTAAATAAGTTTGATGAAAAATTTAAAAAGCTTATGTATGTGTTAAACTGATTCACCCCCCCACCCCCCCCCCTTCTCAGTTTAACTAAAGATTCAACAATTGGTATCAAAGCCAAGTTCCTTTGTACCATTTTAACCACTAAAAGGAGATCCTAGGTCCCCAGGATGGCTAGTCAAGAAGGAAGCTCAACCAATAAAGCCCATTTTTTCACTAGTGCTAATTATGCCTTCTGGAAAATCAGAATGAGAGCATAGATAATTTCTCTAGGAATAGAGGTTTGGGCTGCTGTAGAATTTGGATATGCCCCAAAGGCAACTGACCCAGAGAGAGAAGCTAAACAAGAATTTGTAGCAAATGCAAAGGCCATGAATGCAATCTTAAGTGGAATTTGTGAGGCTGAATTTATCAAAATAATGCACAGTAAGATTTCCAAAGATATGTGGGATACTCTTGAAAACATCCATGAGGGAAATAAAAAGGTAAAGACCGCCAAACTTCAAGTATATCGAGCTCAGTTTGAAAATTTAAGAATGAATGATGATGAAGATGTTGGCAGCTTCTTCCTAAGAGTTGCAGAAATTGTTAACAATATGAAAGCTCTTGGAGAAACTATATTAGAATGTGTAATTGTACAAAATATTCTAAGATCTCTTCCACCCAGCTTTAACCCCAAGGTTTCTGCCATAGAAGAAACAACTGATTGGGAAAACTTGACCATGAACCAGCTACTTGGAAATCTAACAGCCTATGGGATGAGGCTCCCATAGAAGAAGCCAAGTACGAGGGAGGCATCTTTTAAAACAGAAAAGACGAAAGAAGAAAAGGAAGACATATGCTCTTGCTCTGATGAAGAAGAGGCTAAATTTGTCAAGAAAATGGATATAGGCTCTGGTAAATACAAAGGTAAACTTCCTTTCAAATGCTTTAACTGTGGAAGAGTTGGACACTATGCTGCTGAGTGTCCTCACAAGAAAGTAAGGAATCAGGCTCAAGAATCAGAGAAAAATACATCAAAGAACTGGCAAAAAGGAAAGAAATTCAGTAGAAAATCCTTCTATGCTCAACAATACAGCAGTTCATCTGAAGACTCAGATGAACCCTCAAGTGAAGAAGGAACCTCTAAATTTTTACTGATGGCCATAGAAGAAATTGAAGGACTCCTACTAGAAGATGAAGAAGAAGGTGAAGTTGACCTTGAGGGGGAGCTAAGAAGTGCCCTGGAGAAGATTGACAGACTCAAACTGAAGTGCAGAAAACAAAAGGACATTCTCCTCAAGTATGCAAGAGAAGAGAAAAATTCAGAAGTCCTCATGCAGCTGAAGGTAGAGCTTGAAGAAGCCAAGAAGATAGAAGACATGTTACTTAAGCAAATCAAGGATAAAACTCAGGAACAAGAGAAGTTGGAAGAAGAAGTAGTATGTATGAGGAAGAAATTATAAAATGCTCAAAGGAAAGTATCTATAAATTCTTTTCAAACAACAAGCGCTTGTAAGTTGAACGAAATTCTGGATGCTCAAAGATCTCCCCTTATAAAAACTAGAATAGGCTATGAAGGAGAATTAAGTAAAAGCAAACAAAAGGAAAACAAAAACATTATTTTTGTAAAAGCAAAGAAGGCTAATGAAGCAGCTCAAATAATTCCTACAAAGGAAGAAACATGTAATGAGAGAGACAGAAATGAAAAGAATCCTCTAATAACAGAGAATGAAATAAATACTAAAACAACAGAAAAAGGATCATATACCCCTGAGTATGTCAAATTTGGAAGCCATCAAAGGAGATTCTTCCCTCCTATGAAAAATGCCACTTGTTATGCCTGCCACAAGCTGGGACACGTTGTTGCATATTGTCACTCAAGGAGGAGTAATTCAAACCAGCAAAAGCTGCAAACAGTGAAGAGACTGTCTCAAGCAAACAACTGGAGAAGACAATCTCACATCAGGTATGCAAGTTGTTTCTATGGTTACTGTTTTATTGTAAGGAATTTGGCCATAAAATCATTGAGTGCAGAAAATATGGACAAAGATTGATGTACAACACCTCAAGGAGGTTTATGAATCAAGGATATTTTACTCATACTCACAATTCTACAAAAATTATGATCAAATGCTATGTATGCAATAAAATTGGACATATGCCTTTCAAATGTCCTCTCAGAGGGTGTGGTTCATCACCTCTCAAAAGATATCAAACAAAAGGATGTTTCCAGTGGAAAAAGAAGGTGAATAAATGTGACCTGGCTCTAATTGCTCAAGACCTGAAAATCCAATGGTATCTGGGCAGTGGCTGCTCAAAACATATGACTGGAGACAGAAGAAAATTTATAACTTTTGATGAAAAGAAAACTGGTAATGTTACTTTTGGCAATGATAAATCAGTAAAAATCAAGGGAAAAGGCTCAGTCAGCTTAGATAATGGCAGAGGTAAGGCCTAAGATGTACTATTTGTAGATGGGATGAAAGCAAATTTGCTGAGTGTCAGTCAAATGTGTGATAAAGGCTGCGAAGTTATTTTCAAAGCATAAGACTGTGAAGTCAAATCAAGCACCACAGGAAAGACTCTGCTCAAAGGTGTTCGAACAGAGAGTAATGTTTACATAGTGAAAGAGGAAGATGAAGCATGCCATCTTAGCAAACTTGAGGAGTCATAGTTATGGCATAAGAGGTTGGGACATCTCAGCTTCGATCATATCATCAGACTGAGCAAGAAGAAAGTTGCCAAAGACATGCTAGAAATAAAAAGGCCTTCCAATACCATGTGCAAATCTTGTCAATTGGGCAAACAGACCCGCACATCATTCAAGGCCAAAGATGAGTTATAAACAAGAAGACCACTCCAGCTTGTGCACATGGACCTGTGTGGACCTGCAAGAACTAAAACACATAGTGAAAGAGGAAGATGAAGCATGCCATCTTAGCAAACTTGAGGAGTCATAGTTATGGCATAAGAGGTTGGGACATCTCAGCTTCGATCATATCATCAGACTGAGCAAGAAGAAAGCTGTCAGAGACATGCCAGAAATAAAAAGGCCTTCTAATACCATATGCAAATCTTGTCAATTGGGCAAACAGACCCGCACATCCTTTAAGGCCAAAGATGAGTTATCAACAAGAAGACCACTCCAGCTTGTGCACATGGACCTGTGTGGACCTGCAAGAACTAAAACACCAAGTGGAGAATCCTACTTCATGCTGATAATAGATGATTTCTCCAAAATGACATGGGTTGCATTTCTTAAAAATAAATCGGAAGCTTTGGAGAAATTCAAAATATTTAAAGCTTTAGCAGAAAATCAAATAGGATGCAAGCTAAAATTCATCAGATCAGACAGAGGAGGTGAGTTCACAGTTTATGACTTTGCAGACCTATGCAATGAACATGAAATAAAGCAACAATTTACTATTGCAAGGACACCTCAGTAGAATGGAGTGGAAGAGAAACAAAATAGGTCTGTACAACAAATTGCCAGAGCCATGATGCAAGAGAGTAATATTCTTCAAACCTTCTAGGAAGAAGCAGTACACACAACCGTGTTTATCCTTAACAAAGCTCATTTAAGGCCAAGCAGTGACAATACTCCCTATGAACTATGGCATGGTAAACTAGCTTCAATCAAGCACTTTAGAATCTTTGGAAGCAAGTGTCACATAAAGAATAATGATGAAAATCTTGGGAAATTTGACGCAAGAGCAGATGAAGGGATATTTCTAGGATGTGCATCCAAAAGTAAAGGGTACAGGTGCTACAACAAGACTCTTCGAAAAATTGTAGAAAGCATTGACGTGAGATTTGATGAAGAACTTCCAAACAATACAAGAGGTACAAACTGCAGCAGTCCTTTAGATAACCATGAAGAAGAAAACCAAGATGATGATGAAACAAGCAAGACAACGGAAGATGTTGAACTGAGCTCTAAAGCCCCCTCAAGATACACTAAGAAGAACCATCCTGAAGATCATATCATTGGAGACAAGAGAGTAGGGGTCCAGACAAGAAGGAAGCTAACTGAACAGAGAGAAGAGGTATACATAGCCATGTTATCACAAATAGAGCCAAAGAAGTTTGAAGAAGCCAACAAGGACAAGTACTGGGTGAATGCTATGAATGAAGAATTGGACCAAATTGAGAAGAAAATACCTGGGAACTAGTTCCTAGACCTACTGAGAAAAATGTCATAGGCTCAAAATGGGTATTCAAAAATAAAATGAATGAGCAAGGACAGGTAATCAGGAATAAAGCCAGACTTGTCTGCAAAGGATATTCACAAATCGAAGGACTTGATTACGATGAAACATTTGCCCCTGTAGCCAGAATGGAAGCTATCAGAATGTTTTTGGCCTTTGCATGATACCAAGACTTCAAGGTATATCAAATGGATGTGAAATCTACATTTCTAAATGGAGATCTAGAAGAAGAATTCTACATGGAACAACCAGAAGGCTTCGCATTAACAGACAAAGAAGACTATGTATGCAAACTAAAGAAGGCTCTATATGGACTAAAACAAGCTCCTCGTGCTTGGTACTCAAGGCTAGATAAATACTTGCAAAAACAAGGCTTTAAGAGAGGAGGAGTAGACAACAATCTATACATAAAAGCCCATGAAAATGAACTCCTGATTGTTGTAGTATATGTTGATGACATTATGTTTGGAAGCAACAAATATGAGCTAGCAAAAGGATTTGCTGAGGAGATGAAATCAGAGTTTGAGATGTCTATGATTAGAGAGCTCAGTTTCTATTTAGGACTTCAAATTCAGCAAAAGAACATAGGTACATTCATCTCACAAGAAAAATACTTAAGAGAAATGTTGAAAAAGTTAAAAATGGAAGACTGCAAACTTGTGTCAACTCCCATGATCATGGGATGCAAGCTATGTGTTGATGATGGATCTACTGATATAGATCAAAGACTCTACAGATCCATGATAGGAAGTCTACTGTACCTGACAGCATCAAGGCCAGACATCATGCTATCAGTAGGACTTGTGGCTAGATATCAAGCAGCACCAAAGCAAAATCATCTTCTAGCAGTCAAAAGAATATTTAGATATCTACAAGGAACAGTACAGTTTGGGCTATGGTATCCAAAAGGAAAAAGCTTCACTTTGACAACATACACAGATGCAAATTGGGCCAGCTGTGTGGATGACAGGAAAAGCACAAGTGGAGGTGCATTCTATCTAGGAGAAAGTTTGGTGGCATGGCTAAGAAAGAAACAAACATCTATTTCTCTATCTACAACAGAAGTAGAATACATAGCAGCAGCAGCATGCTACACACAAGTCATGTGGATGAAGCAAACACTCCAAGACATGAAGGTAAGCATTGATGAACCTATCTCTATCAAATGTGACAATAAAAGTGTTATAAGCATATCAAAAAATCTTGTGCTTCATTCAAAAACTAAACATATCCCAATCAAGTATCATTTTCTCTGAGAGCAAGTAGCTCAGAAGGTAGTGAAGCTGGAGTATGTGCCAACAAAAGAACAAAAAACAGATATATTTACCAAACCTCTTGCAAGAGAACCATTTGAGTATTTGAGAGATAGACTAGGGGTACTATCTGTAGATGCTACTCTCTGATATGAAGAGAAAGCATCGTTTCAGGGGGAGAACAGAAATGAAAATATCATTCCAGGGGGAGATCAGATAGCAAGGAAAGCATGAAACAGGTCCTCAAGATCAGTGCAACATGGGCGAGAGTTAAAAGCACACTGAGAAATGAGCAACCCCTTGCCATTTATGTCAAAGGGGGAGGAAGAGCAAGCAACAGAAGAAAGGGTCCAAAAAGGAAAACAGAGGAAGTGTATTGCCATCAATGCCAAAGGGGGAGACTGTTGGAAATGTTGTCATTGATGGCAAAAGAGGAAGCAGAGGTAGAGACAGGAAAAGGACAACAACAGAGGCTAAGGAAAATACAGTGCAGAGCAGCATAAATACAATGACAGGATATGTACAGTAACAGGAAATACAGTGACAGGATATGTACAGTAACAGGAAATACAGTGACAGGATATGTACAGAGGCAGAGATGAAACAATCGAGAAGCAGAGGCAGAGGCAAAGCCGTTAATAAACCAACAATGAAATGATTGCAAGAGATGCAGAATCGTGCAGAAAGGAAGGAACCGAGGCTCTGTGTATAAGGGGAATAAACCTTATGGTAGCATTGGTAGTGTTGTATTAACATAACATTGAAACATGGTTAATATATTCAAGAGCTGAAGAAATAAGAAATAAAATTTTAAACAGAGATTATAAGTATAAGTATATAACGAAGACACGAAATTCTTTATTGAAGCGGAACCATGAATTGAAGCGGAACCCCGAACATGAACAGTAAAACCGGAGGGCCACAAAACTAGTGGGTTCGTGCGTCGGTTGAAGTAGTAAGCAGTATTGCCAAAATGAATGTGATATGTGTCATTGAAGGACACGTGTCCTCAGGCGGATTTGTAAAACAACTTTTTTTGCGTGACTTTGGAAAATTATGCAGTGAGAATTTAAGTTGCACGATATTGCGTGTCATCCGTTGGATGGGGGTTCAAAGCTCAGTTGGTGCGTGAGAGCAAATTGACCATCCGATCAAAGGTGAACGTGCGGGGAAGAGAACCAAGGATGTGGGTCCTACATTCAGAGCTGCGGAGCCAAAATATTATGTGAATGATTGCGTATTTCGTATTGTGAAAGTTAATGAACAAGTGGAGGTTATAACTTATATTAATATATGTTGATATATATAATGGGCCGAATGCAGGTTGAATTACATGGTATAATAGTTGAAATATGACGGAGGAGGTAGTATACGCGAATATAGTATGGAGAGTATGAAATATCACAAAAGGGTTCAATATAGTGTGAGCGTTGTATTAAATGAGGAGCAGGATTATAATACAAGACATATAAAACATTGTATATGCGATACAAGTTGCGGTGGGCCCAGTTGAAGTATTACGTTAATGGTTAGTAATTAACCATTGAAGAAAATGCTGATGGGTTGATATGTTTGTATATTAAGTGTGGGACCCCCTACATAAAATTCTGAGAATCTTAAACCAAGCTGGAAGATACATTAAAGCCGAAGCGGAAGCTTATATATATGTAGTGTGTTACATATGTTGCACCTTATATACAAAGGTCCAAAGCATATATATATATTTATATATAGCACTTTATGGACAAGGGACCAAAGGTATAATACAAAGCATATGTATTATATTATTGAGTGCGAGATCAAAAGAACCAAAGGTTCTATCGCTTGGTTTTAAAACAAACAAAGTACTACATGGTGGGACCCTCACCAATCACATCGGAGAAACTTGGCAGTGGAACATGTTAACAAAAATTTGCGATTGTGATTGAGTTCCGGACCCGATATGTTTGAACGATGACTTTCATATTTTGCCTGAGTTCTGGCCTAATCGCATCAGAATGATTCATCACATCGGCACATCAAAATGAACAGTGTTACATTGCATCGAAGCCACCCATCACATCGGCACAATGAAGTGAACAGTGTTATATCACATCGGAACAACCCATTGCATCGGCACAGAGAAATGTACAGTAATTGATCGCATCGTAGGTGAAAGATTATCGACAAACTGAAAGTTCCAATGGCGACTTAGCGATTGGATGAGAGCCGTTAGATTCACTGAGGGATAGATGGCGGAGATGATTCGACTAACTATATGGTGGGTCTTTGCTAATTGCATCAGCGGAAATCAAAAGACCAAATCGCAGGAGCTTTGTGAATGTTGCAATTGCGATTGAAATAAATGAGCGGAGTATAGCTGGCATGTGGGGTCCATTCAAAAGATAAGACTAATAATAGGTTTGCTCCAAGTTAATTAATCCAAAACTAAAGAGGAAAGGAAAGCACCGCGGCACATATATATATATATATATGCAAAACAATACATACATATTTCCAATATGTGGACAGTAAAGCATCGCATCAGAGAATAGAGCAAGTTCAGCGAGTGGGATCATAAGGGAATTTTATGTATTAAAATGTTTTATTATTTGTATAACTCTGAGATTTGAATTTCACAGTTACATGTATGCAGTAGTTACACCACGGCAAAGAACAGGAGAGCTAGCAGAGCTGGAAAAGACAGACACAGTCAAAGAAAAGAAAAATGCGCAGCGATCCAAAAGGCTAAATGAGTTGAGATGGAGTTCTCATTGTATTTGAATATAAATGTTTTAATTGATTTATATTGTTGTGATGCATTGGCAAGTCTCTGTAGGAAATAAAACTCCACTGTAAAACTGAAAGTTGTATATATTGCTGATATTTTCTTAATAAGCTAGAAAAAGAAGTGAGGAGGTAGAATGCACAGAGTCAGGGCTATTCACTTTGAATTCCCTGTGGAATACGAATTTTTATGAGGAAAAATGTATAAATCATATCACATTGATATGCAAAAAGGAGGTTAGAGAGTGAAAAGTATGAATAAGTGAGGCAGAGAAGATAAGAAAAAGAAGGAGCAGAAAGAGATGCTACAGAACAGAGCTGATATTTGAGGTAAATCAGCGAATATTTTCTTGTGATTAAGTAAGGAAGTTGGAGCTTCCCTATCAAGTTGAAGCTTGATAGCTATCAGTTGTAGCTAACTAAGGTTGGAGCCTCCTGTAGGTTGGTGCCTGCAGAAAATCAGTGGTGAGAGGGAGTTGGAGCTTGCCTTTGCATCACAACAAAAATATGATGTGGTTTTCTCCCTTTATGGGTTTCTACTTATATCTGCTGTCTCTATGTGTGTTGCCTATGTGTTGATATGATCTATTCAATCTGCTTAATTTTTGCTGCTCTCACAATAACTCTGATGTCACATTAATTTAATACTTGCTGCAACATTTTAAGACTGTTCACATATTAAGTTATAAATAAGTTTGATAAAAAATTTAAAAAGCTTATGTATGTGTTAAACTGATTCACCCCCCCCTCTCAGTTTAACTAAAGATTCAACAAATCCTCCTAGCCCGTGTTCATTATGGGAGATGGAAATCTTGCAGTGATAGGTGGAAACCCTCCATGCCCTATGTTAGTCTTCCTTGGAGCAGCGCAATAATACTATACTGGGATGAATACCTTAAGAAGTTGAGGAGTAGCAATAGGAAGTTGAGAGTTGTTCACACATGGAGTTGTGAAAAACTCGACATGAGTCTGTATGTGTTGTGCCCTTGATGGAACAAGGAACAACTAGTGAGAAAAATGATAGCCGAGGTTCTGTGGCCAGATGGAATTGGAGAATTGATAGAGGCAGAAGCTGCATATCGGGATCTGAAGGATCAAGAAGGTACATGGTACAACCGAGAGGAGTTGAGAGAGCGTGGAACAACCAGATGGTTAGCCTTATCTTGTTGAGGGTATATTGGTTGTCAATGCACTGACACCAAGCCCCAATTTTGTATTCTTGTACTAGTGGATGTATGAGGGCCTAATCCCTTGTATGGGAGCCCTACACTTTTGTATTATTAAGTTGGATTTATATAACGAAGTTGGGTTATTGTACAAAATTGTGTAAACATTTGTGTATATTTTGTGCAATAATATATTTATTGTTGTTTATATTCCACTGTGAAAAGTAGTTTCATTGTGATTCTTGGTTTGGTAGTGTCAGTGATTTAAGATTCTATCTTAGACACGAGGATCGTGGAAAAAAAATGGTATCAGAGCGTGTGTGAGCTAAATTGACAGACAATGAATTAGATTGTGCAAAATGAAGCAACTTAGAGGGAGTTGTGGATGTCTAGATCATGGAGTAGAGGGTTCAACTAAAGACATGGAGATGTGGTCTTGATGAGCCTGGAAACAATATTGGCTAGGAGTTCTAGTGGATTGGTGGAGAGCCCGATGGACAACAATTTTATGTAGGGAAGGTTGTTGATCATGGAAATTTGTTGATTTTCCATGGATTGTTAGGACAACTCATGGATTGATTTGGCATGGACATGATTGGTTTTATTGAGATTTCTTCTTGTGATGGACTGGATATTGGCAGACTAGAGTCTTCATCAGATTAGATTTGCATGTCTGATATTCGAGGGATTTGCATGAGTGGTATTTGATCCAGGAGGATGAGTGCTTGCAGCACTGAGATAGTGGAGATCATGTAGGCCCATAGGGAATCTAGCCTCATAGGGATCATCCCTATGGAGGTTTGGGATCTTCAGGTTCATATGTGATGAAGCAGAGACACTACCGATATTGTGCATTCATTCTACAAAGTATGTTGCAAATATGGATACCACATGAGCTAGTGTCACCAGATGATGATGGTTATTTCGTAGTCTTCAAAGTACCTCCCTCATTAAGAGGGAGTGTTTATTTTTTTATCTTGGGAGGTACTCCAAGCCTTGAGGATCAAGGTTTTGGAGGAAGGAGCTCCACAAGTGGCCTTGTGGGCTTGGAACCCAAGGTTGGTGTTTTTCATCCATCTATATTTGGGCCAAAACCATGAAAAATTTGCAACATGTGATGAATAAGGATGATAGTAAACGACAAGATGAATCCAACACATTGAGAATCATCCAATTTTGAGTTCTCGTTGAAGAGTTATGAATTTCTAAAGTTATAAGGGTATTATTGCATTGGTATAAATTTCAAAGTTGTAGGTCGGCTAGCCTAAAGGTGCACCCAAAAAGAGCTTGATGTTTTACCCATAGAAGTGTATATAAAGGAGTGAGGAGAGGCCTCATTCCTTACATCCAAGGAGAAAAACATCAAGGAGATATCACCTATTTGGCCTCAAGAAGAAGGATACCCAACGAAGATGAAAGGAGGCATAGTTTGTGCCTTCTTCTAGAATTTTTGGGGTCCGAGCTCTTACAGACAGGAGGCTGATGTAAGAAGGGAAAATTCTAGTAATATCATCAAGAAACCCTTCTCTTTTTAGGTCTGAGTTTTTCTATTGTAATTGCAGGTAGGAAGGAGGCTTGTTTAGGGTGGCCAAGTAGCCTACTAGGCTCTCTAAACAAGGTCACATATATCTCCAACAAAAGAACAGTAAGGTAGGTTTGAAGAATGGCTATGATGCAGGTCCAAAATTCCCTAGACAAGGCCAAGCAAGTGGAAAATTAGGCCACATGTTTCAGATATGTGTTAGGGAATTTTTATGCATAATCTATAGGAGAATTTTCTGTTGTTTTGGCCACAGGGTGCTAGGTAGTTGCAACAATGAGAAGAACCTTGTTTGGAAGGCCAAGAGGCCTAGTAAAGGCCTATTATACTAGCCACAACCAAATAAAGCATAACGCAACTGTTGTGAGGAGGACAGAGGGTGGTTTCCCTTGTAAAACGGGACTATATTCCTTGTTGTAAAGATTTGCGGGTCTGTATCATGTTTTGTGGGGGTTCCCAAAGCTAAAAAGGTGCATTGTAAGGGATAGAAGGGACAATGAGCTAGAGAGATTGATTGGAGAAGGGAACCATAATATTGGAGCAAATTTATGGCTATTTTTGTGCCCTAACCAAAGATCATAAGCGCACAAAACCTGAAGACAAGAGAAACAATTGTGTGTTGGAGAACATAGGTCTGTGTATTCTCTTATTGATGTGACTTGCAGGTGGATGGGTGTCCTAAGAGAGGACTATTTGTGCATTCTGTTAGCAACCATGTGGAAGGGTATCCATAGGTGTTGGATTCCCTAGCCAGAGGAAGATGTTACAACAAGTATTAGTCACTCATGGATTGTTGGAGGGCAGCATGAGAGTGGACCAAGTATGGTTGTGGATTGGGAGTTTATGGTCTATTGGAGGAAAACGTGATAGTGCCCAAGTTGATCCCAATGTGCACCATATTCATGGACTTAGGTGGTTGCTAGAGTGGAATTTTTTGAGCTCAAGGGTATGATTATCTAGGAGCAGTTTGAGTAGCCCTAGACTTGTCGTGTGGAGAAGGATATCTATAGTAGATGATGGGCAGTACTTTGAGCTCGTGTTCATTGTGGGAGATGGAAATATTGCAGTGATATGTGTGAGCCCTCCATGCCCTATGTTAGTCTTCATTGGAGGAGCACAAGAAGACTATAATGGGTTGAAGTCCCTTAGTATATGAGGAGCAGCAGTGGGAAGTTGAGAGTTGTTCACAAGTGGAGCTGTGAAAAGCTCGACATGAGTCTCGATATGTTGTGTCCTTGATGGTCTAAGGAACATATAGCAAGCAGACTAATAGTTGAGGTTCAATGGTTAGATGGAATTGGAGCATTGATAGAGGCATGAGCTGCAGATAAGGAGCCGAAGGACCAATAAGGTATAGGGTATGAACGAGAGGATCTGAGAGAGCATGCGACAACAAGATGGACAAATTATCTTGTTGAGGGTATATTTGTTGTCAATGGACTAATACCAAGCCCCAATTTTGTATTATTGTTCTAGTGGATGTATGAGGGCCATTATCCCTAGTACAAGAGCCCTAGATTGTTGTATTATTTAGTTGGATTAATATAACAAAGTTGGGCTATTGTAAAAATTTGTGTAAAAAGTTGTATATATTTTGTTCACAAGTAGGATTACTGTCGTTTATATTCCGTCATGAAAATTAGTTTAATTGTGATTCTTGTTTTGGTAGTGTTAATGATTTAAGATTCTATCCCAGACACAAGGATCATGGAAAAAAATAACCTTATGTTTGTTGATGATGTTCTTATTTTTGGACAGGTATCCACATGTTAGTCGAAATATTTATTCCTTATCATCTCAATGTTTGGGGATGATTCTAATCTATTTATTAATTGTTTAAAATATTTACTCATCCACGCCTTTGAACAACTAAAAATCATCTTTGAGATCACACACATCTATGATGTGGGAGTATTTCCTTTCGATGATGGTTTCTCCTATATAGGCTATAGATCAAAGCCAAACTGTTATCATATTGTGGATTGGAAATGGATTATAAAAAATAAAAATCATTGTAGGTTGTCACATTGGACATATAGGTGACTGGTGATGGTGGGCAGAATGATCCTCATTCAATTAGTGTTGCAGAACATCATAGTGTATTGGATGCATTTATTTATGCTTCCAAGATAGGTCATTAAGGATATCAATGCCATCATCGCAATTTTTTTTTGGTATGGGGCAAGGGGTATTAAAAAATTCCATTTGGTGCACTTGGGTGAAATTATAAAACCAAATGATAGTGGGGGATGGGGCTTAAAAGACCTAAAAATATTTGGCTAGGCCTTTCCGTCAAAGAGTTTTTGGAGGGCCATTTATGGTACAGGAATTTGGCAGTTTATCATCAAGGATAAATACATGAAAATCAAAATTTTATGGAATGGTACAAGGCAGGGATGGCTTAAAAAATGGATTACACATATGGAATGGTTTTATGAAGGTCAAAAAATGGATTGGAAAACCTACAATGTGAGATAAGATTTGGTGATTCTGTTAGAGTGAGAATTGACCCTATCCTTTGAATGTGTGGCACTTAAACGCTTCTAGAATCGATCAATAGTCATCTAAAGGAGAGGGGAATACTTTTTATTAATCAAATTTAGGACAAATTTGATGCATTACAACTTGTTACTATGTGGAAAGGAGGGGAGCTGGGTCTCGATGGTGAGAATTCAGACATCTGGGAGCAGTTCATTATGCAATTACAGTGGGTTGGGATGTCAATTAGTCAAATGGAAGATACACTTAGATGGAATGGTGCACTCTCTTGGGGTCAAATTGATGTATCAGAGATATACAAGATGATTTATCTATGTCTATAGTCAAATGATACTACTTTCATTTTCAAAATTGTATTGTCCTAAAACATACCTCTAAAAATTAAAATTTTTAGATGGCTGGTTTGGAGGAATAAGATCCTCACATGGGGGAATATCTGCAAAAGAGGTATCGTTGGTCCTATGTAATATCCCAAACAATGAAATAATAAAAAAATCTGGCATATTTAAGTGTTCTTGTAAAAATAATTTTAATAAAACACTCAACATAGAAGGGATATGGAAAAATTCAACTCGTATTTCAATTAATAATTAGAAAAATGATACATTCCAAATAATAATGGAGCCCCTGCCTCGGGATGCACGACTGCTCATTTCAAAAGAAATCAAAGACATTGAAACATAATTGTTGACCTTGGATGGATTCACTAGACAAATTGCACCCACGAGGTTTTTGTCCTTGGGATCAAACTAGAACTGGCCTCTCCAAGTTCTAAACAAAGAAAAAATAGATAGACAACTCATGATGATGCAAATTCCTATCTCCTATCCCCTTTTATAGGCTTGATGGATTCTCTAGAAACCTTATTTTATTGTTTTCCCTCGAAAAATGAAGGAAAATACCATGGGCATATACCATGGGAAAATGCCACGGTAAATACCATGGGAATATTTCATCCATTTTGACCGTATCAAGAAAAGGGAATATTAAAAATCAAATCCCATCCAAAAGTAAAATTTGGGTTTCATATCCTTGGCTTAATATGCCAGCATTCTCACTAGCTCGTATTATTATTACCTGAATTCCACTATGCTAACACCATCTAGTTGGAATATGGAAACTATACAATTCTCTTTCTCTTTATATGAATTTTTGCACATTCCATTATTATAATTGGATAGGGTTCCCATTTACATATGTAACATATGATGATTATTTTAATAGCTAGTGATTGAGCTTCCTTATATTTTCGTCGAGATAGTGGTGATTTTGGAATTTACTTCTTGTTATTAGTATGTGATAGAAACTTTACTGGATTTTACGAAGATTATGCCATTATGTGTCAACAATTTTTTAAAATCAATTCCTATATATGCAATATCAAGGACTTCCATAAATATTCACATAATTCTTTAAATGGTGCTAGCTCAATGGAAGAGTTCTTGCCATATAAGAGGGAGGTTGGTGGTTCAATTCCACCATGCCTTAAAATGAATTAATCAATGATATTGTAGTTTATTTTTAATTAAACTTTTTTTATATTGATCTATTTTAATGGTGAGATATTTTTCGACATTCATTGTTTTATTGTATCTAAAGAGACAAAAGTGATATTGTATTGTTTTAAAATATACTATTGTCTCTAGAGAGACAATCACTAGGATTAAAGACATATTGTCTCTATAAAGACAATATGTCTTTAATCCCAACTATTGTCTTTGGAGAGGCTAAAATGAAATTGTATCCTAAGAAGCAATAATGCTTGTGTTATATATTGCCTTTATAGAGACAATATTTTAAGACAATAATTTGAGACACGTGATTAAAGACAATATTTGAGACAACATAGAAGTTCTTTATTTTTATTAAATTAAGACAATTCACCCAAAAATTGTCTCAAATATTGTCTTAAAACCCCCCCTCTATGTTGTAGTGCTTAAATGGGTTGCATATTTTGGGAAGACAAAATGGTTAGCCTTTTGAAAAAGAATATATATACACAAGCAAGTGGAAAGTTGACTACCTAACTAAAGCTATTTTAAAAGTGTTGGAAAGTGTGGTAATGCATCCATTAATGCTCAAGTTGAGTTCTATTAGAGGATCTCGCTCATCGAATTGGATAAAAGGAGACAATCTCTTCCTAGCTCAACTTAGTAATCATGAAATTTGTCAAGATTTATTGAGGCAAAAGAAATTCCCAGAATATCAATTTTTCACATGACAACTAATTTCGGTTGCTTGTTGCAGGAAAATGAAGCAAAATTTTAAAAATCCGCGATCTAGATTTTGTGCAGAAGGACCCCAATTAAGTTCCCCATGAGGAGTTTCAGGAAATTGTGAACTATTTAGGAGACATCGTTGATTCTTTGAAGCATACATACCCAATTTTTGCAAATAGATCCACATTTATGAAAATCAGGTTTCCTCATTCTCCTATTTTTATAAACTTTCAGGTTCACTATTATATCTCTGGATAGATTTTTGTTGGGTTTTTTGATAATGAGATGGATTAATATTCATCATAAATCATGTATAAGAAAACTTGACAAATTCAGCTCCAAAATTTTCAATGGCTTAGACATTAAAAAAAATTTGGTCATAATTTCCATAAATTGTTTTGTTGGCTAAGGAGATGAGAGGTTATCATTAATCAAATGATATGAAAGGATTATATACGAAAGTATCTCTATCTAGATTGAGTTTTGGTGCAGTTAAAATTAATCCATGAGAAGAAGGAGACATAAGACATTTGATGGATCTGTTAGAACTTGAATTTGAAGGGTTACAAATGCTGGGTGTAAAACAAATGGTTATAATCCTTGCAAGTGCTAGAACAAATCAACGATCCACAATACACTTTATTAAATTAATGAGATCCTGGGAGATCAATATGCATGAAGAATAAGCTCAAGAGAGGTCCCGAAAGTGTTTTAGCCAAAAACTTCTTATCTAGTGATCGAAAACTATAATTTATCTCGAAACCACTCCTCCATATATCCAAAAACCACCAGGGGTGGTCCCAAAGGTGGTTTATGATTTCAGATAACTTTGTGTGGTTTTGTCGACGTATGAATGGAGACAAACACTGTGGGCACACCCACTTTAGATTTGATTTGGAAATGGTGAAGACTTGGAGTCCCTATATATATATTCGAATAAACTCCATTATGTTATTTTAAAATTGATGTACATTTTATACTAATTATAAAAGATGTGGGGTCAAGTTTTGTTAAAAATGGATAACATAAAATATTATATATATGTCACACTAGTGGGTAATTCCACAAAATGTATCTTGTTTTTGCATTATGGCTAATCATAGAAATATACACGGAGGGAGAAACTCTTGGGCTTCATCTCCCAGTGTCTCTTCATATTCCAACTCTCCTTATTTTCTATTTACACTATTTTACACATATTCACCCAATACCAATGATTAGGTGTCAACATTCCCCACCCTTAATCTGAAAGTATATTAGTGATTCCAAGCATCGTTCTGAATATTTCAAAATTTTCTTTTCCAAACGCTTTGGGGAAGATGTCTGCAATCTGCTAGTTTGTGGAACAATGGCATAGATGGTTTGTCTTTCCCTCAGCATGATGTTGAATCAAATGGTATTTTGTATTGATGTGATTCTTTCAATCATGGAACTTTGGGTTCTTGGTCAAATTTATTGCAGAAGTGTTTTCAATCATGGTAGAGTTGAATGCATTTGTTTCACCTGCAAATCTTCCAAAATTTTCCCAAGCCACACAATTTCCTTTGTTGCTTCAGTTGCTGCCACATATTCTTCCTCTGTTGTGGAATCTGCTGGAACTAATTTTTTGTGTGGCCTCTAGGAGACAACTCCTAATCTAAGACTCATAACATAAATTGAAGTATATACCCTAGTTTCTTTGTCTCCATTGAAGTATAAATCAAAGTATCCAATCAAGATGAAGTCGCCCACCTGTGTATACTTGAGTCCCCTTCAAGTACATTATAACTCTTTTTGTAGCAGATCAATGTCCCTCACAAGTATTTTTCGTAAACCTAGAGAGGATTCCAATAACCAATGAAATGTTTGGTCTAGTAGCTGAGACTTCCTACAGGATGTCCATACTTTGTTGCATCCTCAAATTATTTTCCTTTAATGGATGTGAGCTTACAGTTATGTTCCATTGGAGTATTCAAAGGATTGCAATCAAGCATGTCAACATGTTCAACATATCTCCAATGTACTTCTTCTAAGAGAGGAATATAAACTTCGGATGTTGAGTTACTTCAATACCAAGATAGTAGTGAGAATAACCAAAGTCAATCATTTCAAAACCTTTCCTCAATTCCTTCTTTATGGATGCAATGTAGCTCTCATTGTTCCTTGTCATCAAAATATCATCTACATACACGACAAGATATACACCTGTTTTTCCAACTTTCTTGACAAATAAAGTTGCATAATCAAGATCATAATGTTTGATGTTTAGTTTCAAAAGATGCTCAATTAACTTCTCATACTAGGATCACGGTGCTTTCTTGAGGCCATACAAGGATTTCACAAGCTCTCATACTTTATGTTCTTGGACGTTCACAATAAATCCTTCTGGTTGGGACATAAAAAAAATTTCTTTCATATCTCCATTCAAGAAAGTAGTTTTTACATCCATTTGATGGACTTTCCAACCGTTCTCAGCTTCCAAGGAAAATAGTGTCTGGAAGGTAGCCCATTTTGTTGTGGGGTAAAAGTATCCTCATAGTTGACCCCTTATTTTTGTGCAAACCTTTTTCCACAAGCCTAGATTTGTGCTTGTCAAGTGAGCCATCATATTTATACTTTTTCTTGTAGACCCACATGTAGCTAAATGGTTTGGTTTCCAATGGAGGATCAACTAACTTCTAGGTGCCATTCTTTATCAAGGAATCATATTATTTTTGCATAGCTTATTTCCATTCATCATGAGAAGCGACTTCTTTGAGGGAATTTGGTTCAATATATGTAAGCAAATTCATTTCATAATAATAAGAAACATCCATATCAACAGGTGAATCAAAATCATTTACATCACCTCCATTTTTCCTGGTTGTACTTATTGTTCCTCTCTTTCCAACCTCATAAGGACGAACACTTTCAAGTGTCTTTGTCAACCATTTTGGATGACCTTTCTGATATGGCCCAAGCTGCTCAGTTGACTGAATTGGGGCTAAATCAAGATTTAGTCTCCCAATTATGTCAATCACATCACTCAAAGTGTCATTAGTGGTTGGAGCTTCATGTGGGGGAGAGAATGTTTCAGAAGAAGATTCCACAGATTGATCCAGTATAGGAATCACCCCTTCAAGATTTGGAATTTGATTATCGAATGCTTGAAATGACTTTGCATGTATGAATCTATCCAAGCGATCAAGATGTTGCTCAACAACATTTTCAACCTTGGAAGTTTCAAGAAATATGACATCTCTAGATACTACAAAATTCTTATTAAATTCATCATAGAGATAGTGTGATTTGGAGGTATTTGAATACCCCAATAAGATACACTTACGAATTCTTACACCAAGTTGGTTTCTTTGTTCCTTAGGTATAAAGGCATAACAGGTGGAACCAAAGACCCTAAGATGATTTGTCGAAGGAATGTGGCCATACCACGTTTCATAAGGAGTCTTGTTTCTAATATGATTAGAAGGAAACCTATTCCTTATATACACAACACATAGAAATGCATCAGCCCAAAACATCATGGAACGTGCCATATTTAAGATTGTCATGTTCATTCTTTCAGCTACTCTGTTCTCTTGGGGATTACAATGCACAATTGTTTGATGTTTTATCCCATGCTGGAAAAGATAGTTTTAAAATTCATTTGAAGTGTACTCTTTTCCATTATTAGTGCAAATAGAGCCAATATGAGATTGTTCATCATTTTCAATAAATAAACCTACACATTCTAGTGTATTCATAAATAAATTTAATCATATATTTATTACCATTTGCAGAAGGAACAAGCATTGGGCCACATAAATATAAATGAATGAGTTCAAGTTTTCTATGTGCTATAGGATATGAATCATGAAAATATTGTTTTCTATGCTTTCCTAGAATACAAGCATCACATTACTTAATTTTCCCAGGAATTGTAGGCAAACCAGTAACACAAACTTTCTTCAACATACGAAGGTTGTCATATTTCAAGTGTCCAAATATAGCATTCCATGAAATACTTGATGGAAATGTACCTTCATCATAGTGAGAACTGTATGCAAAGTTTTGTGCATGAGTATAGGTACCTTGCATCTTCAGAAGTATTTCTTCTTATTTCACCATCATGACAAGTGAGTGATATGATGCTTTTCTGACCTCAACCTTGCCATCAAATATATGAATAGAGTGTCCTTGCTGGTGGATGTGGACCAACGAAAGCAAGTTTCTCCACATCTCCTCAATTTATATAACATCATGTAGAAGAAAGTGTAGAAGACTAGACAATTTGAGCCCATTGGTGCCAAGCCTTGATGGCTTGAGGTTTGACTTGTCTACAAAGTATACTGCTCCATCAACATTGTCAGTAAATTATTCAAAAAAATCTCTTCTAAAAATCATGTGGAAATTTTCTTCAGAATTAAGCAACCAATCATATTTCCATGAAGCAAGTGAAGCATTGAAAAAGTCTTAATTTATTCCAATATTACAATGTGCCACACCATAATGAGAATATTCAGGTGGTTTACATTTATCTTTGTCATGGGTTTTACCTTTGGCTTCATTTATTTCCTACTCAATTCCGTCCCAAGGAAACTTACATGTGGATGTGACATGTCCATCGCTATTGCAACGTATGCAATGAAGATCAAACTTTTCTCCTTGGAATTGTCTGGCCCCCCTGCCTCTAAAATTTATTCTTCCTCTTCCACTTCAGCCACCTTTTCCTATAGATGAATCTTGAGCATGATTCTTCTCTCTATGTGCAAGACACACAAATTCTTTAGAAGAATGAGGAGATTTCTTCTTCCCAAAAGTTTTTTCTCTCTCAACAAACTTCTTCTCAAGGGAGTCAAAGGTAATCTCCTTGAGATTTCCACTTACTTGCAATGACTCAAGATAATGTGAATAAGTGTTATATAATTCCTTGACATAATTTATAAGAGGAATGCCTATTTCAACACCGGTGTTTTTAATATCATGCATAATAGATCTTACTTTAGATGCTAAAGCAAGAGGGTCATCATTTTTCAATTCAAGGCTAAGCAATTTAATCATCAATTGGACACCTTCAAGTTCAGAGTGTGGTTCATACAATTCCTTCAACTTCTTGAAGGCATCATAACCATTTGAGAATGGTGAAATATGGTGACTCCTCTCTTAATTTACAGATGTTGTAATCAAGGCATAGGCATTGTTGTTCTTGTTTTCCCAAATGGTGATCTCCTTGTCTGAGGTGGGATTTGTAGGTGCATTGTCTCCTTATCCTTCATAAATTTCTCTCCACAACTCATTAAAATGAGAGTGTGTTTTATCTTCCTTGACCATTTAGGATAGTTTTCTTTTCCCGAGAGAACTGGTCCAACAATAGATATCAATGAATGCATTTTAAATATGTGTACTATGTTGCTAATATAAAAAAATTTCACATGTGGTCGTAAAAACAACAATTCATATATATAAAGGTATATATGGGGGGAGGGTTATATGATGGGAGGGCTTATATGGGGAGGGTTATATGAGGGGAGGTAATTCGTTACAGGGTCAACACGATAAAAAATAAAATTTACGCAAATGGTAGTGGGAGCGAATTGATATGGGAGCAGAGGTATTAGAAACATGGTATGCAACCAACGTGAGAGTGGATCGTGGAGAGGTGCCACAATGTATTAATGTTGTGCCACACAAACAGTGAGGAGGAGATATGGCTGTCGGGGAGGGGGTCGAAGAGGGACGAGAGGGTATGAAGGAGTCACTTATGCAAGGAGTGGTGGCTGTTGGGGAGAGGACTGAAGAGGCTTGGTGGTGTGGGAGCTGCAGTCGAGGGCCGAAGGGAGTCGAAAAAAATTCATAAAGAGGTAAGGGAGTCAAAATTGAGTGTGTTGAGGACTGGGGAGACACAAAATGTGGAGGTTGACTGCGTATTGGACTGTGTTATATGTTGGACAACAGAGAATGCAACCACATTCAAAAAATAGAGACGTGTGGTATGGAGCATTGATAATCGAGAGTCAGGAGGTGGGAGGTAACTTGATGGATTATTTTTTCAAAAAACTCAACATGGTGACCCTGCGCTGTAATGAAGCCCGATATTTTTTAATTAACACACGAAAAAGGCCGATTTCACTTCTCAGGAAAAAAATGCATATAACACCAACATTCATTCATCAACCATCGAACATATAAGAGTCTAAATAGGCTTACCACACACAAACACCATTGAATCTTGAACATGAGTCACATAACACCTCTAGGTAGTGCAACAACACACAACAACCAACAACTCTTACTCACCAGTCTCCCAAAACAACGAAGACAACCTTAAAAAAACTAATGAGGAGGCAGAAAACACAATAGTTTTTTTAAACTACAAGATAGAGGTGACAATTCTGCAAAAAAATATGCAGAACATGGGCAGGAGGGAGTTACAAGGGCTAATAGGGAAGCCAAAAATTGAGTTGGCTTTGATACCATATCAGGCCAGGAGATAACTCCACAAAATGTATTTTTTTTTGCATTAAGGTTGATCATAGATATATACATGGAGGGAGAGACTCTTGGGCTTCATCTCCCAATGTATCTTAATATTCCATCTCTCCTTATTTTCTACTTACACTATTTTACACATATTGACCCAATCCCAATGATTATGTGTCAACAATATATATATACAACAATATATATATATTGTTGACACCTAATCATTGGGATTGGATCAATATGTGTAAAATAGTGTAAGTAGAAAATAAGGAGAGATGGAATATGAAGATACATTGGGAGATGAAGCCCAAGAGTCTCTTCCTCCATGTATATATCTATGATCAACCTTAATGCAAAAAACAATACATTTTGTGGAGTTATCTCCTGGCCTGATATGGTATCAAAGCCAACTCAATTTTTGGCTTCCCTATTAGCCCTTGTAACTCCCTCCTGCAAGATATATATATATATATATATATATATATATATATATATATATATATATATATATATATATATATATATATATCTTGCGATATGTTTGAATGTTGTTAGATATATCTTGATATGTTCATATTTTGGTATCAGAGCCATCTGGTTCTTTGTCCAAGTTGTTTCATTGAATTCTATCTAGTCTATGCACAAAGCTTTGCATCTGGATAAAGTCTGTAAGTTGGAGGTAAGGCCATTGTTGAAGGCGTTGAGGCGAAGGACAACTGTGTTGCCATCTGAAGGCACAAAGACTTATCATTCTTATTCAGGTGCATTTTTATATCTTTTTGAAATGGCTGGTCATAGTAATGATTATGAATTCATCACTGGTAATCCCGAAGATAAGAGATTAGCTAGGCAAAAGAGATGGTCTTTTATGAATAGATTTATGAATAAATCTAGTGAAGAAAAACTTTATGATGAAAGAGTTTTAGTTCAAGAGTTTGAACCACAACGTAATTGGACACTGCCAGAGATTGGAGTAGATAAATTATACAGTCTACCTGTTTTTCAGTTTCACAGTTGTTTAGATTTACATCCGTAAATATCCCTATTTCAGTTGGCCAGGATGTTTATCAAATTCCTTTGATAAATAGAGAAGACATTCAATGGGGATTAGAACATGGTTATAAATATGTGCATATTGGCATGATTCAGTTTGGGATCAATTCTTTGGTCCGTCTAGGTTTAAATACTTCATGTTTAACTTGTATGTTAGATACTCGCTTAAACAACTTCAATGATGCTTTATTGGGAGGATTTCAAAGTCCTTTGAATAATGGTCCTGTCTAGTCTTCCATTGTTCCCCGTTATCAAGTCTCGCTGCAGGATCCTTATATCAATGAGTTTTTGAATGCATATATTCAATTTAATGGTTTTGATGTAGCTCCACAAACCCATGTTGCCCAGTTGCACAGTTCTGTCTGTCTTCGGTTTGTGTCTACTTCTATGCCTCCTTTAAATCCTAAATTGAATAAAAGAGCACTACGAGAAGGAGTAATTGTTGGCCCAGGTAATACTGCTCCACTTCAGATAGGATTCTCTGAATGTACTTTACCTGAAGAATGGAACAGTACATATACTCCTCTTTCTCAAAAATATCCACAACTGCATTCAGTCCCTCAGCCTAAGCAATTACATCTAGTAGACAAACCTGATGGAACAAAAAGTCTTCGTTTTACCAATCCTCAATTAGCTCGCTCCATGTCTCAATATTTTGCTCGCTCTTCTTTTGGGGTGGTAAATAGGATGGTTCCTCCATCAAAAACTAAACCTACTCCTCGAGCTTTAACATCAATGGATTAACAGTCTTCCAAATTACCTAATGATTGTGAATTTTGCATCACTGCACCATCTTCTTCAGGAACCAGTTCCAAATTCCAAATCGAGATTCCTGAACATACAGGTCAGCATCAAAATTGTCAGGAATGTGTCAAAATTATGATTCCTGAAATAAAAAGTTTCACCCTTCCTAGAGCTCAAAATGAAAGTACTGCAAGAATTCAAGAAAGACATCTAGAACCAGGAAATGGTAGAAGAAATTTCAAGAATGGAACTATGAAGACAGATTTTCAATGGATTCAGATGAGAAATCTGACAGATCTAGAATCTAGTGAATCAGAGAAAATGCAGAATTATACAAACTACCAAATAGTTTGTATGTTATAGAATATAGATGACATAGCCAAAGATGTGTTAGAAATCAAAGAACACAAAGAAACTTCATACTGGCTATAATGAAGCTCTAGGTTTTCATAATGAGCATACACAGGCTTTAAATGATATTCAGTCAAATATGGGCATAATCTCTAAATCATTAGATCATTTGACTTCAGCACTTCCAAAGCCCCTGTCTCCCCCTAAATATCATGATGTTGATTTGGCTAGCTCTAAGCTAAAGGTTCCAGTTTCTTCAGGCTCTAACCAACCTGACAAAGGACTTAGAAGCCTTGTTTTCAAAGGGATTGAAACTATCCAAAATGTTGATTTTGAAAGATAATGTTTGGAATCCAATTAGCAAGAGAAAAGACTGATTTAATGAAGAAGAAATTAGAAATGTTTCCTTCTATCCAAGCTCAGTCAGTACCAAAGAACTATGTGAGTCTCCAAAATCTTCTTGAGAAAAAAACTACACCAGCTCCTACAGTCATAGCATTTTTTGGACCTCAACCAACTGAGGAAGTCAAATCTAGAACACCAGGTGAACAAGCTACTGGTGAATCCAGTAAAAGAGACAGAGAATAAACCTTTTTCTTTTCTAATAAAGGAAATAGAAGCCCTGGATCAAGATCAGCCCATGCAGCTGCCTCCTCTAGTCCCTTTTCTAGATTTAGAGGAAATCTCGAAAATCTCTCTGCTAAGATTGAAAATCCTCATCTAAAAGGATTTGGAAATACATTGTTAGTCAATATTGATTGTCTATCCTATGCAGAAGTAATTGGTACTTTTCATCATCTACATGCTTGGGCATTACAAAGAAAAGCAGAAACTAAAGCCCAGTGGTCAGATATAGTCACTTAGATAGTTTGGTCTTTTACAGGAATTTTAAAACAATGGTGGGAAAAACTCTCTGAGAATGAGAAAAATGAAATTGTTGAGAATGAAGATTCCGTCAAGGCATTGTTTGATGCTTTAATCCATGAATTTGTAGGACAAGTTCCATCTGATTCTACACATCATTCCCAATTATTCCTTTCTCAAAGATTATGCAATATAGATTATCTGCATGAGTATTATTGTGTAATGCAAAAACTTCTATATCAAGCAACAGATCCCCATAATGTTGCTTACCTGAGATATTATATAGCTTCCATGCCAGGCAAAATTCCAGATTTGTTGGATCAGTATATCCAATCAAATAATATTCAGATTGAATCTATGTCTTTTGCCGTCTTGCAATAGCTTATAATCACTGTTTTACAGAAAGAATGTGCAACGGAAAAAGCCAAAAAGAATTTTAAGAAACAAATGAATTTCAGTACAAAATTATGCAATAATTTTGCTGAAACCTATGATTTTGGCTATCACAAAAAGTCAAGAAAGAAGGCTGCAACCAAGCAGTGTCATTGTCCGCCTAGTAAATATGTTCCCCAAAGGAAGAAGTATTTTCCTACAAAGAAAGCTAGGAGACAACATGTGATTTTCAGGCGAAGAGCCAAACGAATAAACACATCAGATGTTTTATCTGTGGAAAAAAAGGGCATTTTGCAAATAAATGTCGAGCTAAAAGGACTACTCAACAGGTGAAAATAATGGATATCTTCTCCACAATCCATGATCCTCAAGATTGGGATCTCATATCCCACTCCGATGGTGAATATTTTGAAGTATCTAATACTTCTTCTGATTTAGAAACTGATATTGAAGAATTGAGAGATTTTAATAAGGTAACTATTGGTTCATCTTCTAACAATTCTGATTTTGATGAAACATTTATTCCAAATATCAAAATGTTTCATATATCTCCTCTTGATAATCTTCAATCTCAAATTGACTCTGTTAATTCACAGTTATCTCGGCTTGCACCAGGACAATTCACTGTCAAAAGAAGACTTCAAGATAAATTGCATACTCTTGAAAGCCAGATTCCTTCTTCGGACTATCATCAATTTCCAAAGGCGATAGGGGATAAGGATAAAGGATGAAGAATCTGAAGTCGAAATTGAAAAAGAATTTGAAGATCTTTTTAAGCCTCCAAGAATCACAGGAATAGCTTCACCAGGTAATGATCATATATCCATCTTACGCAATTAGTTAAATCAACTTGAAACAGTCATTCAGCAAACAAGAAATCAAATGGTACAGCTCTCTTCTAAACTTCAAGATAGTCTTGCGGAATATGAAGAATGTAATTCCAAATTGACAAAACTGTTAATGGTTGATATTCCAACTGATTTGCCTATGAAATCCAAAGATGTTGATATACTTAGTATGGGAGATAGAGTAGTTATTCCTATCAGAATAAAAGTTCCTAAAATCAAGGAATATACTCTAGATGCTCAAATTGATTCTGGTGCCACAAGCAATTGCTGTAAATATCGAGCAATCCCTAAATACTATTGGCAGCCTACAAATATTTCTTTTAGAGCTGTTAACAAAGAAATCATGGAAATTAAGCATATTGCTCCTGACTTTCCCATATTTTTAGGTGACACCCCAACACATGTTACCTTATACAGCTATGATACTGGTTCTGATATGCTCTTAGGACAGGATTTCCTTAAAAGATTTATTCTTGTTACTTTTGCTCATGAATCAGTCATCTTGACTACATCTTCTGGTCCTGTATCACTTCCTTCTAAAAGTGATTACAATATAGTTGTTCCTCCTGAACAATCCGATCTTTTACATACAACTTTGACTGATCTCTCCAAGATACAGAAGATAATCAAGAATGTTGAGTTGCATGGAAAAAAGACGCTGCAACTTGTAGCAAATAAACTATGAAAAGATTGTATATCAGAACGTCCATATGCTTTTTGGACAAGAGAAAAATATTTTGTGGCTTTGCCTTACAAAGAAGGTTATGTTCCTCGCCCACAAAAAGCAAGTGCAAATCACATGAGTCCAACAGAGCAAGCATTGTGTAAAAAAGAATTATCACAATTGCTAGATCAGAAGTTAATTGAACCTTGCAAAAGTCCTTGGGCTTGTCCAACATTCTATGTTAATAAACATAGTGAACAAAAAAGAGGAAAGAAAAGGCTCGTCATCAATTACAAAGCCCTGAATGAAGCCTTGCTTCCTATCAGATATCCTCTTCCAAACAAATAATTGTTGCTAGCCAAACTTGCTAATGCCAACATTTTCAGTAAGTTTGATCTCAAAAGTGGATTTTGGCAGATTGGCATACTTCCAGAAGAAAGGTATAAGACCGCTTTCACAGTTCCACATGGTCAATTCCAGTGGGCTGTAATGCCTTTTGGTCTTAAGAATGCTCCATCAGAATTCTAAAAAAGGATGGAAGATATTTTTGGAAGTACAGATTTTATTATTGTATATATAGATGATTTGCTTATTTTCAGTAGAGATGTAAATGAACATAAAGTGCATTTAGAACAATTCTACAGACTAGTTTATCAACATGGCTTGGTTTTATCAAATACCGCAGAAAAGTTCCAGATTCGTAAAATATCTATTGATTATCTTGGTTTGTATATAGAACAAGGCCAGATTCAGCGCCAACCACACATCCTGATGAATCTCCTCAAATTTCCAGATGTTTTGCCAAATATAAAATCTGTCCAAAGATTTTTAGGATGTTTGAATTACATCAGACAATTCTATGAGCACCAAGCAAGAGATACTAAAGTTTTGCAGAAAAGGCTAAAGAAAGAATCTTATTGGACTCCAAAAATGACAATTGCTATCAAAACAATAAAAAGTAAGATTCAGAACCTGCCTAGGCTAAATTTGCCTGATACTAATCTTCCTTTTGTCCTGGAAACAGATGCTTCATATCACACTTGGGCAGCAGTATTATTGCAGAAATATGGAAAGAAAGAATTAGTTTGTGGCTACACATCAGGGTCCTTTGAATCAGCAGAAACCAAGTATCCTTCTTCTCACAAAGAAATACTTGCAGTAAAAAAGGGAATCAAAAGGTTTCGCTTGTTTCTCAAAAGTTCCAAGTTTATTGTCAGAACAGATTTAAAGCATATGAAAGGCATCCTTTCTAATAAAAGACTACTTGAGCAGGGGAGCACTCGAGTGTTAAGATGGGCTCTTTGGTTAGATGGTTTTGATTTTGATATCATCTACAAATCAGGTGCAGAGAACTATTTGGCAAATATGTTAACCAGAGAAGGTGCTCCAAAGAACAAAGAAATTAAAATATTCCGACCAATTTTGCAAGGAGAATCTTCTGTAACTCAAAGGCATATAAGGATTATTTCATCATACACCAAAGAGCTAGGATTCAGGGTTCTGTCATAATTTTAGCTTATGCATCAGAATTAGCTAGTCCTTGGAATACTTGGAGTTCTTGGTTCAAATTATTCTTATATAAATATATGCCACACACTTCCTGGATGCTTGACAGTAATGTCAAAGAGACAATAAGTACTCTTTCTTGGGAACTGAACATAGCAGGAAGAAGTGATTATATTGTGGAATTTGAATTCAGACATGAAGATTCAGTAGTGGATCTGATAGAATACAGTCATACAGTTGAACCACAGTTTAATCTATTTGTGAGTTTTATTGGGATAATTTCAGTAGAGCCAGGTCTTCGGCCTTCCAATACTTTCTCTTTTCCATTCTGTTGTTGTCTTCAAGAATTTGCACCTTATTGGCTAGATGATGTTGTCCCGATAGACATCAGAAATTTTGATATTGAAGCACGTCTTGAACAAATTGAGGCTGACAGATTCCAAGATGATGATTTTGAAGAATGGGAGAATAGTGACTAATAGCTTATGATCACTCTTTGATATCATAAGTCTTTTGTAATTATTTGAAATTCCACTTTATTTGATAAGGCTTTCGTGGGTTTCGTCCTTGTAAGAATCTCCACTGTGTTTAATAAGTCTTTCGTGGGGTTCGTCCTTTAAAGAATCTCCACTGTGTATCTACTTTAGGGATTCTCTCTTATCTTAAAAGAGTCAATGTCCTAGAATCCAGCCAAAAGGAATGATGGGATGAGATCCGGTATCCGGTAAAAGTTATAACCGGATGACCTTGTAAAATCCTTATAAAAGGATAAGAAGTAGCATTGATAGGCATTAGAGGTTTGAGTCTGAGTTTGAGTCTGAGTCTGTAAAGAGTCTTTTATTTGATATATGAGAGAAGTATTTGAAAATATTTTATTCAAGATCTGAGAAGCCTGCGTGTCAGTGTGCTCGGCACTGATAAGAATCTAAAGTGGTCGGATCTATGATATGTTTGAGTTTATGTGATCTATTGAGTTTATGTAATCTATTGGTATCAAAGCCATTTGGTTCTTTGTCCAAGTTGTTTTTTTGAATTTTGTCTAGTTGATCTCTGCAAAACTTTGCATCTGCATAAAGTCTATAAGTTGGAAGTAAGGCCATTGTTGAAGGCGTTGAGGCGAAGGATAGTCGTGTTGCCATCCGAAGGCACAAAGACTTATCATTCTTATTCAGGTGCATTTTTATATCTTTCTGAAATGGCTGGTCATAGTAATGAATATGAATTCATCACTAGTAATCCCGAAGATAAGAGATTAGCTAGGCAAAAGAGATGGTCTTTTATGAATAGATTTATGAATAAATCTAGTGAAGAAAAACTTTATGATGAAAGAGTTTTAGTTCAAGCGTTTGAACCACAGCCTAATTGGACACTGCAAAGATTGGAGTAGATAAATTATACAGTCTACCTGTTTTTCAGTTTCACAATTGTTTAGATTTACATCCGTAAACATCCCTATTTCAGTTGGCCAGGATGTTTATCAAATTCCTTTGATAAATAGAGAAGACATTCAATGGGGATTAGAACATGGTTATAAATATGTGCATATTAGCATGATTCAGTTTGGGATAAATCCTTTGGTCCGTCCAGGTTTAAATACTTCATGTTTAACTTGTATGTTAGATAGTCGCTTAAACAACTTCAATGATGCTTTATTGGGAGGATTTCAAAGTCCTTTGAATAATGGTCCTGTCTGGTCTTCCATTGTTCCCCGTTATCAAGTCTCGCTGCAGGATCCTTATATCAATTAGTTTTTGAATGCATATATTCAATTTAATGGTTTTGATGTAGCTCCACAAACCCATGTTACTCAGTTGCACAGTTCTGTCTGTCTTCGGTTTGTGTCTACTTCTATGCCTCATCTAAATCCTAAATTAAATAAAAGAGCACTACGAGAAGGAGTAATTGTTGGCCCTGGAAATACTGCTCCACTTTAGATAGGATTCTCTGAATGTACTTTACCTGAAGAATGGAATAGTACATATACTCCTCTTTCTCAAAAAGTACCTACAACTGCATTCAGTCCCTCAACCTAAGAAATTGCATCTATTGGAAAAACCTGATGGAACAAAAAGTCTTTGTTTTACCAATCCCCAATTATCTCGCTCCATGTCCCAATATTTTGCTCGCTCCTCTTTTGGGGTGGTAGATAGAATAGTTCCACCATAAAAAACCAAATCTACTCCTCGATCTTTACCATCAATGGACAAACAGTCTTCCAAATTGCCTGATGATTGTGAATTTTGCATCACTACACCATCTTCTTTAGGAACCAGTTCCAAATTCCAAATTGAGATTCCTGAACATAAAGGCCAGCATAAAAAATATCAGGAATGTGTCAAACTTATGATTCCTAAAATAAAATTTTCACTCTACCCAAATCTCAGAGTGAAATTATTGCAAGAATTCAAGAAAGCCATCTAGAACCTGGAAATGTTTGAAGAAGTGTTCAAAGGTGTTTTGTTTAAAGATCTGAGAAGCCTGCATATCAGTGTGCTCGGCACTGATAAGAATCTAAAGTGGCCGGATGTGTAATATGTTAGAGTATTTTGAGTGTTGATATATATATATATATATATATATATATATATATATATATATATATATATATATATATATATATATATATATATATATATATATATATATTGTGATAATCTATACTCATTTGTGTAGACAAGATAGCATCCCTTGAACTTCACAAAGGTATGATTTTGATTATGTCTATGTTTGGTTTATCTAACATGGTATGTTTGTAGGAAGTAGAAGATCAGAGATGGCAAGTAGAATTGTGGATTATAGCTAATGTGATTCTCCTTATAGATCAACTGAGTAGAAATGATATGATTACCCTCTTGACATAGAAGTTACATTGAGAAGGTTAACGTAGAAATTAGAAGTTTCAAGGAAGATAATGATAGGATAATGAGTCGTGGGAGAGACTTTCGAGAGCTCAGGAAAATAAATCTGAGGTTAATGATATAATCCTTCAGGGGCTATAATATTTGCAGAGAAATGGACAACCTCAAATCAATCATGGACAATAGGAGAGGATTAATGGGGAATATGGTAGTAGGTCTTGATCAAGATACAGGTTGGACAAGGATGACACATTCATAGGTAATAGGTGGTTGGAAACACCCAACATGAGAGGTAGTGATTATGGGTTCTATTCTAGTTCTATTTTAGAGAGACATCATGGTCATCACCTTGATCATATTTTTAGGAGGAGTGAGAAGTAGTACTTTCCAGAGGAGTTCAAGAAAGGAAAGCCTCCTACATTTGATGGATTTGAAGAAAGTTGTAGAAGCATGGCTACTTGGGATGAAGAAGTTCTTCAAATTTCATGATTACATAGAGAATATGAAAGCCAATATAGTTATTTTTAGTCTCAAAGGAAAAGAATATATGTGGTGGGAAGAAATGAAGCATGTCAGAGGCATCAATATAGAAGAGATGAGTTGGCATGAGTTTAAAATAATCTTCTGAAATAAGTACCTATCTGAGAGATACTATGATGAAAAGGCTAAGGATTTATATGATATAAAGATGGGCTCCATGATAGATGAATATTACATGACTAAGTTTCTGGATTTGTTGAGGTATGTTCCTTACCTCAAGGATGAGAAGACAAAATTTAAAAGGTTCATCAATGCACTGCCAATAGCATTCAAGGATCAGATTGAGTATGATGAGCCTTGGTCATTAGAGGAATTCGTCGAGAAGTTGAAGCATTTTTATGGGAAATAAAAGTGTAAGTCTAAGCCTAAGTGTGATTGGAAAGGGAATGAGAATTATAAAGGAAAATGGTCTCAGAAGCGAGAAATACCTCAGGATGCAAGTGAGAAATAAAATGTAGCTCCTTAGAAGAAGTTTAATGAAGATGAGAAGGGACGTGAACCTCAGCCTCAAGAACAGCAGAATAAAGGCAGTTGCAGAGAACCATTGTAGTGTTGGATATTTGACAAGGATCATTGCAAGAAGGATTATCCATTATATCAGGGTGGCAGGACACAATCTATAGTGCTCAGGAGGCACAGACAGTTGGAAATGATGGTTAGAGTATTCCTCGAATCTATGTAACACTTGATAACATGAAGGAGGATAATTAGGCATCCATTTTTGAGATGGAAGGTAAGCTCTTTGATAGAGTTGTTTCCATTTTGATTAATATTGGATATAATTGTATTTATGTTAGTCCTGACCTGGTGGATAAGTGTGGCTTGAATAAATAAGTGCATGCAGAGTATTGGTTGGTGCAATTGGCTAGAGGGACTAATAAAATAGTTCTTTATTGGGTGAGAGCTTGTGAATTTGAGTTGAATGGTATGCCTACATAAACACATATAAATGTGCATCCTATGTGATCATACAATATGATTTTGGGTATGGTTTTTGTTATTTACTCAAAGCACCAAGGAAGATTTCTATGAGAAATCTATTGAGTATATGGATGATGATGGAGAGAAGAGAATATTGTAGGGAAATAAGAAGCCTACATCGGTAATAATGATTACAGCTATGCAAGCTAAGTGCAGTTACGGGAACGAGTGTGAATTATTTGTACTCATAGAGGTTAGTTTGGTCCAAATTTTATTTCTTGACGCGATTATCATGGTGCATTGTGATTTGGTACAACGTGAACACATCACTTGTCCTATTAGATAAGGCGAACGATATTTTAATTGAAGAATAATTCGAAACTAATGCATTTTCATTCTGATTAAACTACGTATGGTTTTTCCTTATAAAAATGAAGAAGCATGGGAAATTTCATTACTTGAGATGCCAAGGATAGCTTCAACAAGTTTGAATTTGTTGTTGTAGATGGCATGCCTATTTATTTCGGCAGTGCCACAATGGAGATGAAAAACCATAGCATGTGAAAAGTGTTGATCCACAAGAAATTTTCTCACTGGATGAAAATATTATCCTCCACAATAGTCTCGCTACAGTTGCACATAGCGGGAAGGTGAATTTTGTTGTTTAGAGCAGCCAAACATTGTTGCAATGGGTTTTAGTTTGTGATTATTATCCAACATACACCCGTGTGTTTTCTTTTTCAGGTTCCTACTCCATTTTTTGTTGGACCTGTTAGCCGTCCCATTGAAGGATTCAAACTAACGAGAAATACTATCAAACTAGATGTTGATAACTATGGAATTTATAACTCATATTACTAGTAGAAAATGATGAAATTAGTGACTAGGTGGCTAAAAAAGTTAGTCACTGCAATTATTTTAGGTGAATTACTACTAAATTTGAGTAATTTTAAGTTACCAAACTAAAAATGACTAACTTAAACAACTAATTTAGTCTAGGGATAAAATATACAACTAAATAATAAGTGACTAAACTAAAAGAGACTAACATAAATGACTGATTTAGTCTAGGAATAAAATATATGACTAGCTAATAAGTGAAAAAATTAATAATGATCAACATAAATGACTATTATAGTCCAAGAGTAAAAATTTGACCAAATAATAATTACAAGAAGTATATAAATTAGTATTTTATGTTAGTCATTTTTAATTGTGTCACTCTAGAAATGGAAAATTGCAATTTTGATACTGAAGTGTTACGTTTCACTATAGGGGTCTGTGAATCTAGCTACAGTGTTAAAATTTAGAGACAAATGGGTCTATGAATCCATCTACAGTGTTAAAATTATGAATGCTCTTTTGTCTCAAAATTTTAACACTACAAATGGATTCAAAGACCCCCTTCTTTGAATCCATTTGCAGTGTTAAATTTAGAGACAAAGGGGTCTCTGAATCCATCTGAAGTGTTAAGATTTAAAGACCCTCACCCGCAATGTTAAAATTTAGGTAGATGGATTCAATTACCCCCTTAAAGGGGTCCATGAATTCATCTATAATGCTAAAATTAGAACACTTTTATACAATCACTATTAAACCAACATAGAAGTTTCTATTAAAATGATTAACCACAACACATATTAACATAGTCAATATCCCTGTCATAAATAGAAAAAATTATATATATATATATATATATAATTAGAGTAACTTGAGCTACATTTGAGATGAACTGGAATGACCTCCACTCTAACCCAAGAGTATATTCAATATGTTGTAAGTCTATAATAATAACATACGATTTAGCAAGGGTCAATGCATCTCTAAATACACTTGTGGGGTGGTCGCATTCCTTGGGGAAAATACCCTTCTTGATTGAAATTCATGTTCCTTTTTACTTCTAGGAAAATTTTATAGAGAAATCCAACACTGGTAATTAATCAAAGTGATTTGAGCTATGCTTGAGACAAAATGGAATGATTGCCACTATAACCCAAAAGTATATCCAATATGCTTCTAGTATATACTAATAACACGTGATTTAGTAAGAAGTGTCAAGACGTTTGGAGATACACTTGCGAGGTGGTCCTACTCCTTCGAGGCTTCTACTTTTCAAGTGTTATAAAGATAGGACAAACGTCTCATTAGGAATTTGAACCTAGCTAGGGGAAATAAAGAACTAAACAAATACTACAACATTGATAATAATAAATTAAACCAACCAACCAACCAACTAGTTACTCTTTTTCCCTTAATAATCCTTTTTACCCTAATTTGCTATCGCTCTTGTCAAAATTTCTCCACAACTAAATATTACTCCTTCCTTGTATCTAACATGGATGTCTCTCTTTACACATAAAAGTTTTATTTTTCCAACCCTTAATGGAGTATTATTTTTATTGTGTTCACTCAAAAACAAAATACATATTCAAATTTTGTTCAAAATAATCCCTAAATGAAACCCATATTTGAAAACAACACAAATAAAAATTGTGAACATTATTTTTCAAAGCCACTAGAGAGTCCCACCACACGGAGAGTTTAATAGCTTTCAAAAATTGCGCCTAATTTGTGCATTATAAAGCAGAAATGACATTAAAATTTTTGAGGATGGCCTCTATGCAGTATTGCGGGAAGTAGTAATCACATTAAAAAATAATTTTACGAGGAAGGCCGCTATATAGCGTGGTTGGAAGAATGAGGGAAATGACATGCCAAAGTTGCACATCGTAGCAGGAAGCAACAATCACATTAAAAAAATTTGAGGAAGGCGAGATATGGAGCGTGGCGG